>JAGFNQ010006719.1:83704-173830 GCA_024364735.1 Boesenbergia rotunda | reverse complement strand
GCTATACCGATTCCGACTATGCTGGGTGCAAGTTGGATCGGAAGAGCACGAGTGGGGGTTGCCAATTCTTAGGATCATCACTCGTTAGTTGGTCAAATCGGAAGTAACATTGTGTTGCTCTCTCCACGACCGAGGTAGAATATATCGCCATGGGAGAAAGTGTATCACAATTATTATAGATGATTCATACACTAGAGGACTACAGATTAACCTACAAGGGTGTGCAAGTGTTGTGTGACAACATAAGCACAATAAAAATAACCAAGAATCCAGTCCACCATTCTAGGACCAAGCATATTGAAGTGTGTCGCCACTTCATTAGAGATCATGTTGCTAGAGGAGATATTGTACTCTCACATGTAGAGTCCAAATCGAACCTAGTGGACATTTTCACTAAACCACTCCCCGAGAATGAGTTTAGCTTCTTACGAAGGGAATTGGGAATGTGTCGCGCTTCATAGGGTTGAAAAGCATATAAAACCCTTCATGATCAATTCAAATTGTTGGGAACAATAATTGGGTAACTTGGGGACATCTCACACAAACTATAAGGTTTAACAAAATATTTTTGTTTACTAGAAATGGGCTGAGATGTTAGGATCAACCTAATTACTCAAAATGTTAATGCATCCCTTGAGAAATTAGGTTGACAAGATAATGATCATTAAGTTGACCAAGTATGGGGAAAACCAATGCATAACATATGTGTATTTGGCTCCATGATCATACTTGGACATTCCAATCAAGGAAACTTGATTGGAGACTTATTTTGATACAAACTTGGTTAGACATTGAATGGATGTTTGTGATTGAATTTGACTCCACTTGGGTGGAGCAAATTGATTTGCTAAACCCATAAGGACCTTTGATCCTTGTTCAGGGATCAATTATAGTCAAGGAAACCGCTCCAAGGTCGATAATCATCCACCTGATCGATCAGAATTCGATCCGAAATATGAAACTGGAAGTTCTGAAGTCGTATCAGAAAATCTCTGATATTTGATCGGTCCACAGACCGATCAGACGTAGGGCTGATTGGTCCACAGACCGATCAGGAGTTGGCCTGATCGGTCCACTTGACCGATCAAGCTAAATCGCGAGAAATCACAGAAATTTCTCTGTGTTGGTCTGGATTGGTCCACTGATCGATCTGGCCCCCTTGGCGATCGGTCCACCGACCGATCAGGAGGGTCACAGAAAACCTCGAAAACATAATGTTCACTCCCTGATCGATCGACAGACCGATCAGGGGCTTGCCTGATCGGTCAGGATGACCGATCTGGACCAAGCCAGACCGATCAGGCTGAAGCTTGATCGGTCTGGGCACTCCTGGGTCGAACTGTGATCCGTTCGATCGCAATAAATTCTGGTTGCGGATCGGTCCACCGACCTATTTCTCTTCATTCCCGAACCCTAAGCGCCAAACAACCCTTCCATCCTCCTCATCGTGCGCAACCTGTGAGAGTTTCTGTGATGTTTTCCAAGCTCCATGGAAGTTTTCTGCCTACACAAGCCTTCTTCCTGAGCCTGAGTTCTCTGCTACTGCGGCTTCTTGCTCTGAGGTTCTTCTTCCTGCTCAAGCTGCGCACAGTCCTTGGAGGATCTGTGTGTTTCTTCAAACGAGCTCTAGCATTGTCTGCGGTTCGTCTTCTTGCGCGAGACTTCTGAGAGTTCTCTGAGAACCTCTTGTGCAACCTCTGAGTTTTTCCCAAGCAAATCGATCATCGACATGGCACCAAAGTGAGCCGTTTGCTTTCAATTTTAACTTGATGATTATTCCATAAATCATGTTCTTTTTCTAACCTTGATGATTGATGTTGTGGTTTATTTTGGTGTGTGCCGTGACTGCCTTACCTTTATGTTCGCTTGATTCTTTTATGCCATGACCTATCTTATTATTGATCAACCTTACCCTTGTAATCATGTGTGCCATTAATTATATCTCCTGATCACAATCTTTTTGTGTTGTTGACTTCGAATTCGTATCAAATTGTTGTGTATGCCATGATTGTCAACTTATATCGTGATCTTATCAATGCTCGATTTACTTATCTTGATCCAATCTGTTGTCATGATCAATTATTCCAACCTTTAGGAGATCTGCAAAGGGCAAAGAACCCGCTGCAGAGACCTCGAAGGGCAAAGGCCCTTCATCATCTGCACCCTCTTGAAGGCCTCAGCCTTCATCGAGTTCTCGATTCCCTAACGCTGCTTTTGAGCAAGCGTTTCAGACCCGAACTTTCAAGCTTCTTTCTTGTAGGTCGATTGATAGACCTTTCCTGTCTGAACATTGTCCTTCTATCCTCGAGGTGGTTGATTTTTACAACCTCGAATTCTTTCTTTCCCTTGAGCGGACAATCAACTATGACCTTGTCTCTGAATTCTATAATAACTTGCAACAAGGACCGCAGGGGGGCTTTGATTTCACTACTCGGGTAGCCAAGAGGAATCATGATTTCTCCTATGATGTCTGGCGGTCAACGATCGCCTAACTTTTACTCTATCTACCCAGATCTCCCTGACCCCTTACTGCCTCCATTTGAGGGCGTCACCCCCGATACCATATACGAGCACTTCTTTGGCCATCCTAGGCCAGCTGGCCTCGATGAGTTGGTGTTAGTAGGAGTCCTAGAGCCAATTATGTGATGATTGACTGGGGATATTTTTGTATCATATTCTATCATTAATAAAGATATGTTTGGTTATTATATTTACTTTGTATTTGTGCCAAATAACTAAGTATAATAATGTCCTTGGGTAGTAGGTTCTTATCTACATTATATCGATTGGTTGAATCGATAGTGAGATAATGTAGAGAACACTACTTTAAATCAATCCTAGTCAAGTATTAATATTCAAGGACAATATTAATACATGGAGACTAGCATGTAGGTCAACTGATGACTTGAGCTCACAAGTCATGGATATGTGATATCAAGTTGACACATGGGTATACATTGGAGAATGTGTACTGAATGCCATGAGAAAGTTTCATAGATTGTCATATGAGTGTCATAAACTTTCTCATGTGACTATTGGTATGAAAAGTCCTTAGACCTGAATTCACTACGGTTCCCTACATAAGGAGTTATGTACTTTGATATCGTTAAACGTCACCCGTAACAGGGTGGACTATAAAGGCGATCACTGGGTATGTAATGAATTATGCGGAGGGATGTGAGTGATATAGATGTGATCTATCCCTTCCATATGAGGGGAGTGATATCTGTGGGCCCCTTGATCGAGTAGGACTGCTAAAACGCATGGCCATGCTCAAATGAGTCAATATGAGATATTGAGCTCATTTGTTTGAGTGAGTCTACTCGGGGATCAAGAAACACAAGATTGATTGAGGATGACACGGTCTATGCCTCAATGGTCAATCTAGATATCAAGGATAGAAGGACAAGGTCATACATTGCCATAGTCTCGGAGGTTAAGTCGGATCTCGACTTTCTTGTTACTTGGGTAGCATTGATGCATTGCTAGATGCCGCTCATTGTTTTTGTGTCTAAATTGGTTTAGACACATTGCCAACATTACGAGAGCCAATTGAGCCACACACTAAGGACACGATGCTTCGGAGATTAATTGATCTTGATTTGGCTAAGATTTAATTGGAATTGGATTAATTGAGTTACACTCAAGTGAATCCAATTGGATTAATTGAGTTAGACTCAAGTGAATCCAATTGGATTATGGATTGAGATCTAATTTGAGTTAAACTCATTTAGATTAGACTCAACTACATTTGGATGAAATATTAATTCATTAAAATGTTTAATGAATTAATAAGAGAGGAAGATGGAGAGTTTCTCACCATTAGAGTGTTACATGAAAAAGTTAGAGAGTTATATTAAAATGTTTAATGAAGGGAAGTTTAAAAGGCAAAAACTCCTTATGATATGAGTATAAAAGAGTTTTTCCCTTGTCATTTGGATGACAACATCTCATTTTCTTTCCCCTCTTCCTTCTCTTCTCCATCTTGGCCGAAACCCACATCTTGGGTTCTTGGTGTTTTGTGAACTACCTCAAGTTGCTAGCACAACTAAGGTAGTTCTTCTCCGAAGTAGAGATATCGTGTTCGTGTGGATACGAATAGAGGCACGGACACTTGAACGTCAAGAGATCTGGCGGCGCTTGGACGAGCGGGATGAACGTAAGGGCACGCTCCAAAGGTATACGCTTTAGATAGATGATTTCGTACGAGTTTTTCTTTCGCATGGATCGCTCGAGGGATCTTGTTTCCATTGCGTTTTTGTGTTTATGTCGCCTGAAGATCCCAACAGTTAGGGCCTGATTTTCCTACCTTTGCGGCCCTTCGACTTTCTCATATTGATTACATCCTTTTCAAGATAATCACCAACTGCATTCTGCTGATCACCTCCAAACCCCTGACTGAGATTCGTCCATATCACTGTTTGATGCTCTATGGCATGCATTGCCATTTGGACTTTGACATTATGGAGAGCATCTTTCAGTCTATCATATCTTATAGAGAGCCCAGCCGCCGCACTATCTACATGCCTTTTGGTCACGTCATCACTGACTGACTTCAGTCAGTCGGTGTTGATGTGACCAAGGGCAGGACAGTGCCCATGTCCTGCCCTTGGTCAGACAGGTGATCGGTCACCCTGACATTGCTAACTGGGCAGACGCGCATTTGCCAAATTTGGCATCGTTGTTGGGCCTGACGATCAGAGTCTTATATGGAAGGACGGGCGAGGTCTAGGCGAGCTTCCTCGGGGCACACATGTTCAGGTACCGACAGCTCCAGTTGCACATCAGGAGGCGCCCACCGCAGCAGCTGCCTATGAGTACGAGCCAAATCCCGACATCCGCTAGCAGGTTTCAGAGCTGGAGCTAACGATGCATCACGAATTTCACATCTCCGAGCTCTGGCGACAGGAGGTCCGGTCTGAGTTTCGATCTTTCGATCACAGGCTACTCGCACTAGAGTCGGACGTCTCTGGGATCTGCTCCCAGCAGCAGACCTGGTACGAGGAGTGGCGCCAACATACGTTTCCTGGAGTTGCGCCCTCTGGCAGTACTGCCCCGGGGTCCTTCATACCTGACGGTGACACGATTGATGACCCCATGCAGGCTGATGACCCCCCCCCCCCCCCCCCCCCCCCCGATGATTGATTTGATTGTACTATGATCTTACTGGGTGATGTACTTGACTATATTCTGATGTTGTGCTATGCATCTAACTCTATGATTGATTTCCATGTATGACTTGTTACTCCATGTTTATTGTTAGTTCATGTCTTATTCCTATTCCGTGTTTATATGATGCATGTGATTGCTATATCCTGATTTATCCTTATCACATGGTTTCATATGCTTTCAAAATTAAAACATATTCTTTATTGTTTTGGGAGAACCCCTAGGTTTGAGGGGGAGTATGTTTTTAAACTTAACTACCAGTCTACACACTTTTCGGTGTTTGACAAAGGGGGAGAGAGTGGTTAGTTACGTTTGGGATGATTACAAGCCTAACTATTGTAGGGGGAGGATCCTGATTCTCCTACGACAGTGAAATTTGAGACTATGGATAGTGCAACTTGAGACTATGGATTTCAAATCTCTAAACTTAAAATCGGGTTGTCAAACAACAAAAAAGGGGAAATTGTTGATGCAGTCTGACCCTGATTGTTGTTTTGATGTTGACACCGATTTTAGTTTAGGTTGATGAAATGATTGGGATTAGGTCCTAGTCGGGGACTGGGCACGGAGTTGGATGAAACCCTGGCTTGGAGGGTCAGGTCCTAGCTTGAGAAGCTAGGTTGTATGAAATCTTGGCTTTGAGGGCCATGTCTTAGCTTGGAGGGCTAGGTTGGATGAAATCCTGGATTGGAGGGCCAGGTCCTAGCTTAGAGGGCTAGGTTGGATGAAATCCTAGCTTGGAGGGCCAAGTCCTAGCTTGGAGGGTTAGGTTGGATGAAATCCTGGCTTGGAGGGTCAGGTCCTAGCCTGGAGGGCTAGGTTAGATGAAATCCTGGCTTGGAGGGCCAGGTCCTAGCTTGGAGGGCTAGGTTAGAAACCCTGGCTTGGAGGGCCAGGTCCTAGCTTTGGAAGCTAGGTTTGATGAAATCCTGGTGAGTGAAGCCAGGTCCTAGCTTGGAGGGCTAGGTTGAAGTCCCAGTGAGTGAAACTGGGCATGCAGTCTTGGTCCAGGGGACTGAGCACGATTCAGAGAAGGCTGGGAGCCCGTTCTCTTGACTTAGAGTGAATTTGGCTTTGCCTGGATCGGTCTGGTGACCGATCAGGGAGCATACAGTGACTTCGTTAGGCCACTGATAGTCTCCTGATCGGTCTGGTGACCGATCAGGGAGGGCTCCTGATCGGTCTGGTGAACGATCAGGGAGAGGTCAGTAGGTTTCGTGGGATTTCATGATCGGTCAGGCTGAACGATCAAATGTCGCGAGTTTCTCACTATAACCGATCAGGCTGGAGCCTGATCGGTCAGGGCATGCCCTGATCGGTCCCCATACCGATCAGGCCACAAACTGATCGGTCTGGTGACCGATCAGTGAGGTTTGGCTGCGAAAGCTGGGAATCCCAGCAATGCTGTGGATCGGTCCGGTGACAGATCCACGATCTGTGATCGGTCAGGGTGACCGATCACCAGGAAGTCGCGATTTCGAATTTCTCATTGGGGACCGATCAGGCTGGAGCTTGATCGGTCTGAGCCCATCCTGATCGGTCTGGTGACCGATCAGGAGTCACTCTGATCGGTCCGGTGACCGATCAGGAGTCACTCTGATCGGTCCGGTGATCGATCAGTAGCTGACAGCTTTAATTTAAAAGCGCTGTCAGAGTTCTGATCGCGTTCTGATTTCTACTGATACACTACTGATCTCTGTTCTAAGTCCTCTGATATGTAATCCTCTGCTGATTTATTGTGCTAATGAGCTGCTAAGTGAGAAGGTGGATTAGGTTTACTCAAGGAGAGTCAAACTGAGGCTTTTGCTGCTTCAGGTTTGGCAGTTTTCCATCTCAGGTTGCAACGGACGCTGGCGCTGCTGGAAGCTGACCTGGGGCTCGACTGGGGCTTAGCTGAAGAGAGCTCAGGGAGTCCAGGAGAGGTCAGAGTAGCTGGGTGATCTCAGATGAGCCGCTGGGAGCTGCAATGGAGCGTCTGTGGCAACGCCAGTTAAGAGCTGGGAGAAGAAGAAGAGGAGAAAAGGACAGGAAGTCTTCTTGTGACATCTTCTTGCTTCAGCTACAATTGAGAAGTTTGGTTGCTATTACACATATACTGATCCTTGAAGCAACCTGCTGAGACATTGCATACTTGAGCTCTAGGAAGAGGAAAGGAGCTTGGCGAGTCTATCAGCAAGCAGACACGAAGAGCAGGGAGTTCTTGCGTGAGGTTTGTGCTGAGTGGAGCTTGGTGTAGAGTCCTTGTATTCCTTCTGTCCAAGTTGCTCTGTAAGCCTCCTTGTTTCCCTGTGTTTAAGTTCTTATTTCTGTGAAACGCTGTGTAGAGGTCACTCCACCGAGAAGGAGGTTCCATTCTATTCGTATTTTTCGGGGCTTGATCTGCCGACGATCAAGAGATCGCCCACCTTAAGGGCACGCTAAGGAGTAGGGGCAAGTTATCCCCGAACCTTGTAAACGATCCTTGTTAGCGTTTGTAGTTTGCTTGTCATTTCTGCATTTATACTCTGTTTTGGTTTTTGCTTTCGCTGTTGCTACTAACATTCAAGTGTAGAAACCCTAAAAGTTAAAGAACTTGTGTCTGGCTACATTCACCCCCCTCTCTAGCCATCCATGCACCAACAGCATAAACCATGTCATCCTCGATCAATCTTTGTGTTTCTTGATTCCTGAGTAGACTCACTCAAACAAATGAGTTCAATATCTCATATTGACTCATTAGAGCATGACCATATGTTTTAGTAGTCCTACTCGAACAAGGGGTACACAGATATCACTCCCGCCATATAGGAGGGATAGATCCTATCTACATCACTCACATTCCTCCGCATAATTCATTAAATACCCAGTGATAGTCTTTATAGTCTACCATGTTGTGGGTGACATTTGACAATACCATAGTACATAACTTCTTATGTAGGGAACCGTAGGGACTTCAGGTCTAAGGACTATTCATACTAATAGTCACATGAGAAAGTTTAAGACACTCATATGACAATCTATGAAACTTTCTCATGGCAAGTCAATTCAGTATACATTCTCTAATGTATACTCATGTGTTAACTTGATATCATATATTCATGACTTGTGAGCTCAAATCATCAATTGACCTACTAGCTAGTCTCCATGCATTAGTTTGTCCTTGAATATTAATGTTTGACTAGGAATGGTTAGTGTAGTGTTCTCTACATTATCTCACTATCGATTCAACCAATCGATATGATATAGATAAGAACCTACTGTTGGATCGTAAAAACCGATAGAGGGGGGGGGTGAATATCGGTAGTCGTTACTTTTTCGGAAAACTGAGAGTAAGTGCACAGCGGAAATAAAAATAACATACACAGCACAAAGACACAGTGATTTTTACTTGGTTCGGAGCCTGTGTCGACTCCTACTCCAAGGCCCACGGTCGTTGACCGTTTACTTTGGGCAATTCTATATTTGCGTAAAATCGGTTACAATAATTTCAATTACAAAGAGAGTGCAATAAATTAATAATAAAATATTAAGCTCTTCGTTACCGACGTCCGGAGTGTATCGAATCTTTTTGGGGCAGCGGGACGTCGTCGGCTCGAGGTGAAGCATTTCCGGAGCAAGGCACGAGCGTAGAAGAACTTTGAAGCGTTGGAAGAAGTGATTGTCGAAGCCTGGGGTCGAGGGCCCTTTATATAGGGGTCGGGGGCGCCCGGGACGTCGGGGGCGCCCGGGACGTCGGGGGCGCCCCCCTACGTGGCAGCCGATCCGTTCCGATCTCGGTCAGCGTCTGATCCCCTTATCTTCGGGATCAGTTTTGACCGGGGCGCCCGCATTGACCGGGTCAAAGGTTATCTACTTGGCTTCGAGGGCTTCTTGGTTCGAGGTATGCGCTAGGGGGCGCCCGCAGCGCAGGGGGCGCTCGGGAGCACGGGGGCGCCCGGCCCAGTGTGTATTCGAACCAGTCTTCTTGTTACTTGTATTGTATGGCCCTTGGGGGCGCCCGGGACGCTCCGGGCGCCCTTCTCAGCAACTGCCTCTCTCCTCTGAGGCTTTCTGAGCTGCAGACACACGTTCCTTCGGTCCTGCATCCAGGGTTAGTCCAAAACAAGATAACATAACAATTAATTAGATTTATACAGCCTTAGCTGTCTTGGTTCTGACTTTGGTCTCCAAAATAGAGCCCTAGGTCGAACCGACGCCTACTGTTCCCTCGACGGGGAACGCGTCCTCACCTACTCCTCTCGGGAGAATTTACCTGATGCCAACCGCTCCTTTGGTTGGACTTTTGCCTGACGGTCCTTTGTCAGGTCTTGGATGCTGGCAGTCCTTCGCCAGTTGCCTAGCAGTCCTTTGCTAGGGCTTTTAATACTGGCAGTCCTTCGCCAGTTGCCTAGATGTTCTTTGCTAGGGCTTTTAATACTGGCAGTCCTTCGCCAGTTGCCTAGCAGTCCTTTGCTAGGGCTTGGATACTACACACTTAAAATAACTTGTTAGAAAACATGTAAGACTTAACTTTTGACCTATGTTGCCATTATCAAAACACAGGTTAGACTTTGGTGCCTTCTGCACCAACAATCTCCCCCTTTTTGATTTATGGCAACCCTAGTTCAAAAAGTTAAGTTTAATCAGGCAAAAAAGGTTAAAGTTTTGTTCCCTCCCCCTGGAAGGAATCTCCCCCTAGATGTTTCAAAAATTGGTGGGGTAAAAAAAACTTGCACTTTTGAAAACCTAAGTTTTAGGTACTTTTAAAAAGTATATAGGAAATTTTTGAAACATGATCTTTGAGTACTTAAAAAGTTTTGAGGCTTTTAAGTTTCAAGGTACTCAAAGGTTTTGAAAGTGTTAGCTTTAAAAAAACTTAAGTACTTAGTTAACTTTGAAAGCTATTTTAAAAGACTTAGCAGAATTTTGAAAACTTAAGTAGAAGTTTTGAAAGCTTAAGTATTTTTCAAAAAGTTAAACTTTTGAATACAAGTTTTGAAAGCTTAAGTATTTTTTAAAAAGTTAAACTTTTGAAAACAAGTTTTGAAAGCTTAAGTATTTTTCAAAAAGTTAAACTTTTGAATACAAGTTTTGAAAGCTTAAGTATTTTTCAAAAAGTTAAACTTTTGAAAACAAGTTTTGAAAGCTTAAGTATTTTTCAAAAAGTTAAACTTTTGAATACTTTTTGAATAAAGGATGGAGTTAAGAAAATTTTGAAAAGAAATTTTACTTAAGAAAATTTTGAAAGGAAATTTTACTCTCTCCTTTCCTATCTCTCCCCCTTTGCCATATATCAAAACAAATAAATACAGCATAAATCAATGAAAAAGTAAAATTTTGCTGTACTGAATCAATTAAATTTACACTAAATCAATCAATTCTCTGTAGGGGCCTGTCTAACCCAATTAGCTACTTACTAACTGTTATAAACAGTAGTTTTTGCTAGGGTTAGTCAAGTTTAAGTGTTTTTGTTCAAGTTAGATTTTCTAAACTTGACACTTAACTTGATTGCTATGTAAGTTGTATTTAGTGCCCCAATTTCTGCAGATGCACTGACTTAAAGCATCTTGAATTGAGGCAAAGACCTAAGCATCTCAACCCTTTCTAGGTTGTCAATCAAAAGTACCCTATGGTGCTTGTGAGATGCTGGCTTCTAAGTCTATAGGTGCATGCTGTTCTAGGGTTAGAGCCTAGGCTAAGCCATTTTCGAAAATGCCCTAGTTTTGAAGGGGGTAGTTTTAAAGTAAATATAAAACTAAGTCGAAAGAGATTTTAACACTGATTTTTGAAATAAGTAAAATTAAGTTGAAAATGAAAACTGATTTTGAAATTTAAATAAAACAGTTTTTTTTATTTTTTTATTTTTAATTCTAGTTTTAGAAAACTTGTTTTTGAGATAAAAAAAAACAATTGAGTTAAACTATTCTACTGAACACAATCCTAACTGCCTTCTTAGTGAACTGAACTCAGATTCAGGTAAGGGTTTTGTGAATATATCAGCTAGGTTGGATTTAGAGTCAATATGCTTAAGTGCTATTTCACCCCTGGCTACATGGTCTCTAACAAAATGATGTTTGACTTCTATATGTTTGGTCCTGGAGTGTTGAATTGGGTTCTTAGTTAAATTAATTGAACTTATATTGTCAATAAATACTTGAGATTGGGTGTAGTTGAGCTGGAAATCTTTAAGTGTGTGCATCATCCATAAAAGTTGTGCAACACATTCTCCTAATGCCACATACTCAGCTTTAGTTGTGGATAAAGCCACACAGTGTTGTTTTCTGCTGCACCAACTGACTAGACTCTGACCTAACAGTTGGCAGCTTCCACTCGTGCTCTTTCTATCTAGTTTACAGCCTGCATAGTCAGAATCTGTGTATCCTGTTAAATCAAAGGTTGAGGTTCTAGGATACCAAATCCCTACATTTAGGGTGCCCTTTACATATCTTAGTACTCGTTTTAGGGCTGCTAAGTGTGTTTCCTTAGCACAGGTTTGGTATCTAGCACACATTCCTACAGCAAAGAGAATATCAGGTCTGCTGGCTGTAAGGTACAATAGGCTACCTATCATACTCCTATAAAGCTTAAGGTCTACTGGTTTACCATCAGGGTCACTATCTATTTTTACATTAGTGGCCATGGGGGTACTTATGTTTTTAGAGTTGTCCATTTTAAATTTCTTTATTAACTCTTTAGCATATTTGAATTGATGAACGTAGTTACCATCCCTAGTTTGTTTAATTTGTAAGCCTAGGAAATAGGTGAGCTCACCAACTAAGCTCATTTCAAATTCATCTTCCATTATCTTGACAAATTCTTTTAGGAAGTTGGTGTTGGTGGACCCAAAGATTATGTCATCTACGTAAATTTGGGCAATAAATATATCTTTTCCTAGGTTTTTAACAAATAAGGTTGAGTCAATTTGGCCTTGTTTAAATTCTTTAGAAATTAAATAGGTTGATAATCGTTCATACCAGGCCCTAGGTGCTTGTTTTAGTCCATATAATGCTTTGGTTAGTTTGTAAACATGGTTAGGTTTGTCTAAGTCCTCAAACCCTGGGGGTTGTCCTACATAAACTTCTTCTTTAATAAATCCATTTAAAAAGGCTGACTTCACATCCATTTGATATAATTTGAATCCTTTATGGGATGCAAATGCTAATAACATTCTAATGGACTCAAGTCTAGCTACTGGGGCGTATGTCTCATCGTAATCTAGTCCCTCTACTTGGCTGAAACCCTTTGCTACTAAGCGGGCTTTATTTCTGACTATTTCTCCTTGATCATTTAGTTTATTCCTAAAGACCCACTTAGTATCTATTATGGATTTGCCTTCAGGTTTAGGCACTAGTTCCCAGACTTGGTTTCTTTCAAATTGGGCTAATTCTTCTTGCATAGCTATGATCCAGTCAGGGTCAGGTAGGGCTTCATCTATAGTTTAGGGTTCAATTTTCGATATCATAGCTATTTGACTAAGGTTTCTATAGGAGGATCTAGTCCTGACTCCTAGAGTTGGATCACCCACAATTTGATCAGTTGGGTGACTGAGTCTGGGTTTCTTGGTTCTTCTAGAGCTTGGTTCAGCCTCAGGTCCGGCTGGTAGGTTTGGTTCACTATTTGATTCAACTCTTTGGGCTGGTTCATTTGTTGATTCAGTTAATTCATTAATTGGTTCAATAGTTAGTTCGTTTAAGGGTTCAATTAATGGTTCAATAAGTTGTTCATTATTTTCTTGGTCAGAGTTTGATGAAATTGGTTCTTGATTATTAGAATTTGAATTGATTTCTTCATCAAAAATTAAGTTGGTTGTTTCTTCAATTTTCTTAGTTTGTTTGTTGTAAACTCTATAGGCTCTACTTGTGGTTGAATACCCAAGAAAAATGCCTGGGTTTGACTTGGATTGAAATTTTCCTAAATAGTCTTTGGTGTTTAGGATATGGACTTTGCATCCAAAGACTCTTAGGTAGTGTAGGTTTGGGAGTCTATGGTAGTACAGTTCATAGGGGGTTTTGTTGTGTCGCTTATTAATCAAAACCCTATTTTGGATATAACAGGCTGTACTTGTTGCTTCAGCCCAGAACTGGTTTGCTAGTTTAAACTCGTTGAGCATAGCCCTAGCGGCTTCTTGTAGTGTTCTATTCCTTCGCTCAACTATCCCATTTTGTTGGGGGGTTCTAGGACATGAAAATTCATGTAAATACCCATTTACCTTACAGAATTCCTCAAATTTGTGATTTTCAAACTCTCCCCCGTGATCACTCCTAAGTCTTTTAATTTTAGTATCATTTTGATTTTCAATTAGTTTACAGAATTCAATAAATAGATTTAGGGTTTCATCTTTGGTTTTTAGGAACTTAACCCAGGTGAATCTAGAGTAATCATCAACTATTACTAAGCAGTATCGGTTCCCGCTTAGTGACTTGGCTCCATGTGAATCAAATAGGTCAAGGTGCAGGAGCTCAAGTGTGGTTTGAGTTAAATCAGACTGGATTAGTTTGTGATTGGATTTGGTTTGTTTACCTTGATTACATGATTCACATATTAGGTTTTCATTATTTTTGATTTTGGGGATACCTTTGATTAAACCAAGTTGGGTAATTTTTGAGATAGTTCTTAAATTGGTATGTCCTAATCTCCTATGCCAGAGGTTTGATTGTTCTAATTGTGTTAACATACATTTGGGTATAATAGGAAGATTTATAGTGTATACATTGTTTTTCCTAGTGCCCTTGAGTATGATTTCTGAGTCTTGTTCATTTTTAATTAGGCAGTTGGAACTGTTGAAAGTTACTCTATAACCCGAATCACATAACTGACTTATGCTAAGCAAGTTAAAATTAAAGTTTTCAACCAATAGAACTTTCTTAATAATGAAATCAGATTTAAGCTCAATGTTACCTGACCCAATTACCTTGAGTGTGGCATTATTGCCAAATGCTACTGAGCCTAGGTTTTTGAGTTTGAGCTTGGTGAACTTCAATTTATCTCCAGTCATGTGTCTGGAGCAACCGCTATCCAACATCCATTGGTCCAAATCTTTATGTTCCTACGCATAAAGAATCTTTTTGATTTGGATCCAATTAGAATCAGGAATAGCTTAAATTGAGTTTCACTGCCTAGTCTGTCTCACCCAAATCTAGGGTTTTCAATCACGTTGACCTTATAGGTTTCGTGAGACAGGTTTAGATTAGAAAAACTATTTTGAAAAATTTTGATTAATTTTGAAAACTTAATTAATTTTGAAAGAAAAATTTTGAAAGAAGTTTAAATCTACAAATAACTGAATTTTTGTGCTAGATTCGAATTTGACAAAAATAATTTGAATTTGAATTTCAGAAATTGGCTTCCAGGTCTTGGCGAGGCACTAGGCCTTCTTTGGCCGTAGCCTTATGGGATCATCCACCCTTTCCTTGACAAAGCCTTTTAATGAAATTTCATTTTCAAAATTATTATTTGAAAAATTTCTGGTCTAACTAGTTTGGATTTTGGATCGGTAGCTTCGGCTGGTTTCACCAGTCTAAAGAGACCAAGTAAACTTGATCTTATTAGAATTGGTTTCCCCAACGTACTATCATCTCACCTCCACCCAATACTATGTTGTCAAATTTCAGTTAAGTTTGTTTGGTCCTTTAAACTAGCCTAAGTCTAAGCATGGTAATTTGCAGAAATTAAATAGACAATCAATCAAGCAGTTTCAATCAAGAATTGCAAGTTTATCTAATAATAAAATAGTTTTCAGTTTGGCTCCCCCTGGACTAAAGCCACGGTGATGGTTAGGCAAGATGTGAATCTTGTCCTTGGGGATCCAATACTGATTTGATCCAGTTGGTTTGTTCAGGCATAGTTTAGGTACCCATGCCTGAATTTTGCCTCTGGACTGATTCAGTACAGCCAAATACGATCTTTGTCGGGATTTGGTTCGGTAGCCAAGTCCAGATCGATTTAGAACGGACTTCTGTTTTCCAAGAATCATGTCAAGATTTTTGGAACCAGAAGTGAATCGTTCTAGGGCTGATCTAAGATCCTTAACCTGAGTTTTCAGGGAGGAGTTTTCCTTTTCAAGTTTTTCAACTTGAGTGGGAGTTCCTTCCTGAACCTTCTCGGTTGAGGGTTTAGAGTCAGCTCCCTCCTTCAGGAGTTTTACTTCCTGTCGGAGGGATTCGACCCGGAGTTTGGCTTTTGCCAAATCACGAGAAAGAAAAGAAATCAATTCAGTTAACTGTAATCTATTAAAACCAGTTACCTTAATTTCTCCGTCTTCTGTGAAGGTTAACTCGCCGTCTTCTTGTTCTGATTCTGACTCGACTTTCTCTGAGGCGGTCAGAGCTAGGAGATTGGACTGGGGTGCCTCTTCTTCTTCTTCTGAGGAAGACTCGTCCCAGGTTGCTTGGAGCGCCTTCTTTCTTCTCGTCTTCTTGGACTCTTTCAGATTTGGACACTCTGTCTTGTAGTGGCCCTTCTTCTTGCACTCGTAGCAGGTTACATTAGGCTTGTTCGTGGGTTCAGCTGGTTCGTCTTTTCTTCGGCCGGTTTTCCGTTTGTTGGTTCGGTTCTTCAGCTCTTTGTAGTAGCTTCGAGCGAGCCGGACCAGCTTAGTTTGTTCTCCTTCTTCATCTTCTGAGTCTGAGTCAGACTCGGGTTCAGGTTCAGTTTTCTTCTTCGTTGTCTTTAGATTTTTACCTGCAATGAAAGCGATACCTTTTTCGACCGAATTGGTGTTAGTCTGTTCGTGCAGTTCTAGTTCAGAAAATAATTCATCTAGTTTTATTTTAGAAAGATCCCTGGATACCTTGTATGCATCTACCATAGATGCCCACAAGGTATTTCTTGGGAATGCGTTTAGAGCATACCTTATTAGGTCACGGTTTTCGACCTTATGACCTATTGCGTGAAGACCGTTCATTACCTCTTGAATTCGTGCGTGGAGCTGGGCTGCTGTTTCGTTGTCAGCCATCTTGATGGTGTAGAGCTTGTTCAGTAGCAGATCCCTTTTACTGATCCTTGTGTCTGAAGTCCCTTCGTGCAGCTCGATCAGTTTCGTCCATAGTTCTTTTGCACTGTTGAAGGGGCCCACTCGGTTCAGCTCTTCCTTTGTCAGCCCGCATTGTAGGGTTTGCGTTGCTTTTGCGTCGGCTTCTATCTTGCGCTTTAGAGTGTTGTCCCACTCCGAGTAGCTTTGTGGAAGTCCTTCCGCATTTCGGGGGATCTCCAGACCGGACTGGATAATGATCCACATGTCCACCTGAGTTTTCAGGTGGACCTCCATGCGACTTTTCCAGTAGGAAAAGTCTTCTCCACTGAAGAGTGGAGGTCTAGCGGTGCTGAATCCCTCTTGCATAGACATTTGTTCTGTAAAAGAAAACTTACAAAAAAAGTGTCCCAAGACTTGGTCTTGGATTAGCAGTGCGGGATAAAGATAATTAAGGAAAAAAAATTATTTAAATAAAAAAAATCCGAAAAATAATTTCAAACTGGTGGTTGCACCAAGTTTGAACTACCCCGCTCTGATACCACTTGTTGGATCGTAAAAACCGATAGAGGGGGGGGTGAATATCGGAAGTCGTTACTTTTTCGGAAAACTGAGAGTAAGTGCACAGCGGAAATAAAAATAACATACACAGCACAAAGACACAGTGATTTTTACTTGGTTCGGAGCCTGTGTCGACTCCTACTCCAAGGCCCACGGTCGTTGACCGTTTACTTTGGGCAATTCTATATTTGCGCAAAATCGGTTACAATAATTTCAATTACAAAGAGAGTGCAATAAATTAATAATAAAATATTAAGCTCTTCGTTACCGACGTCCGGAGTGTATCGAATCTTTTTGGGGCAGCGGGACGTCGTCGGCTCGAGGTGAAGCGTTTCCGGAGCAAGGCACGAGCGTAGAAGAACTTTGAAGCGTTGGAAGAAGTGATTGTCGAAGCCTGGGGTCGAGGGCCCTTTATATAGGGCTAGGGGGCGCTCGGGACGTCGGGGGCGCCCCCCTACGTGGCAGCCGATCCGTTCCGATCTCGGTCAGCGTCTGATCCCCTTATCTTCGGGATCAGTTTTGACCGGGGCGCCCGCAGCGCTCGGGGCGCCCGCATTGACCGGGTCAAAGGTTATCTGCTTGGCTTCGAGGGCTTCTTGGTTCGAGGTATGCGCCAGGGGCGCCCGCAGCGCAGGGGGCGCCCGGGAGCACGGGGGCGCCCGACCCAGTGTGTATTCGAACCAGTCTTCTTGTTACTTGTTTTGTATGGCCCTTGGGGGCGCCCGGGACGCTCCGGGCGCCCTTCTCAGCAACTGCCTCTCTCCTCTGAGGCTTTCTGAGCTGCAGACACACGTTCCTTCGGTCCTGCATCCAGGGTTAGTCCAAAACAAGATAACATAACAATTAATTAGATTTATACAACCTTAGCTGTCTTGGTTCTGACTTTGGTCTCCAAAATGGAGCCCTAGGTCGAACCGACGCCTACTGTTCCCTCAACGGGGAACGCGTCCTCACCTACTCCTCTCGGGAGAATTTACCTGATGCCAACCGCTCCTTTGGTTGGACTTTTGCCTGACGGTCCTTTGTCAGGTCTTGGATGCTGGCAGTCCTTCGCCAGTTGCCTAGCAGTCCTTCGCTAGGGCTTTAATACTGGCAGTCCTTCGCCAGTTGCCTAGCAGTCCTTTGCTAGGGCTTTTAATACTGGCAGTCCTTCGCCAGTTGCCTAGCAGTCCTTTGCTAGGGCTTTTAATACTGGCAGTCCTTCGCCAGTTGCCTAGCAGTCCTTTGCTAGGGCTTGGATACTGCACACTTAAAATAACTTGTTAGAAAACAAGTAAGACTTAACTTTTGACCTATGTTGCCATTATCAAAACACAGGTTAGACTTTGGTGCCTTCTGCACCAACACCTACTACTCAAGGACATTATTATATTTATTTATTTAGCACAAATATAAAGTATAATAACCAAATATGTCTTTATTAATGATATAATATGATAAAAAAGTCTCTAATCAATCATTATATAATTGACTAATACAGGAGGACATACCACAAGTGACTGCACTGCATGTCACAGAGGATACACATGTAGTACCTCGTCGTAGTGGGAGGGTTGTTAGACAACCTGATAGATTCATGACTTCGGACTTGTCCCCTGGCGAATATGAACCTGATGCCTGGATATATGACGAGGCATTCCAAGATAAAGATGCGGTATCTTGGCAAAGAGCAATGAATTCTAAGATAGAACCTATGGATTCTCTAATCATGTCTGGGAGCTAGTAGAACCACCCAATGGTGTAAAAGCCATTGGATGCAAGTGGATCTACAAGAGAAAGAGAGGATCAGTCGGGAAGGTAGAGACCTTCAAAGCAAGACTTGTTGCGAAAGGGTATACTCAGAAAGAGGGTATCGATTATGAGGAGACCTTTTCGCCGGTAGCCATGCTTAAGTCTATCCAGATTCTCTTATCTATTGCCGCTCATATGGACTATGAAGTTTGGCAGATAGATGCCAAGAAAGTTTCCTTAACGGAAATCTTGAGAAAAATATCTATATGAAGCAACCAGAGGGATTCATTGCGAAGGACAAAGAGCATCTTGTGTGTAAGCTTAATCGATCCATTTATGGATTGAAGCTAGCTTCACGATCTTAGAACATCCGGTTCAATGAGGTGATCCAGTCATATGGATTCATTCAAAGTCCGGATGAGTCTTGTGTATACAAGTGATGTGATGGTAACATAGTAGTATTTCTTGTACTATACGTAAATGACATTTTGCTCATTGGCAATAATGTCAAGGTGTTATCAGACGTAACAGTATGGTTGTCCAAACAGTTTGATATGAAGGACTTGGGAGAAGCAGGACACATCCTTGAGATCAAAGTTATTAGGGATCACAAGAAAAGGATGTTGTGCTTATCTCAAGCTTCATACATATTCACTGTCCTAGCTCGTTTTAGCATGCAAAACTTCAAGAAAGGTTTTATACCTTTTAGGCATGGAGTACCTCTATCTAAGGAAATGTGTCCTAAAACATCAAAGGAGATAGAGGAGATGAAGGCGATTCCTTATGCTTCGACTGTGGGAAGCCTCATGTATGCTATGCTATGTACTAGGCCGGATATCTGCTTTGTCGTAGGCATGGTTAGCAGATATCAGAGTAATCCAGGACAGGGGCATTAGACTGCGGTAAAGCATATATTGAAGTACCTGAGAAGGACTAGAGATTATATGCTAGTTTACCAGGCAGATTAATTACTCCCTATGGGTTACATGGATTCGGACTTCCAATCAGATAGGGATAAAAGTAAGTCTACCTGGGGGTATATATTTACTTTAGGAGGTGGAGGCATAGTATGGTGGAGTATCAAGCAGATTTGCATGGCGGACTCCACCATGGAAGCTGAGTATGTGTGGCAGCCTCTGAGGCGGCCAAAGAAGTTGTATGGCTTGGGAGCTTCTTGATGGACTTGGATGTGACTCCTTGTTTGCCCAGAGCTATCACAATTTATTGTGATAACAGTGGTGCAGTTGCAAACTAGAAGGAACCACGAGCCCATAAGGAAAGTAAACACATAGAGCGCAAGTACACCTGATACGAGAGATCGTAAAGTGAGGAGAAGTTGTTGTCACCAAGATTGCATCAGAGGACAACCTGGCGGATCTTTTCACTAAGGCCCTTCCAGCGAGAGCTTTTGATAGGCATGTGGAGGGTATAGGAGTCAAATGTATGACATTGTGATGGCAGCATAGTCTTTTAGTATAAGTGGGAGATTGTTTGGATGTATACTAAAAGCCTAGCTTTTTGTATGGACATCTATATATTTTGGAATAAGAATCACATGATCATTGTTTGCATTTTATATTTGATATATACATGCTATTGTCTAATACATTACATTGTAGATAACATGGTATATGGTGTTACATAGAAAATCATGTTATCAGTCCCTTGTAGAGTATAGGTAGAGGCTCATAACCTAGATGGTTTTGGACAAACCATTGGCATAGTTGTAGTGTAATTTGGTATTGGTTTATCTTGACCATATAATTACAGTAGTACACTTTGTGTGTATTGAGCAGGACCGATATAGAGGTGATTCAATTTATACTGACTATATAATTGAATCAGACCTCAGATATTATGGAGTACATGCTCTTAATCCCTATATAATATCGGGCATATCTACTTAATATATATTTCTTTGATTTACCAATGGGCGAGATTTATTTATTAAATCGATAGACCCGGTAAATTGGGAAATAATATTATTTACATGGCGTGTCGTTGATTATAGAAGGAAACCGTGTCCTGGTGAGTCAGGTTGATGATGTCCCTTGAGGAGCTCATAAAGCTCATCATGTTAAATCCTGCTGGTGGACTTGGTCCGACATAATGATAAGGTTGAGTGGTACTACTCATGGAATTAGATATTAATTAATTAAATTATCAGTAATTTAATTATTTAATGGACATTCGAGATCTTAAACACGGGGAGATTTTGAACATATAATAGGTGGAGCCCATATTTATTTATGGGGGTGTGTTGGTTTTGCGCTTGGGTTTTCGAAGCGGTTACCGGGTCGCTCATGGGAAACCTCTCTATGTCTACGGATTAAAATTTTCAATTCGAATGGAGAACTATTTCCCAAATGACCGTCTCATCGTCGTGCTAACCGATTCGAGCGACCGCTTGAACAAACATATTGTTCTAGCGATCAATCTCGTCCAACCAATTAGCCGCGGAATAGACGATGAGTGGATCGCCGATTTTTGTGTTTATCATCGGGGTCCAAGATATTAATCACAATTAATCAAACAATAATTAACATGTAATTAATTATCAACATGAAATAATAGAAAGAATAAAGGAACCATGAGAGAAGTTATACCTTCCCGTTTACCTCGCGATCTTCTATTGTATGACCCCACCCTTCTTGGATGTCGTGTGGGCGACGATCTACCAAGAACCGAAGTCACCAAGGCACCTTCTTTCTTCTCCCTAGCTTGGCCGAAACCCTAGGGACCCTCCTTCCTTGCCGCCGGCCAAAGCCCTTGCTTTGGTTGCTTGTGCCGCCCCTCCTCCTTGATCCCAGCTCACGCACAGCAAAGAGGAAGGGAAGAATAAGATGAAGATGAAGGAGTAGAAGAAGAAGAAGAGATGAACTCTCTCCATAAGCCAATCCAAAACCCAACTCTCCTTTCTTTCTCCTTGCCGCCGACCAACTTCAAGCTCCAAGAAGAGCCGTTGGCGACCACTTCTCCTCCTACTAACTCATGCACGCCCTTAGGGGAGGAAAGGAGAAGGCAACCAAGGGAGGAGGAAGAAACCAAAGCCCTTCCTCTTCCCTCATCGAGCTCCTTCTTCCTCCTCAAGCCGGTGCCGCAAGTTACCCTAGGAGAGAGAAGATGAGAGGAAAAAGAGAGAGAGGCTCTAGGGTTCTCTTGGATGAATTGGATGTCTTGGTCTCATGACTCCATGGGTATATATAGGGCTGCAATAGGGATCACGAGGAGGAGTTGATTCTTGGCCACCTAATGGATCAAAGTCTGATCCATTAATGAAGATCCATTCTACTAAAGGATCAGATGTAGACCATGGAGCTGTTCATCAAGACCGGGTTAAAACCGCAAGAGATCATTTGTCACTTCCTGAAGGGCCAATTACAAGACTTCAAGCAAAGCGTTTCAAGGAAGCACTAAACGGGCTAATCCAAGAACAATGGCTTGGCTATGAGAAACGAGAAACCAAGTTAAGCCCAAGTACAAATCAAGGCTTAACCCATGTGATCGGTCTTATTCAGCCATGACTCATCCCTAGCATGATGGTTGGAAAAGGGAAGGAGAAAAGAAGTATGGAAACTTGGGATTTTGGGGTTTCTAGGTTATTTAATTTCATGCATGCAAAAGTATGGAGACTTGGAGTTTTTTTTGGATTTCTAAGTGTTTAAATGCTTGCATGCATCATAGGTACTTGTATTTGTTTGCATGCATGCATGTAGGTACTTTAGTTACTTGCTCCCATTATATAAGGGAGACAATTCCGAATTTGTAAGCACTTTGGTTTTGGTAAACATCCTAGTGAGGATTTTGTGATCTCTTGGTTCTTAAGGGAACTTCTGAACTTATCGAGTCTATCTCGTCGCGTTCAACAATCTAAACTTATCACCATCCTGGTGTGGCATTTCCTTCTTTCGTAGTCTTTGTTCGTGCCAGTCTTGGTTGCGGGTAAAGGCTCAAACTCTTGTCATCATGTTCTTGGGGTTCTATCCATCTTTGTCTCGGGTTCCATCACGTCTATTGGTGGGGTTCTATCCATCCTGTCTAACCATGGGCACTGTCCTGCCCTTGGTCACATCAACACCAACTGACTGAAGCCAGTTAGTGATGACGTGACCGAAAGGCATGTAGATAGTGTGGCGGCTGGGCTCTCTGTAAGATATGATTGATTGAAAGATGCTCTTAATAATGTCAAAATCCAGGTGGCGGTGCATGCCATAGAGCTTCAAACAGTGATAAGGACGAATCTCAGTCAGGGGTTTAGAGGTCATCGGCAGAATGTAGTTGGTAATTATCTTGAAAAGAATGTAATCAATAGGAGAAAGTCGAAGGGCCGCAAAGGTAGGAAAATCAAGTCCTAACTCATCGATGCCAGCTGGTCTGGGATGGTCAAGAAGTGCTCGTAAATGCCATCAGGGGTGACACCCTCAAAAGGAGGCAGTAAGGGGTCAGGAAGCTCTGGGTAGATGGAATAGAAATTAGGCGATCGTCGACCGCCAAGATTCTCTGCCAAGACATCATAGAAAAGTCAAGATTTCTCTTGGCTACCCGTGTCGTGAAGTCAAAGCCTCCCTGTGGACCTTGTTGCAGATTATTGTAGAATTCAGAAACAAGGTCATAGTTGATTGTCTGCTCAAGGGAAAGAAAGAGTTCGAGGTTATAGAAGTCAATCACCTCGATGATAGAGGGACAATGTTCAGACAAGAAAGGTCTATCTATAGACCTACACGGGAGGTGCTTGAAAGTTCGGGTTTGAAACGCTTGCTCAAAAGCAACGTTAGGGAATCGAGAACTCGATGAAGGATGAGGCCTTCGAGAGGGTGCAGATGATGAAGGGCCTTTGCCCTTCGAGGTCTCTACAGCGGGTTCTTTACCCTTTAAAGATCTCCTAAGGGTTGGAATAATTGATCATGATAACAGATTGGATCAAGATAAGTAAATCGAACATTGATAAGATCACGATATAAGTTGACAATCATGGCACAAATTAAAGGATCACAAGGTTAAGGTTTGATCAATAAAAAGATGGGTCACGACACAGAAGAATCAAGTGAATAAATCAGAGAAGTTCAGTGAGATTAAAAATAGGTCACGGCATAGGCAAGGCCACGGTAATGGCACACACATTACAAAAAAGAACCAACATGGTTGGCTTCCATAAATCGTAAGATATGACACAAACTGAAAGGAAAAGTCTAAACCACAAGAATGCAGCTTACTTGGGTGCCATGCGACTGAGTGAAGAAGATCTGAACAAACACCCAGAGGACTCAAAGATCTCGCGCAGGAAGAAGAAGAGGACCTCGGAGAGGAAGCTTTACGCAGGCAGAAAACTCCCACGGAGCTTGGAAAACTTCACAGGTTGCGCACAAAGAGGAGGATGGAAGGGTAGTTCGGTGCTTAGGGTTCGGGAATGAAGAGAAATAGAGAGTTAATAGGTTGGTGGACCGATCCACCAACCAGAATTTATTGTGATCGAACAGATCACCGTTCGATCCAGGAGCGCCCAGACCGATCAGGCTCCATCCTGATCAGTCTGGCTTAGTCCTGATCGGTCAGGCGACTGATCAGGCAAGCCCCCGATTGATCTGCCAATCGATCAGGAAGCGAACAGTAGGTTCGTGAGATTTTCTGTGACCCTCCTGATCAGTTGGTGGACCGATCACCACAGGGGGCCAGATCGGTCTGGGGATCGATCCAGGCCAACATAGTGAGATTTCAATGGGTTTTACAGGCTTAGCTTGATCAGTCAATCGGTCTGTGGACCGATCAGCCCTATGTCTGATCGGTCGGTGGACCGATCAAGTATCAGAAATTTCCTGATACGAGTCTGAAACTTTAGTTTCAGACTTTCTATCGAACTCCGATGTGATCAGATGGAAGATTTTCGATCTTGGAAATGTTCCCTTGACTATAATTGATCCCTAAACAAGGATCAAAGGTCCTTATGGATTTAACAAAATAATTTGCACCACCCAAGTGAAGTCAAATTCAATCACAAACATTCATTCAATGTTTAACCAAGTTTGTATCAAAATAAGTCTCCAATCAAGTTTCCTTGATTGGAATGTCCAAGTATGATCATGGAGCCAAATACACATATGTTATGCATTGGTTTTCCCCATACTTGGTCAACTTAATGATCATTATCTCGTCAACCTAATTCCTCAAGGGATGCATTGACATTTTGAGTAATTAAGTTGATCCTAGCATCTCACCCCATTTCTAGCAAACAAAAACGTTTTGTTAAACTTTATAGTTTGTGTGAGATGTCCCCAAGTTACCCAATTATTGTTCCCAACAATTTGAATTGATCATGAAGGGTTTTGAATGTTTTTCAATCCTATGAAGCGCGACACATTCCCAATTCCCTTCGTAAGAAACTAAATTCATTCTCGGGGAGTGGTTTAGTGAAAATGCCCGAGGTTCAATTTGGACTCTACATGTGAGAGTACAATATCTCCTCTAGCAACATGATCACTAATGAAGTGGTGACGCACTTCAATATGCTTGGTCCTAGAATGATGGACTGGATTCTTGGTTAGGTTTATTGTGCTAATGTTGTCACACAACACTTGCACACCCTTGTAGGTTAATCCGTAGTCCTCTAGTGTATGAATCATCCACAACAATTGTGATACACTCTCTCCCATGGCGATATATTCTGCCTCGGTCGTGGAGAGAGCAACACAATGTTGCTTCCGACTTGACCAACTAACTAGTGATGATCCTAAGAATTGGCAACCCCCACTCATGCTCTTCCGATCCAACTTGTACCCAACATAGTCGGAATCGGTGTAGCCAATTAGGTCAAATGACTCGGTACGGGGGTACCAAAGACCAACTCCAATTGTGCCCTTAAGGTATCTCAAAATTCTTTTAACAGCAATTAGATGAGATTCTTTGGCCAAACTTGATACCTAGCGCGTATACCCACAGCAAAAAGTATATCAGGTCGACTTGCTATAAGGTGTAGCAAACTACCTATCATGCTCCGATATTGAGTTAGGTCAACAGGTTTACCACTCTCATCATTGTCTAATCTTGTGTTTGTAGACATGGGAGTGGTTACCTCTTTAGAATCACTCATATTAAATTTACGGAGCATCTCTTGAGTGTATTTTGATTGCACATGGATTCCATCTCGAGTTTGTTTGATATTGAGTCCAAGGAAGAAAGTCAACTCTCCCACTAGACTCATCTCAAATTCACTTTCCATATGGCCAATAAATTCATTCAAATAACCCTTATTATTTGAGCCACAAATTATGTCATCGACATATACTGGGGCTACAAATATATTGTCACCATCTCTTCGTAGAAATAGTGTAGGGTCTATTTGTCCTCTCACAAAACCTTTTTCAATAAGAAATGTCGACAACCGTTCATACCAAGCTCGGGGTGCTTGTTTAAGGCCATAAAACGCCTTCTTGAGCTTGAACACGTGGTTTGGAAATTCGGAACTCTCAAACCCCGGAGCTTGTTCGACATAGACCTCTTCTCTTATTAAACCATTTAGAAAGGCCGATTTGACATCCATTTGATAAAGTTTGAAACCATGGTGTGATGCAAATGCAAGCATCAATCGGATGGATACTAATCGTGCCACGGGAGCATAGGTCTCATCGTAATCAAGGCCTTCAACTTGACTATAGCCCTTGGCTACTAAGGGTGCCTTGTTTCTTATGATTTCTCCCTTATGGTTCAATTTATTTTTGAAGACCCATTTGGTTCCAATAATGGTGGTCTTCTTAGGTCTAGGGACTAAGTCCCAAACTTGACTTCTTTCGAATTGACCTAGTTCATCTTGCATGGCAATGATCTAATTGGGATCATTTAATGTCTCGTCAATTTTCCTAGGTTCAATTTCGGTAATTAGGGCAACTTCATTAGCCTCATTCCTAAAGAATGATCTAGTCCTCACCCTATGATGGATATCTCCAACAATTTAGTCTTGGGGATGACTAGAGGCTAATCTAGTCTGCCTTGGTGTTGCTGGTGCTTCTTGGATGGTGTCACTAGACACATGCTCAACCTCAGGATCCAGCTGATCTATGGGTTGTCTAGGCTCACCGTAATCAGACTCATCACCACCATCTACAACACTCGGACCTCCATCCTTAATTAGTTTCCTAAGTTCAAATTGAACTCCTTCCACATCTTCTGATTGATCATTTACTTTTGGGATTTCCTCAAAAATAACATCAGAAGACTCTTCAACTAATCTAGATTTCTTGTTGCAGATTCGGTAAGCTTTGCTGACTAGGGAGTACCCGACCAGTATCCCTTCATCAGCTTTTGCTGTGAACTTTCCAAGATGGTCCTTGGTGTTTAGAATAAACACCTTACAACCAAACACCCTAAGAAGTTTAACTGTAGGTGATTTTACAAACCAAAATTCATGAGGAGTCTTCCCTAGAAATCTATGTATTAGGACTCGGTTTTGCACGTAGCAAGCTGTGTTTACAGCTTCAGCCCATAAGTAACTCGGTAATGAGTACTCATTGAGCATGCTTCGTGCAGCCTCTTGTAGGACTCGGTTCTTCCTCTCTACAACACCATTTTGTTGTGGTGTTCTAGGAGTGGAGAACTCGTGTCTATAGCCTTTCTCTTGACAAAACTCTAAAAATCGTTGATTTTGAAATTCACCTCCATGATCACTCCTTATTGTTTTAATTGTTGATAATTTTTAATTTTCAACTCTTCTACAAAATGAAATAAAAACATCTAAGGTTTGATCCTTATATTTTAGAAAATATGTCCATGTATATCTAGTAAAATCATCAATGATCACAAAATAATATCTACTACCATTCAAGGATATAATAGTGCTACAATCAAACAAGTCAATGTGTAGTAAATCCAAAGCGGTAGAAGTACTTACAACGCTTTTACCTTTATGTGCAGATTTTGTTTGCTTACCCATTTGACATGCATCACAAATCTTTTCCTTTTCTACTTGATGCTTGGTAAGCCACGAACTAATCCCTTGTTGGCCAATTTCCGGATATTCTTCATGTTCACGTGTGCTAGTCTCCGGTGCCAAAGATTAGACTCATCTTCTCTTGACATGAAACACTTAACAAAAGCATTAGTAGCACTTTTAAAAGAAACTTGGTAAATTGTAACGCCCGCCCTTCCCGGCCTACGATGTAGGCGGGAGGCGGCGTTACGCTAACATACATATATGCATATGGACATCTTAATGCAGCGAAATAATTTTTAAACTTTATACATGTGCGTTTTAACCATGCAACTAACACTTGAATCATGTAAACATGTCCTAGCTATCATTCTTAAGCATGGTTTCTTGATAAACTTAGCATTGTCATAACATAAGAAAAATAAGACATAACATGTGAGACATAACATTCTTGAACATGCTTGCATTAAACATAACATACCCTATTATCAAGCTTAAAGCCAACATAAAATATAGCATGGAACTACAGTCGTTAAACATACCATACTCTACCATCAAGCTTAAATCCAACATAAAGTATAGCATGGAAACAAAGTTAACAATGCAAAACCTAAGAAGTTGTTCTTAGGCAGAACCATCATAAGTATAGCATGAATCTAAGGAGGACAATGCAAATATAAGACATGTGACAAAGTATAAGTATTAGGATCTTTTCTTTTTCTTTATCTTTTGCCAAGTCACTGCCACACACACACACTTACCCCTCCTGCTGCTTCCCTTAGCTTAGTATCCACTTGCTTGATCTGCGGTATAAGAAAGTAAAACTATAAGCACATAGGCTTAGTAAGACTTTTTCCAACTCACTAAAACCATACATCACATATAGTCAATAGAAAGGCATAACATGGAGAGTGTAACATAAAACAATCATATATAAGTGTTTAACATGAAATGAAGGTGCATAGAGTTCATGGCATAAGAAGTACTTGACATAAAATATAAGCATATAAAACATTTAACATGGAGAAGTTCTTGACATGAAACATAAGCATATGAACATACATGACATGGCATAATTCTTGACATAAACATAAACATATGACATACTTGACATGACATGGTTCTTGACATAAACATAAGCATAAGACATACTTGGCATGACATAGTTCTTGACATAAACATAAGCATATGATATACTTGACGTGACATAGTTCTTGACATAAACATAAGCATATGAACATACTTGACATGACATAATTCTTGACATAAACATAAGCATACGACATACTTGACATGACATAGTTCTTGACATAAACATAAGCATAAGACATACTTGGCATGACATAGTTCTTGACATAAACATAAGCATATGATATACTTACATGACATAGTTCTTGACATAAACATAAGCATATGATATACTTGACATGACATAAATGCATAACATGAATGAATGCATGAGTTAAGTGCACATTGAAGGATCGATGTGGCGTGCAGAGGGGGGGTGAATGCACTTTTTCGGATCGTTGAACTCTACACAGATGTTAGCGCAGCGGAAATAATATGTAAAGAAAATACCAGTGCTAACAAACCGATTTAGTTGGTATCCACCCCGGCCGGGTGACTAATCCAACAATCCTTCGGCCGATCAAACCCCGGATAATCTCCGGCTAGAACTCGTCGCTCCTTGTGGGTGGAGAAACCTCGCCACAACACCAAGGACACTTTACAGAACAAAGTAGACTACTATCTTGCCTTAGCCAAGCAAGATTCGTCAAGAAAGAAGGTAGGAAATGAGCCCCTTTAAATAGGGCTCGAATCTGGAACAGCCGCTACCAGTCGACTGCCCAAATGGCAGTCAACTGGTCCCACTCAGATTCGACCGTTACAGCATAACGTTCAAATTCTTGCCAGCTGTTCCAGTTGGCACCAGTCGACTGCCTATGGGCCAGTCGACTGGTCCGAGACCTAAGCCTAGGGTTTCTCTCCAAGTGCAAATCTCTCCGCACTCAAACCCTCCCGGCTTAACCCCTGAGTACATGCTCTCATACTCAGACCCCTATAACTTAGTTGACTCTTCACCAGCATTCTTGACTGTTGCCTTCACGCCTTCTTCATCTTTGGCCCTCGTCCCTCGGATGTGCACGCAAGCCTCCAGCTTGCCTCCATGCCACCCTTCACGTATGCCTCGATGTCTGCGTCCCTCGGCTCATCATCTCTGCTATCAATGGTCCCTCGGATGCGCACGCAAGCCTCCAGCTTGCCTCCATGCCACCCTTCACGTACGCCTCGAAGTCTGCGTCCCTCGGCTCATCATCTCTGCTATCAATGGTCCCTCGGATGCGCACGTAAGCCTCCAGCTTACCTCCATGTCATCCTTCACCTGAAGACGTCAACCAAGTCCATGCGTACCTGTACACCTGCACACTCATGTACACATGTGAGAATAACACAAACCCTAACTTGACCATATTGCCCACTCATCAAAATATCATGATCCTCCAGATTATCTCTGGGCCGATTGCCCCAACACACATAACATAAGGTTGCTTATCTGAAAATCATATTTATAAATACTTAAACATAATCATCACATTATGGGGGGGGGGGGGGAGGGCTGGCTTGTACCACATACATACATCATATGCGCGCATCCCTAAGTAAATGCGAGGTAGCTAGTCTCGACCTACTAGGGTAGGGACAGCTACAGTAGTCCCAGAACCGAGGCATTCTTAAGGTGCCCATCCCTGTTAGACAGCTGCGGTAGTCCCAGAACCGAGGACAGCTGCGGTAGTCCTGAACCGAGGCTTTCTTAAGGTGCCCATCCCTGGGGACTTTTTAGGGTCCTGTACAAGCCCGTCCATAAAGTAAAATAGCTTCACATGCTTCTTTTTACATCATAAGGATTACTCTTGGCATTTCATCATTCATAGAATTTTCATAGCATAATTGAAAACATAAACATGATCTTAATACATGAAGCATGACATAAAGCATACTTAGCATTTCATCATTCATAGTTCATGCATACATCATTATGCCTTAGAGGCATGACATCATCTTTATTCATCATCTTCATTCATAAGGCATGACTTACATACATAATTATGCCTTAAGGCATATAAGCATCATCATAGTTCATAAAGGTTGCATGATCATGGTACATAAGGTAAGCATGCATAAATAAGTTTTTTCATACATGGTACATATCACATGACATACATGATCATGGTATCTATCATAAAGCATGCAAGGGTGGGATCCATATTAACATGATACATACTACATAGGTTCATAACATTTAACCTAAAACATGCATAGGTCTACATAACCATATATCTATCATAATACATATGTTCAAGGCATTTAACATAATACATGCATAATTCTACATAAACATGAGGCATACTTCACAATGCATGTGTTCATGGTATATGGTGTAAAACATCCATAAATAAAACCTACTAAAACATGGCACGTAATATAAGCATACAAGATCATGATGCATAGCACATAAAGTTAGGGTTTTAGGTATCATAAAATTCATACAACATGCTTGAACATATACATACATCATAATAAGCCATAAATAAGTATACTTGAACCCTTAGACTAACCCAAACCCTAGACTTGGAGCTTTGGCCGAAAGTTATAGATAGAGGCCCCATCATTCAAGTAACATGTAAGGTACCATAAGTAAAATAAAGCCCCTACCATACATGCAATGTCATAGGAAGCCATTAGAACCCATGATTGAAACTAACCCTAAGTCCTAGCCCTAAATCTTGTCTTGGCCGAAACCCTAGAAGGGTATTAAGTCCATGAAAAATTCATATAATTCACAATTAACATCCAATACCATACATACAATACCATAGGAAGCCATTAGAACACATGATTGGGCTAACCCTAGTTCTTAGCCCTAACATTTGGTCTTGTCCGAAACTTATAGGGGTCTTAAGTCCATGAGAAATTCATATAATTCACAATTAATATACATTATATCATAGGGAATCATACTAAGCATGCTTGGGGGGTTAGATCTAATCCTAACCATGAAATAGAGATGGTGGCTGAAACCCTAGGGGAGTCACAAGTCCATGGAAAATTCATATAACTCACAATTCATTCTTTATTTATCATGAGAAAGCATTAGAAAACATAAGTGAGATTTTAACATCATCCTAAACCCAAAAACAATGCTTGGCCGAAACCCTAGGAAGCCCTATTCCATAGTTTTTTCAACATAGAGTCCAAACAACATCTTAAATCATGAAAGATAACATTAAAACTATTATACCACAGGTGAGGAGTCTTACCTCTCTTTATCTTGGTTATAAATCTTGAATAGAGATACAAAAAAAAACCTTCTTGGCCTTAGAATACCCTTTGCCCTTGTAGCCTTGTAGAAGAACTTTGGATCTTCAAGAGGGAGTCCTCTTGTGGAGTTTTCCAAGGAAAAATCCCCTTGGTGATTTTCGGCAAGGAGGAAGAAGGGGAAGAGGAAGAGCCTTGTTGGAAGAAGAAAAGAGGAGAAATAACTTAGGTGTCTCTTCACTCCTCATCCCCCTCTTTTATACTAAGTGGAGGGGCAAGTGAAGGGGCATGGTGCCTCCTCACATGGTGACTCTTCACTTTCTTTAGCCTTAACAACAATCCTCTTCCTTTTTCACTAGTACTCCCTTGCTAGGTGAATTGGTTAGTACATGCATGATGAGGCTTTGCCTCTATCCTAGGTCCAAGGTTTAATCCTTGGTGCATGCACTTTCTTTTTATTTCATTTACTCTTATTTTTGGCAAGGCCCACATAAGACCCACCAAGAGTCATGCAAATATTCCTAATTGGAACCCATTTCTATTTATGTTAAATTCCACCTAAGGTCCACTAATAACCATGGTACTAGAAGAGCCCATGTAAGACCCATTAGTACTTAGCTTTTTATTCCATATAAGAAATTATGCTAAGGTTCATGCTAGTATTCATATGTTACTCAAGAATCCATATAGGCATGATCAATATTTTAAAGAAAAATATTGAGAGGATTTTTGCCACGAACTAATCCCTTGTTGGCCAATTTCCAGATATTCTTCATGTTCACGTGTGCTAGTCTCCGGTGCCAAAGATTAGACTCATCTTCTCTTGACATGAAACACTTAACAAAAGCATTAGTAGTACTTTTAAAAGAAACTTGGTAAATGTTATTTACTCTTGTGCCTACTAGTACCGTGTCAAAGGTGCTAACTAGACATTGACTTGATTGAAAATAATTGTGTCACCCGCATCATACAATTGACTGACACATAAGAGATTAAATATCATCCCCTTGACTAGAAGGACATTCTTAATCCTAAGACATTCGGATATTTGAATGTCTTCTATCCCTATAACCTTAAGACTACCATTGTTACCAAAAGAAACATTACCTCTACTTTTTCTTTTAAGGGTAGTGAATAAGGATCTATCACCGATCATATGTTTGGAGCACCCACTATCAATGAACCAAGATAATAGATGCTCCCCCTCAATCATGACCTACACAATACGAAAAATAGAGGATTTAGGTACCCAAATCTTGGGACCTAAAGCACCTACTATGCAAGACTTAGGCACCCATACCTTAACCACTTTCTTTTGAACCCTATGAGTCTTAAGTGGTCTAACATTAGTCCTAGACATCAAGGAAACAAATGAAGGTTCTTTAGGTCGGTAATCAATACCGGCCCTATTGTAAACCACCCTTTGTGCATTCAAAATCATATCTAAAGTCTTAGAGCTAGTTGAGAACTTCTCAAGAACACTCTTGAGTCTCTCAACCTCACTCTTCAATAATTTGTTCTCATCTTCTAACATTTCTACATGCAAATCATCAATATCCTCATCCCTAGAGGATTTTAGTTGTTCAACCTCTACTTTCAATGATTTAACTTTTCTTTTTGACTTTTTCAACAATTCGGTTAAACATGCAATGGTTCTATAGCATTTATCTAGTTTGGGAGAGATTACCTCTTCATCATCCGAAGATGATGAAGCCACGTTTGAAGAATCCGTGGATTCATCACTACTTCTTCTTGATCTTCAAGGGCCATGAGTGCTACATGGCGTGTACTCTTCTCCTCCTTCTCTTCATCGGATGAGCTAGAGGATGATTCATCTCATGTGGCCTTCAAGGCCTTCTTCTTTTTCTTTGATTTCTCCTCCTTCTTCTTGAGTTTTGGGCAGTCCTTCTTGAAGTGCCCTTTCTTGCTACACTCATAACAAGTAACATTAGACTTATCAATTTTAACTTCACTAGGTTTACCTTTACCCTTGAAGCGCCGGCTCTTCCTCATCATTCTTCTAACATTTCATGAAGAGATCCGCTGCCATCCTCCTCGGACTCAGACTCGGACTCGGATGAAGAGACTTCCTTCTCCTTCTTCTTCTCCTTCTTCTTGGTCTTTTCCCCTGCCACAAGAGCAATCCCCTTCTCCTTGGGGCCTTTGTTTGCCATTTCATGAAGCTCCATTTCACAAAATAGATCATCTAATTTTACAATTGATAAATCCTTAGAAACCTTGTAGGCATCCACCATGGATGACCACAAGGCATTCCTTGGAAAAGCTTTTAACACATACCTCACAAGGTCACGGTTCTCGACCTTTTCGTCAATGGAATGGAGACCATTGAGGACTTCTTTGAAACTACTATGAAGTTCACTTACCGTTTCACTGTCCTTCATGGAGAGGTTTTGTAATTGGTTGAGGAACAAGTCCCTCTTGGCTATTCTCGAGTCTCGGGTGCCCTCATGAAGCTCGATGAGTTTATTCCACAAATCCTTTGCGCTTGTAAAGGGACCAACCTTGATTAGTTGGTCTTTGTTCATTCCACATTGCAAAGTCACCACCGCCTTCGCATCGGCTTCTCTTTTTCGTGTTTGCTCGACCGACCACCGTGAGGACTCCAATTCTTTTCCCTCCGCATCTCTTGGAGGGGTGAAATCTTCCTTCACCGAGAACCACATACCTATGTCGGTCTTGAGATAGTATTCCATGCGAGACCTCCAATATTGAAAATCAGATCCATCGAAGAAGGGAGGTCGGGTGGTGCTAAATACTTCTCTCAAAGCCATTGTTGATAGCTCTTGAATGTTAAGCCGCTTGAATAGAGCCCCAAGCTTTGATACCACTTGTTGGAACTTGGATGACTAGAGAGGGGGGGGGGAATAACAGACACAAAAATCGATTTCACTTAATAGATTTCTGCACTTCAAGGGTTAGTATCACAGCGGAAGAAATGCAAAACAGAGTAGAACTGTAGAAATGAAAAGCAACCCAAAAACGCTAACAAGGAGGGTTTACAAGGTTCGGGGATAACTTGCCCCTACTGCTTGGCGTGCCCGTGAGGTGCGCGATCCCTTGATCGTTGGCAGATCAAGGCTCGAAAATCCGGATATCAAATGTAACCTCCTTCTCGGTGGAGTAACCTCTCCATAGAGGGTTCAACAGAATAATGGAAATAAGCACAAGAACCACAAGAGAAGCTTACAGAGCACTTAGGACAGTAGGAACACAAGCGAACTCCTCACCGAGCTCCACTCAGCACAAATCTCACGCAAGAACTCCCTCTTTGTGTCTTCTTGCTGATGGACTCGCCAAGCTCCTTGTTTCTTCTTCCAAGCGCTCAAGTATGCAATGTCGCTCAAAGCTTCAGCTGCTTCAGAGTGATGCACAACAGATGGAGAAGTAACTTGTCGCAAGAACCAGAAAAATGATCAAGTGTTCTTCTTGCTGATGGCTTCGTCGCTACCAAGCCCTTAAGCCTCTCCCACTAATCGCCAGGTCACAGTCACCTCCCTGCAACTCCCAGCTGCTCAACTGCAACTGCCCACTTACCACTGAGCTCTCCTGGACTCCCTGAGCTTCCCTCAGACAAGCCCTAGTCAGCAGCTCCAGCAGAGCCAGCATCCGTTGCAACCTGAGATGGATCCCTGCCAAACCTGTTGTAGCAAAAGCCTCTGTTTGACTCTCCTTGTGTAAACCTGATTCATCTGCACACTTAGCAGCTCATTAGAACAACAAATCAAACAGAAGATCAAAACATCAGAACATATCAGTGGTGGTCAGAAGAGGAACAGAACGCAATCAGAACTCTGACAGCGTTTTTGAATTAAAGCTGCCAGCTACTGATCGGTCACCGGACAGATCAGAGGGACTTCTGATAGGTCACCAGACCGATCAGGATGGGTTCAGACCGATCAGGCTCTAGCCTGATCGGTCCCCAGTGAGAAACCCAAAATCGTGACTTTCTGGTGATCGATCACCAGACCGATCCAGCACCAGCCGAGTTTCCTCTAACTTCTTTTTGCCACACCCCTGATCGGTCGCCAGACCGATCAGGTTGTGGCCTGATCGGTCTGTAGACCGATCAGGACACTTCCTGATCGATCAGGCTCCAGCCTGATCGGTTATAGTGAGAAACCTGCGATAATTGATCGTCCACCAGAACGATCTGAATAGTATCCCTCGGTCACCAAACCGATCAGGAGCTAAGCAGTAAGGTTCCCAAAGTCACTGTTAGCTCCCTGATCGGTCACTAGACTGATCAGGAGTCGAACAGTAGGTTAGCCAAAGTCACTGTATGCTCCCTGATCGGTCACCAGACCGATCAAACATCGCTGGATCGGTCACCAGACCGATCCACGAGGGAACTCCGTGCCAACTTCCCTGATCGGTCACCAGACCGATTTAGGCAAGGCCAAACCCACTCCAAGTCAAGAGAACTGGCTCCCAGCCTCCCCTAACTCGTGCTCAGTGTTAGTGATATGAGAGAAGTGTCCTAAGGCAATCGCCTTATGATTGTAAAACATTTATATTAATAAATGATAATTCACTATTTGAGTATACATGCTTGTGTATTTGATTGGGATCTTAAACTCATCTACTGAATGTCCGCCATACAGTTCACAGCATAAGAGAATTTGTGATGGGATCACAACTAGTGATTATCTCTAAATGTGCAAATGTGAAGTGTTGGAAATATCCCTAGTCGATGAATTGATAAATACGGACATTATCAATTCTGTTGAGACTAGCATGGGTTATTCTCTATTCAGCTGATTCTCACTGGCTGGTGACATTGGGATGTCCAGAGATAAACATGGATGCTAGTTAAGGGAACTAGTTCATTGGAGTGACTAGCTGTAAGACTTCATATGGGAATCTACATGTAGATATGTCAATAAAGATCTTACTGCGGCTTAAGTGCGATGTTCCTTTGACTTGCGGTGTTCAAGTCATCTTGGTCATAGAGACATATACTTTGACATCTTAAGCAAGCATCTCCAAGGAGGTGTGGACCCAGGATGATCGGGTATAAGCCGAAGTGCCCGAAGATGTTTGAACAGCCTATAAAGGATTCACCACTCCTTGCGAGGAGATGTATACCCAGGCCTATCATCGGATTGTTACTCAAAGCCTCTGGCCAGAGCATATCATGTTTAGAGTGAGAGTCTCTAAAATACATGAGAGTAATTAGAAATCCAAAGGACGAGTAAGACATTACTTGGGCTAGGCGTGACGTAGTCAGCCTAGTGGGGACTGACACCATTGACCGTGTCCTGATCCAAGTGGGTATAAGGTGGTGAAGGGAATGGGGCACGATTCATTAGAGCTGCTGAAGGGTTTCAGAATAATTTCTTCTGAGGTCAAACCGTTGATCTTTCGATTAATTGGGGATCATGATGTACTACTAGGTGTCACTCATGATCGTTCTATAATTAGTTAATTATAGACGGCCAACATAAATCGAAAGCCTATTTAGTCACACGCACTACGAGTAATCCGAGGGATTTAAAACGAGTTGAAAATTGGATTTTCTGATCAAGAGAAATAAGATGAATCTGAGTTAGTCAGAGGCGCATTAGAAGCTAAAAATGGCTAAGTCTTTTGAAGGCTTTTTGGGCGAATTAAATGAGTTTAATTCGCGACGGTCCGGGTTGGGTTTGGCCGACCAAAGAGGGTGTTAACCCCTCTTTGGTGGCCGGCCAAATAAAAGGAGAAAACCAATTTAATTGGTTTAATTAATAAAATAAATCTAGCGTGATTTATTTTATAAATTATGGATAAATAAATTTGTATAAAGAAATTTATATAAATAAAATTTATAAAAATTTATTCTTTTATGGAAGATTAAAATAATCCATGAGTTGGTTCATTTTAATTTTATAAAATCAATTATGAATTGATTTATCCATAATAAGAAAGTTTATAAATTTCTTATAAAATTTATTCCATAATTTAAAGAGAAGAAGAATTAGTTTTTATTATAAATTAGTTTATAATAAAGACTTGGTTGAAACGGAATTAATTCATAAGAATTTATAGGATAAATTTCTTATGAAAAATAATTAGTTTTATTATAAAGTTAGTTATAATAAAATTCATAAGAGAATTTATAGGATAAATCTCTTATGATAACTAATTTGTTTTATTATAAATTGTTTATAATAAGACTAGGCTTAAAAGGAATAAGCAATAAGAAAATTTATAAGATAAATTTCTTATAACTAATTCCGTTAATTCGGTTTAGAGGGAGACTTAGCAAAGGAGTTGCTACTATATAAAGAAACCAAAGGCTAGCCCTTAATTCCAATTGAGTAATTAAGAGATTAATTATTCTCTCCCTCTCTTCTCTTCTCTCCTCCTTCTCTTCTTCTTTCCCTAGGGCCGGCGCCCAATCACAACACCAAGGAGGAGTTGCCGTGAGCCACTAGAAGAAGAAGAACCCGAACAAGAAGAAGAAGAAGCGGATAGCGACTCCTCTCCTCTCGGAATTCGATTCCGTTGCTTCTTGTTGGTTAGTTTCTAACTCCTCTCTTGATCTTTCAAGTTGTGCCTATAGAGAATCTAGTAGTTCTCGTCGGCATAAAACTCGTGACTTTGCGAAGTCATCCCGAAGAGAACTCGGCGTGGACGCGAATAGAGGCGAAGCTTCCAAGGGACGCTACGGTTGGATCTCGTCCCTTACTTCGAGTTACGCGAGGTACTTGGTAAATTAGTTTACTTTTCGTAAACTTTTATTTTATGATTATGTCGATACACTATAAGGTTGCATGCTAGATACGAAGTTAAAATAATTTAGGAAATTATTTTTTATGCAAACTCTTCCGCTGCACGTAAAAATTTTGAATTTTACGAACTCGTATCCTTGTCGACATGCACCCGGTCCCAACAGTGGTATAAGAGCCGGTTAGTGTTCGACTTAATCATATAATTATTTTGTGGAAAACTTTGTCATGATCTCAATTTCGGAAAAAATTTTCAATTATGGAAACTTTCGAATTATAATAAATTTTAGATTTAGGAATTTCAAAGTTTGGAAATCCTCATGAAATTTCGGAAACGTTTGAAATTTTCTATTTTCTGAAATTTTATAATAATTTCGAAATCTTCCCATCTTTGGAAACTTTCCAATTTTGGAAATTTTTCTATTTTAGAAATTTTCTAATTTTGGAAATATGTAAGTTTCCTTTGTACCAGAAACTTACAATTATTCTGAAAATCAATTTTCGAAATCTCGCAATTTTGGGCACTTTCTTTTAAGAAAGTCTAGATAAATTCATGGACAATTAATTGACAATTAAATTTGAATTGGTTTTTAAATTGATAACAAAATTCTTTATTTTGGATTGAGCCTCGGGGAGCCGTCCAATTTAAAGTTAGTTGTTGTAATTTAATTTCCCAATTTTAATTGAAATTGTCATGTTTGATTTGGATTGAGCCTCGGGGAGCCGTCCAATTGGATTTACAACACATTACTTTTCTTTGGGTATCTGAGCCTCTGGGAGCCACCCTTAGAAAACAATTTGTTGTAATTAATTAAATCCATGAATAAAATATGTTTGAAGAGGTGATGCTCTTACATATTGTTGTCTCCAAAATTAATTAGGAAAATGATTTCCTATAGAGTTTTCTTAAATGAGATTTTCATGAAAATAATATGTAGTTGAATTAAGGGATTTGTCTCTTAATTTAACAAGATTTGATTTAGAGAAATCAAAGTCTTGAACATATTATTTCCGAAATTAATTTGACAATTTAGGAAATTGTTTCCCAAAACAATTCCTTTAATTAAGTATGAAATTGGAATTAGAAAATCCGGTTGCTAATTCAATTGATGAGACTTGATAACTTAAGTCACATACATACTTAATTAAGGAAATCGTTAGTCATGACATAATTCTATGTCATGAATGTGCTTAGAAAAGAAAGATGAGACCCAAAACCCCTTACAAAATATTAAGGCCAACACCTTCCATTAATATGGTTAGAATCGGAGTTTTGTTTCTCGTTTGGGTTGATGGACACATCCATGCCCGACTTGAACCTCAACATGTTCAAACCATGGAATTAGTTTATGAATAATATAGTTGGAGTCAGAGGTCAATCATTAGTTTTGGTTGTTGGACACATCCAAGCCTGACTAAGCGGTTGAATGAGCCCCAACCATATTAAAACTATTTCTTGATTAATGGGTCAGCCTTAAGCTTGGAGCATCGATTTGTTGTGCCACAGCCAAGGTCGATGTAAAGAGAGGTGCAGTTGGGTGCTATGAATAATGATACATACTTGTTAATGAGTTAACAACCCAATGTTTTATGCAAACATTCAATTAGTTGATAGCATAATGTGATAGTTACATATATGTGATGTGTAATCGGTATAATTACCTACCTTCATAGCTAAGAAGAACTTGATGGCCACAGCCATGGTTGTTCTTATCTATGGTTGGATATCAACCTATTTGGAGATGATCCTACGATCTCCCGAATTGATAATAAGGGTGACTCAATTCGTAAAATAAATAGGATTTAATTTATGTAATAAATCTTCTCACATAATCTCAATTTGTATTTCTAGGTTAATCACTCGATCATGTCTTCTCTGAATTTGCGTTCCATCTTGGACACCAACAAATTAACTGGGCCTAACTTCATGGACTGGCTTCGAAACCTGAGGATAGTCCTCAAGGCAGAGAAGATTGCTTATGTCCTTGAAGATCTACTTCCCTCAAATCCTCCAGCAGATGCAACTCCAGACCAATTGGTGGCCTATCAGAAACATGTGACCGATTCTGAACTTGCAAGTTGCATCATGCTAGCCTCTATGGTACCTGAGCTGCAAAAGCAGCATGAGCATATGGATGCTTATACCATCATCTTCCATCTTAATGAGTTGTTTGAAGAGCAGGCGAGATCCGAAAGGTTCGAAGTCTCCAGACTCCTCTTCACAACTAAGATGCAAGAAGGCACTCCTGCCTCGCAGTTTGTGCTAAAGATGTTGGGGTACATTGAGCGACTGAACACACTCGGTTTTGCAATGGATCATGAACTAAGTATTGACTTAATTCTGAGTTGTTTGCCCAAAAGTTATTCGCAATTTGTGATGAACTATCGGATGAACAAGCTGGAAACTACCATTCCTGAGTTAGTCAACCTGCTGAAGTCTGTAGAGCCTTCTGTAAAGCAGGAACAAAAGGCAGTTCTGTTAGTTGGTTCCTCGAAGAAAGGTTCTAAGAGGAAGGCCAAAGAATAGAATAAGGGAAAGAAGAAAAAGGCTAAAAAGACTGAAAAGAAATCAAAAGGCACTTGCCATCATTGTGGCAAGGAGGGTCACTGGCGAAGAAATTGCAAGGTTTATCTTGAGTCCTTGAAGAAGAAGGCATCCGATGCCCCGTCCTCTTCAGGTATCTTCGTTATTGAATGTCACTCTATTTCCTCAAATACTTGGGTACTTGATACTGGGTGTAGCTCACATATATGTAATGACATACAGGGGCTAAGGAATAGAAGAAGACTCGTCAAGGGAGAAGCAGATTTGCGAGTTGGAAATGGAGCAAAGATTGCTGCTGTTGCCATCGGAACATACTTGCTAAAGCTCCCGACTGGACGTATCTTAGAACTGGATAATTGTTATTTCGTTCCTTCGTTAATAAAGAACATTGTATCTATTTCATGTTTAAATGAAAAAGGTTATCATTTGACTTTTAGTAACAATTGTTGTTACATAACTTTAAATGGCGTTCTTTATGGGAATGGAACTTTGTGCAATGGCATCTACACGTTAGATTTATCCAGTGACGTTTTCAATATCGAAGTTAGCAACAAACGTGCTCGAACGGATAATCGAATAGACTCCTACACTTGGCATTGCCGTCTTGGCCATGTAAGTAAGAAACGCATGACCGAATTGCACCGATGTGGAATTTTGGAATCATTTGAACCCGATTCATTTGATACATGTGAATCGTGCTTAAAAGGCAAGATGACCAAATTACCCTTTACCAGAAAGGGTAATCAAGTGGGAGAGTTGCTTGGTCTAATACTTTTCCTTTGCAAAGAATGAGTAAGCGGATGTGAAAGTTGATATTCTAAAAGCACGGCTCACATCCTCTTTTATACACTGCATTCGGGCGCCCTAGAGCCCATTGAGGTGCCTCATAGTGGTCACCTGATCTGAACCAGCATATTGATCACAGGGATAAAACTTGCATCCCAGGCGCCTGGGATGTTGGGCGCCTAGGATGGCCTCAACCCCTTAAAGGCGCCCTCCACATAGGGCGCCTGGGTTGATTTGGGCGCCCAGGAAGCAAATACAAGACAAACAAATAATCTTAAGACTTAATGATTGGTAGCCAGAGCTGACTGGTTCTAACATTGGATTTCAAAATGAAATCTTAGGTCGAACCGACGCCTATTGTTCCCTTTCCCGGGGAACGCATCCTCACCTACTCCACTTTGGTGAAGTTACCCTTTGCCAACTGGGACCTTCGATTCGACTTTTGCTCGGCCTTCGAGACTCCCAAATCTCAAGACGTCCAATCCTCGACCTGTCTCTACTTCTGTCCATAGTCCATGCTCGGCTAAGTCTTTTGTCTGATCCTCTACTAGGACTTCATGCCCAATTCCTTGAACTAGGACTTCGATGCCCAATCCTTGTCCAGGACTTCGTGCCCAATTCCCCGAACTAGGATTTTGATGCCCAACCCTCAGCCAGGACTTCATGCCCAATCCATGACTAGGACTTCATGCCTAATTTTCTAAACCAGGACTTTATGCCCAACCCTCGGTCAGGTCTTCAGTGCCAAACCCTCGGCCAGGACTTCATTCCCAATTCTCCTCACCAGGACTTCATGCCTAGCTTCACTCACCAGGACTTTGTCCACCTAACTTCACTCACTAGGACCCAGCTTCACTCACCAGGATTTCATTCACCTAACTTCACTCACTAGGACCCAGCTTCACTCAATAGAATTTCGTTCCTCTATAAGAACTTCTTTGTTAGTCATCTTAATCCTGACTAGACTTCTCTCTGCCAAATATCAAGTCCTGTTTGGCTTAATCCTTGGTCTATCTTGTTAGGATGTATACTAAAAGTCTTGCCTTTTTTGTATGGACATCCACATTTTAAAAGAGAATCACAATAACACTGATGCATGTTTATATTAGTATGTGCATAACCGTTTGATACTTTACATTGTAGATAATATGGTGTGTGGGGACGCACAGAAGATCTTGTTAATAGTCCCTTGCATAGTATAAGTAGAGGCTCACAACCGAGATGGAGTTGGACAAACCATCGGGATGGTTGTAGTGTAATTAGGTGTGGTTTATCTTGACCATAGAATTATACTAGTGTGCTTTGTGTGCATTGAGCAGGACCAAAATAGAAGTGATCCAATTTGTACTGACTTAATAATTGGATCGAACCTCGGATTATTATGGAGTACAATCTCTAAATTCCGATATAATAACGGGCACGTGCATATAATAGTTATTTCTTTAATTTACCAATGGACGAAATTTATTCTGCTAAATAAATAGGCCTGGTAAGTTGGGAAATAATATTATTTACATGGTGTGTCGTTGATTATTGATGGAATTCATGTCCTGGTGAGTCGGGATGATGATGCCCCCTTGATGAGCTCATAAGGTTCATCATGTTAAACCCTGCAGGTGAATTTGATCTAACATGATGATAAGGTTGAGTGGTACTAGTCAAGGAGTTAGAAGTTGATTAATTAAAATTGCCAGTAATTTAAATTAATCGACGGACATTCGATATCTTAAACACAGGGAGATGGATGCACTCATAATAGGTGGAGCCCATATGAAAATATGGGGGTTGATGAGGTAGTTCAATTGAGATCCTTTAGTAGAATGGATCTTCGTTAATGGATCGGGTTTGGATCCATTAGCAAGCTAAGACCCAACTTCTCCTCATGGTCTCTATCGTAGCCCTATATATACCCCATGGTGGCATGGAACCAAGGATCTAATGGAACACAAGAAAACCCTAAGTTTCTCCTCTCCTCTCTCTCTCTCTTCCTCTCTCGGTATGGCACCATCTTTCTCCTGTTGCTGCTCAATTTGTGCTCCCTTCACAGCAACAATTATTGCTGCTCATTGACGCCAATTGGCTAAAGCAAATGCAATTTGTTTGCTGGAGAAATCGAGCAGATTTCTGCTGCTCACAGCTGCCAATTAGCTGAAGCAAGCAAGTTGCTCATGCAACTTGTTTGCTGGAGAAATTGAGCAAATTTTGTAGAGAAAAAGTTGCTCATGCAACTTGCTCATAATTGGAGAATTCATCTTCAATCTTTGGTGTGAGCCTACGATGGAGAGAGCAAGAAGGTGGCTCACGGCAGCCTTCGGTGGAGGGAGCAAGAAGGTTGCTCACGGCAGCCATTGGTGGAGCAAGTTTTCTTTTGAGAAAACTTGGAGAATTGCTTACGCAATTTCTTCTCGGGAGCACTGTGCAAGCAGATTAATTGCTCACACGATTTCTGCTCAGGAGCACTGTGCGAGCAGTTTAATTGCTCACGCAATTTCTGCTCTAAAGAAGACGGAGTAGTAGGGGGTTGTGTTTGAATTATCTTCTTCCTTGGAGTGGCTAGCGATAACACTTTGGTTAGGGCTTGGTTGGCGCAAGGAGAAGGGATCTACTTGGTGACCATGGTTCTTGGTAGATCGTCACCCACACGATGTCCAAGAAGGGAGGAACATACGGTAGAAGATCATAAGGTAAAGAGAGGTATATTTCTCTCTTGGCTCCTTTCCTTAGATCTATCATTTTATGTGATATCTTAATTAATTATTATGTTCTTGATTACTCGTTAATCATTATTAATAATTAATTATTGGACCGCCGAAAATAAACACAAAAACCGGCGATCTACTAGTCGTCTTTTCCGTAGTTGATCGGTTAGGCAAATTACAAGGCTCGATATTTGTGATTGACTAAGTTGTAATTTGAATCGATCGATACGATGACGAGACGGTCTTTTGGGAGATGGGTCTCCATTCGAATTAATTTTTAATCCGTAGACATGGAGAGGTCTCTCAAAGACGACCAGGTATTCGCTTAGGAAGCCCGCTAAGCCATACCCAATATATCTGACCAGATATGAGTGTAGTCATTTTGCCAAACATCAAGTCTTGTTTGGCTTATCCCTTGGTCGAACTGACCAACCCTGGGTACTATTCACTCTGCTAAACATCAGATCCTGTTTGGCTAACCCTTGTTCTAACTGACCAAACCTCGATGTATTGTTACACATGTTAGATCTAGGTTTGATCACTCCACCAAACATTATGTCTTGTTTGGCTAACCCTTGGTCAACCTGACCAACCCTAGGTACACAATACTCTGCCAAGCATCAAGTCCTGTTTGGCTTAACCCTTGATTACTTTGACCATACCATGGTATATTGTCAAACATCGAAATACTAGAGGTTGACTGTTCATATCTAATACTTTTTGCACTAACAATCTCCCCTTTTTTGACGTTTGATAATGATCTTAAGTTAGGTTTTGGTCTAACAGTTTTAAGTCAATATGATGGTGCAATGAGCATGAGTTATGAATAGTCAACCTCTAGTGTTTCAATGTTTGACAATATACTAAGGTTTGGTCAAAGTGACCAAGGGTTAAGCCAAATAGAACTTGATGTACGGTAGGGTAAACCCAAGCTTGATCAGGTTGACCAAAGGGTTAACTAAACTGGACATGATGATTAGCAGGGTGATCAAACCTAGATCTGATATGTTTGACAAAATACTATGCTTTGATCAGGTAGAATAAGGGTTAGTCAAACAAGATCTAATGTTTGACAGAGAACCCAGGGTTGGTCAGTTTGACGAAGAGATAAGTCAAACATGACTTAATGTTTGGCAGAGTAATAGAACACATTTGGACTAAGCCAAATAGGACTTGATGTTTGGCAGAAAAAAGTCTAGTCAGGATTAAGATGACTAGCAAAGAAGTTCTTATCAAGGAACGAAGTCCTGGATTAGGGTTGGTCATTGAAGTCCTAGTTTAGGGAATTGGGCACGAAGTCTTGACCTGCAGGGTTGAGCATGAAGATTTGGTCCGGGGGATCGAGCAGAAGACTTTATAAGATTTGGCCATCCTTCCAAATCATTGCCCAACATACCTTTCAAATAAAAACCCATCATTGAAACCAGAAACCATAGCAGGAAGATTATAAGAAATAAGGCAGAAATTTCAACCGAATTGAAACTAGGAGCCTTAACACAACCTAGCAATTCCCTTCTAAGCAGATCAAAAATTCAAAACAGAGAATCTCAATCTGAAATCCATATTTAGGCATTGGCCGATCCCAAGGCTTGGCTCAAACACGCCCAAACGCAGTCCAAGGAGAGGATCCCTCGTGCATCTACCATAGATCCAATGATTACCACATACACGAGGTCAAGATGACCTAATACTCCCTATCTACGTACTCACTTGTTCGGAGGTGAAGAGCTCAATCGCCGGCAACACCCGCAACACCTCCTCCCGTCTCCAGTCGTTTTCCCTAGATCTAGAGAGAGCAACATAAGAAAGAATAAAGTCACCGACCTTGGGTTCGCTAGCTTCGCGTGGAGAGAAGAAGAAGAAGGTGGCGTCGGGTCCTGGCCGTGGGCTAGGGCATCACGTAAAAAGGAGAAGAGAGGCGAGGGAGATCGGGCATGCGTTGCCTGCGGGTTAGGGCACGCGAATCAGGGGGTGTGGCTGTGTGCGAATAAAGAGAGGAAAGAAAACTTATAAAAGGATGGGTCTTTTGTGAAAAAGTCCCTCAACTTTCCCAAATTCAAACCCTACCCTCAGGGTAAGGGTTTTAGCCATTTAACTCTCCAATCTATTGTAAACTCTCTAGGATTAAATTATTTACCCTCTTGAAATTTAAGAGTTTACCTGAAAACCATTTACCCTAGTCTGGTAAACCCCTAATTTTTCATATAAATTTTCTAAAAAATTATTCTACCAGTTTTTGACTTACCGGATTTAATACTGAAGGCACAGAATGAGGGTACGGGAGCTACGGGACAGGGTGTACCTTTGAGTCAGCCAGGATCCCAGGGGGGAGGACGTAAGACTCAACCTTCTTTCCATCAACCGTGGTCTGCCCCTCCACTAGTTGTTTATAGTATGCACGGATATGAGCACTCCAACATCCCAGCAGTATCACCATTTACTATCTCAAGATCTCAGCATCTGGCCGCTCCTTCGTATCAGTATTATCTACCATAATAGTCACAACATCAGTCACAACCTCAGCCACTGCCACAATCACAGCAGTATGCTGCAGTGCCAACCCCACAGTCATAGCAGTATCCGACAGTTCCACCGCCCCAACCATAGCAGTATCCAACAGTGCCACCTCCACTGCCAGAGACAAGACGAGCATATGCTGCCACCATAGAGGAGGCACCACAGACCGAGGGATCAACTTTTCGTGGTATGACGTTCATTCATGCATTGTCGATTAAAATAGTGATAGCTATGAGTAGTACCTTTTCATGCTCATCATAGATACACTTGGATGGGATTTAGAGGATGCCTATGATTAGATAATGTGTCTAGGGTTGTCCCTATTAGCTGAAGAGATTTTGGGCATTAATCAGTGGTTATGGGAGACCACTGGTTTCAGTAGGTCATTTCTCTACCCGAACATGTATGGTTACTTTCCGTTTAGCATTTATATGGTATAGGAGTTTTTAGAATATGCCGTACGTGATGACAAAATTTGGGGACCAAATTTTTGTTAGTGGGGGAGAATGTTAAATACGACACTTCAAATTCGGTCCAAAAAATTTTTCAAGAATTTTTCTGAAGAAGATTTAAGGTTTCCGAGTCCCAAACTAAAATTAGAGGGTTAAACCACTTTGAAACTTAAGTTTTGAGGGCTTAACTGTGATTAAACCTATAGCTAAGGGTGCAGATCTAAATAGGTAAAGGAAGAGGGCCAAATTGCAAATGTACCATCACTTAAGCTTTGCCTTTCACTCATCTTCCTCGCTTCATCCGCCCGATGCCATGCCACTCCTCCTTCCTTGCAATCAATCCCTCTCACCTTTTGATCACGAACTGAAGCTACCCTTTAGATCTTTGTTGTCATCACCGGCAGAGAGAGATTGAGGACAACGACCAAGAGCCTATCTCTCAGTGTCGCTGCTCCGCCCTACAACCCCATTAGGTCACGATCAGAGGGGGGCAAGCGATCGGAGAGTTTCGGTGGGGATGGACTTGAACCAGCCTATGACCACCTTCCTTGTCGAGATCCATAGCCGACAGTGACACCGATCTAGAGCTCCTTGCATCAATAGTAGCTTTTCCCAAATCAGGGATGAGCTATTCTTGATGGTGCAAAATAGGTTGCCATTGTGGTTGATGCGGTGATTTGTCATGGGTTGGTTCATTATAATTCTCTTGCTTAGCACAGGGATGAACTGAGATCTTGGGAGTAGCTTCATCAGAACCAAGAAGGCAAGGGAGGGTTGCATGCGATCAAGTAAGCAGTGTTTTACTTGGATCAATCGTACTAGAATCGTGATTGATTTGTGTGATCTGTAGAACTTGTTCAAACATTTTTGGATGAGTTTGTTCAAAAAATTAAGTGTTGATTTAAAATCACTATTTAGATTGGTTTGTTGTGTTGGATTTAGAATTGTATTTGCTATTGGACTTAAGCTGCTGCTGTGCATGGGCTTTGGTCGTGGATCCAGTTTCTGTGAATTGACCAAGTGGTGATTTGTCTTTCTCTCCACTTTGGAATTCTGCTTTGGTTTTTGTCTCTGAACCTTGGGGATTTGAAACTAGATTTTGGTATATCTTCAGAACCAAGCTACTGCCGTGCTTGAGTGTATCTTCTATTTCGGGTTGTAAATGCAATTCTATTTTAGAGATGTTTTCCCGATGTTGTAGTTGGAAGAATTGTGTTTAGAATGTTTAGCACTATTGATTTGGATAGAGTTGGATTGGTAGAGATTGTTGTGCATTTGGGATTTTGAGTTGATCGGCCAAGAGTTCCTTAGAGGAATTGTCTCTTGCTATCCTAAAAATGATGCATCTAGTTAGAAATCCTATATTTGTGTTGTGACCTTGATGCGGTGATTATTAGGTGAGGGAGGAGTGGCTAGTTTGATTGAGTTTCTACCGAGTCACCCTTCCACTTATTTGGTTTTGATGATGGGATGCATAGATCAGGTTGAATTAATTTGTCTACTAATTAATTAGCTGATCTTGAGATTAACCTATATTGGAGTTAGTCTCGATCTTGAGTCCTCAGTTGTTTTGGTTAGGGTTTGGTTCGTTACCGACCTGCAGTAGAGCTAGGATTTGATTTAGCTATTTACATCATATGTACGTGGCTAAATAGTATATATTGTTGGGGCAATCGACCCTGATATGATCTGGAGGATCATGGGTTTTGATGTGTGAGGTCAATATGGTTAAGTTAGGGTTTATTGTTGGACTAATATGTGTACATGAGAGTGCAGGTGTACAGGTACACATGGACTTGGTTGATGTCTTCGGGTGAAGGATGGCATGGAGGCAAGCTGGAGGCTTGCATCCGCATCCGAGGGACCGTTGGATTGCTGGGATGATGAGCCGAGGGATGCGAACTTCGAGGCATACGTGAAGGGTGGCATAGAGCCAAGCTCGTGCGCATCCGAGGGACGAGGGTTGAAGACGAAGAGGGCGTGAAGGCAACGGTCGAGGCTGCTGGTGAAGAGTCAATCGGGTTGTGAGGGTCTGAGTATGAGTACTTGTACTCAAGGGCTAAGCTGGGAGGGTTCGAGTGCGGAGTGACATGTACTTGGGGAGTGAAACCCTAGGCTTAGGTTCGGACCAGTCGATTGGCCCTGGGGCAGTCGACTGGTGCCGGCTGGAACAGGCTGGCAGATTTGAATGTTGTACTTTAACGATCGAAGTTGCGTGGGACCAGTCTACTGCCCTAGGGGCAGCCGACTGGTAGCAACTATTTCAGATTCGAGCCTGATTTAAAGGGGCTCCTTTCCTACTTTCTTTTCTTGACGAAACAAGCTTGGTTAAGGCTTATTAGTAGTCTCTTGAGTCCAGATCATGTCAAGGTGTTGTGGCGAGGTTTATCCACCCACAAGGAGCGACAAGGACTAGCCGGAGGTTATCTGTGGAGTGATCCACCGACAGATTCTTGGATTAGTCACCCGTCCGGGGTGGATTCCATGTAAATCTGGTTTGTTAGCGTTGCTTTTCGTTGTTAGTTTATTGTTTTATTGTATTTCCACTTGCGTAACTAACAGCATAGGAAGAAGAGTTCAAAGAAACGTTATTCACCCCCCTCTAGTGTACCGGAAACGATCCTAAAATTGGTATCAGAGCGAAGGACCACTCTCGATTGGACTAACCGCCAAGGGAGCACACGCTAGAGGAGAAAACAATGGAAGACAAGTTGGGTGTAGATATTTACACTCCACCGCCCTACGCCCATGAGAATTTCGGCTATTGGAAAGCAAGGATGGAGACTTGGCTTAGCATGGATTGGGCATGTAGGATGATCATAGAAGAGCCGTTCGAGTTTCCAAAGGATATGCATGGAAAGAAGCTTAGGCCTAGATATTGGAATCAAGAGCAACAAGATCAAGCAAAAGCAAATGAAAAGGTGATTGCAATTTTGATAAATATTTTGCCTAATAACATTTTGAGTTGTGTAGGGGCATTCCAAAATGCATGTGAATTATGGAGCAAGTTGAAAGAAATTCATGAGAACCCTACACCAACTCAAAAAGTGGAAGAGCTCGAAGAAAGAATTTCTAGTGACCAAGAAGATCAAGAGGAAGAAGAAGTATCAATATCAAGGGTTGAGGGGGAGGAGAGACCCTCATCCATACAAGAGCAAGAAAAGACTCCAATCTCCACCAAAGCCAAGTCAAAAAAGCATATTACATGCTTTTGTTGCAACAAAAAGGGGCACTACAAGGATAAGTGCCCACTAGGTAAAAAGGAGGTAATTCCTAAACCCAAGTCCATTCATTTAAATTCTAATATGGGTTGTAGGAATGAGGAAGCTCAAAAGAAAAGAAGGAATATTCGATGCTTCACATGCGGGGAGCTAGGGCAATACCATACAAAATGTCCAAGGAAATGAGAGCTTAAAAAGATGGAGCACCTTAGGAGATAAGAAAAAGAAGAAAGAAAAAGGAGTTCGCATCAAGGGGGAGATACAAAGGTAAGGGAGGTAATCCATAACTTTACTTATGCTCAAAATGCTTGTATGAATGATAGAATTAATAACAATTGCTTGCCCATGCGTGTTTTTGGTTTTAAATATCATGATAGGAATAGAAATACTATTGCGTGCCAAAACACCAGAAATTCTATGTTTCATGACAAATCTAGAAATTCTAGGACTAAGGACCAAGGCATAAACCATAAGAAAGGGAGACGTATGCCTAGAAAAATGAGTAGACCTAGGAATGATCAAATTAGGTATAATGATCCTAAGGTTAGAAGTTTGGAAAAGGAAAATCAAGCTTTGAAAGCAAAATTTGATAAATTGGAGAAAACCCTAGATAGACTCATTAGGGAGTCCAAGAGGTCAAGCATGATGCAAAAAAGATCAACCTCTTAGGAATGGTAGGCCGGGTCTAGAATACCACCCTAGGAGGGCAAATGGTATATTCAAGGATGCCCTATAACTATGGTAAAGAAAATATCAAAAATGGCAAAGAAAAGTCATTTAAAGGAAAAAAGGAATTGACCAAGAAAAAGGTCTATAGGGTTAGGAGAGTGGTAGTGGAAGGCCAAGAAGCACCGGAAGAGCACCGGTGTGGTCTTGCCTTTGTAGATGAGTTACCTAGGGAGGTAACTAGGGCTAGGAGCTCAAGGGAGAGCTCTAGAAGCCAGAATGGGATCCATGGTCAATAGATCTCAGGTGGTTTCCTTCTAGGAGACTAGATGGGAAATAAAGTGTGCCAAAGGGTTCAAAAGGCTAAGGTTAGCCTTAATACTAGGGAATTGGCACACTAAAGAGAGAGTTACGGAGAAAAAGATGGAAAATGGTATTATAATTGGAAGAAATTGGTTTTAATGTGAAAATACCATATAACTTGATGATATTATTGTATTATGAATAAGTATAAGAGGAAGCATCAACAAGAGATCCGAATTAGAACTTCTAGTTAGGTTTAAATGACTCAATTTGGATAGGTTTGATGTTTGTACCAATCTTAGGATCCAGAGTGAATTTATTTGAAATCATATTTTTCCCAAGTAGAGTTAGGATCCACAAATCTCTCCACAAAATTTCAGAGTTTTTGGAGATTTGTGAAATTAGTTATGCATTTCTGAAAGTAGATTGAAAAATTAGGATTTTAGGTATCAGTCGACTGGCTCAGAGCCAGTCGACTGGTCCATAACACAAAACCTTCTGTATGTTTTTTCAGTTGACTGGTCCTGACTGGAAAAACCTTCTATGAACTTTACCAGTCGACTGCCCTCAAGGCAGTCGTCTGGTCCGCGGGTTCTATAAAAGAAAAAGGGTGGGGGGGGGGGCAACCAAAACTTAGGGTTTTGGCATGCCACCCTGGCGATTTCTTCTTCTCCCGAGCTCCTCTCTCGTTCTAAGCCTTCCCCGAGCCTTAAAATCCCTTCCTAGCCTCCTCCATCTCAGATCTACACTTAGGGTTAGGGAAAATCTCTCTTTTGGAGTCAATCATCACCACCATTCCTCATGGAACGCCCTAAGAAGAGGTAACTATGTGCAAAGTGTCTTTTTCGATTGGGTTCATGTTTTGAAACAAACCTATCTCATTTTGCATGTTTTCCTTGTTGTTTTTCCTTTTGGTGGTGGGATTAGTGCATGCATGGGTAAAATATGTGTTAGGATGGCACATAAGAGGAAGGTGGGTGAGGGATCATCCCGTCGGGGACAAGTAGATCCTAAGAGACCTCGGTTTAGGTCCAAGGAGTGTCAAAAAGTGTTTGAGAATGTGGCTTTCATATTAATGGATTGCCGCTATCTCAATCGATCCTATTTCTAGGACATTCCCTACATCATTGAAATCATTGCCTATTTCGGGTTGCAAGAACTGGTTTACTGCCAACACTTCATCAATTTTGATGTATGCAAAGAATTCTACGCCAACCTCTCATCCACTAATGCCCAAAACATGATATATGAGTCAATGGTCCAAGGGATCACTATTCCATTTGCACCTGATGAGTTACGGTCATTCTTAAGGTGTAGAGTGTCAAATAATCCATTCACATGCTTCCTCACTGTTGCTGACCCTCTAGATTTGCCGGGTGTTACCATAGATCAGATTCACCAGCATTATTTTGGTAGACCTCGATGTCCTAGGGACCGCATTTTTGATGCCAAAAACATGAGTCCGATGAGTAATGTTTTGTACAAGGTGGTTCTAGGTTGCATTCTTCCAATCATTACAAAGGGGTGGTCGAGGATTCGTCTTCCTCATTTAGTGTTAATGTAAGCCTTAGAGAGACGATTAGACATTGACATAGCTCGTTAGGTCTTCACATCTATTACCTACTTCTCCCATCGTCAATAAGAAGCTATACATGCCATTCGGTCATGTTCTGACCGAATTCCTTAAGTCTAGAGGGGTCAGAGTCGACAAGGGGCAAATGCATGAGTTATCCAAAGACTATGACCAAATAGGTTCTCGACAACTTTCTTTGGCTGGGATCGAGAAGCATGACGGGGAGATTATCTAGCGTCGTCGACCTGCTCCTATGCCAGCTGATGATGAGGAGGAGGAGGAGGATCTCACAGGAGGAGTTACACGGGAGGAGTTCTCTCAACTTCGGTCTGAGGTAGAAGAACTGAGGGAGGACTTTCATACGTTCCAGCAGCGCCAAATGGACATGCAGATGCAGTAGCAGGAAATGTATGAGATGATGCAGCAGTGGCATCTAGCATATCAGGGTCCTCCTCCTCCAGGCGACGAGATGTAGTCAGCTTGACTTGGTGGTTCTAGTGTTGAAAGTGTTCTGTTTTGATGTTTTATGATATCTCTCAAACACTTTATTTTAGGGATTGTAAAACTTTAACTATTTTGGGGTCACGACCCATCTGACCTTCTTTATGATTCCATGTATGAACATTTGCTTATCTTTTCATGTTATTTTATGCAAATTTATGTCATGACGTGATGTTACTTTATGCTACTTTTATGTTATGATTTGAGTATTGTTGGAAAATCCATTAAGTGCTAATTGAATGATAGGATCTTTATTTATGCCTTCATGATATGGGTTGAAATCTTATATTGAGTATATTGCTTAAAATATATTGGTTGGTAATTAAATGATGAAGTCAACCAATATAAAGGAACGAGAGGATTTTTCATGATTTTCTAAGGTTAAGAGATAAAGAGGGGGAGTTTTTGTTTATCTAAAAATCCTATAAGCAAAAAGGGACAATTGAGGGTTATTTCATATGTCAAAAGGTCATGGTTAGAATTGGTCAAAGTAAGGAATCACGATTAACCTTGAAAGTGGATACAAAGTGACCTTTTTGGAGGAAATTCGAGTTTGTACCAAAAGTCAAGCACGGTTGATGTTTTTCATGAAAATATATTTTCTAGGGTAGGGAATACTCTAACAAACGTGCTTGTAAAAGTTTACATTTTTCTAGATTTTCTGAAAATTTATGGGCGTTTCTGAAATTCGGCTGGAAAATCAGAAACTGGTGTATTAGTCGACTGCCCTTGGGGCAGTCGACTGGTGTCTTGGGCAGAATGAGGTTTGGTGATTTCTGAGGGGTTTTTTCAAAAATCTGGCGAGTTCTATTTGGCACCAGGGGTCGGATTGCTTGGGGCAATCTTTTTGATGGTGTCAAAGGGGGAGAACTTGGGTGTTAAGTTTGGTTTGGGTGTTAAGTTAGGTTTGGGTTGAAACTTAACTGTAGTTGAATTATGAAACTTGTGTGATAAGTGTTAAGTTGGAAGAACTTAATTGATGTTGAGTGATGTTGAGATCGCTATAACTCAACGTGGTGCTGTTGCTTGTGAAGTTAAGTTGGGAAGAACTTAACTTGGGATTAGCAATGAGAATTGAAAATTGGGAGAAAGCATAGGGGGGGCCTCTTGTTTGGTATGCTTTGATTTTCAATTGCTATTGCTATTGTCTATTATTATTGTTATGTTTACCTAACTTAACATATTACCACACTTCAAAAAGGGGTAGATTGTTGGGGCAATCGGCCCTAATATGATTTGGAGAATCATGGGTTTTGATGTGTGCGGTCAATATGGTTAAGTTAGAGTTTATTGTTGGACTAATATGTGTACATGAGTGTGCAGGTGTACAGGTACACATGGACTTGGTTGATGTATTCGGGTGAAGGATGGCATGGAGGCAAGCTGGAGTCTTGCGTGCGCATCCGAGGGACTGTTGGATAGCAGGGATGATGAGCCGAGGGACGTGGACTTCAAGGCATACATGAAGGGTGGCATGGAGGCAAGCTGGAGGCTTACGTGCGCATCCGAGGGACAAGGGCCAAAGACGAAGAGGGCGTGAAGGCAACAATTGAGGCTGCTGGTGAAGAGTCAACCGGGTTGTGAGGGTCTGAGTATGAGTGCTTGTACTCAGGGGCTAAGCCGGGAGGGTTCGAGTGCGGAGTGACATGTACTCGAGGAGTGAAACCCTAGGCTTAGGTTCGGACCAGTCGACTGGCCCAGGGGCAGTCGACTGGTGCTGGCTGGAATAGGCTGGCAGATTCGAATATTGTAGTATAACGGTCGAATCTGAGTGGGACCAGTTGACTGCCCCTAGGGCAGTCGACTGGTAGCGGTTGTTTCAGATTCGAGCCTTATTTAAAGGGGCTCGTTTCCTACTTTTTTGTCTTGACGAAACAAGCTTGATTAAGGCTTGTTAGTAGTCTCTTGAGTCCAAATAGTGTCAAGGTACTGTGGCGAGGTTTCTCCACCCACAAGGAGTGACAAGGACTAGCCGGAGGTTATCCGGGGAGTGATCCACCGACGGATTCTTGGATTAGTCACCCGTCCGGGGTGGATACCAAGTAAATATGGTTTGTTAGCGTTGCTTTTCGTTGTTAGTTTATTGTTTTATTGTATTTCCTCTTGCGCAACTAACAACGTAGGAAGAAGAGTTCGAAGAAACGCTATTCACCCCCCCTCTAGCGTACAGGAAACGGTCCTACATATATAGTTACAGGGCACTGACTAGCTTTCGGACAGGAGGTTTTCATTTGATACAGGCTCCTACCTTTGAAGTCGGTACTTCTTGCTTGTATCTGTAGTTCCACTTTATCATTATGTATGACTATTTGTGTTTATTGCAGTAGGTTTATTTACCTTAAATCTGCTACCGTTTGTTATCCAGCTTGATACTTTTGCTTGATCTTTGAGATGATCTAATCCTTTCTATACAGTCTAGTTTATTGATATCTGACTCTGAATAGTAATCATGTATGTGTGTGCGTAGATATAGAGGCATATCACCATATATCTGCATGGTTTGATTTCTGTTATTACTTGTATGTGTCTCAAATTATATGATGGTTAGGTTATTATACCTGTGATCGACCTGTGCATGTTTAAAGTCATGCACTATCCTTGCACTATTGTATGCCGACGATCAGTGACTCTGTTGTGGTTGAGCCTATCATCTTCCGGTACATGATATGCTCACACAACCACTCATGGGTTAGTGATACCGTTGGGTGTGTGTATTTGCTATGTACTGCTCCGCTCGACCGCTCATGGGTAGTGGTTCCGGAGCATGATAGCAGGCAGGGATCCATTCTATTTCTATAGACCAGAGGAGATGAGAGCGACGCTCTCTTAACTATACATGGGGTAGGGGGTGGTCCCCTGCTAGTATCTTGTCCACTCGGTCACTTAGGAGTAGTGATGGCAGAGTGTGTGCAGTGTCATAGCCCTACCCACTCAATCGACACATTATTGCATGTCTCGGTGGCTTGACTGGTGTCAAGGGTGACCATGTCATTGCATCATGTGTAAATGATGCATTTTGCATTTGATTATGATTGCTGCACTTGATTGACATGCACATACATACCATTTGTACGGTTTGATGACCATGTACTTGCTCATATGATACGAGTCTTTTATGATCAGGATAGGCTGATTTGCTGGTATGTACAGTCATTTGTTACTTTCAGTTATGCATATTCTGATATTCCTGTTGAGATTGTATCCTGTTGTTTCTGTATAGCTTATTTAGCTATTTCTTTTTGTTCAACCATACATATCATTCTCTATACACGCAGTGTTCACTTGGACTCACCACCCGTCACAATGCTTTTATTTTCAAGTTGATAACTCACCGGAGGAGCCCAGTTGCTAGACTCAGGTCCCCACGACTCCATAGGATGGGTGCTTCCGCATGTTTCATTTCTTTTTATAGCATGGTCTATATTTTGTATTTATACTTACATCGTGGACTTGTATATTCTGATTCATTCGTGGGGTATTTTATTTTTGAGTCCTCGGTTGGACTTTGTGTTGTGGTTTTTGCTGCGCACCTGCCCTGGGAGCAGCTTAGGTAAGTTTTTATGGTATTCTGTACTGTGATGTCATTATTTCCATATGATATATATGTATATTTTGAGGCTAGAGGCCAATTATTCAGTGTGGGCGTTTGTGTATAAGTGTAAATTGCCCGTCGGACATAGGAGATGTTGTCCAATCTTATATTGGATCAGCGGCTCCGTTGGTTTCGGGGCGTGACAGATATATAGGATGAGAAAACTTGAGAATACCTGTATCTGAACCATAATCTCTTATTTTAAAATCAAAACACTAAAAATGTGGTTTGGATGACTCGAAAATTTAACTGCGAAAAGGAGTTGTTGGCAGGAGGGGTATAAGAAAAGAAAGATATTTTTTAGTGTGCCCTATGGGATCGTTTAGAATCGATAGAGGGGGGTGAATATCGGCAAAATCTTTTTCAAAAAAATAAGAGTAATCTGCAGTGGAAAATTGCAAGACAATGCTAACTCAGTTTTCGTTTACTTGGTTTAGAGTCTAGATCAGCTCATACTCCAAGGCCCACGGTACTTGACCGTTTATGTTGGACAATTCTATATTTTGCAAAAGTATTACAAAATTAAAGTTCGAATACAGAATTTAAATACAACAATTAATTAAAAATTATTCCGACGACCGGAGAAGATTCGAAGATCGGAGCCGCGGGTCGTCATTGGCGCTTAAGACTTGAGCACGGAGTGTTTGGAGCAGAGCGCTTGAATGAATTCGTTGGAAGCAGTTGTGTATGGAGGCAAGGGGGTGAACCCAAATTTATATAGCATGCTTGGGCGCTTGTGTTGAAGGGGTGCCTAACACGTGACCCTATCTACGCGAATCCTCATCCGCAGACTTGGCCAGCGCTTATCCCTTCAACTGGGGCGCCTGAGTTGTCTGGGGTGCCTGTATCAACACATGCACCTCATTGGCTGACGTGGAGGCTTGCTTCGAGACTGCTTGGAATGAGGCCCTTCTTTGGCGCCTGTCACCATATAGGCGCCTGTATGATCAAGTGCCTGACTCCATTCAGGCGCCTGGGATACAGTAAGTTCATCCTTTTGTCCTGCAACCAGGGTTAGTTCCAAAACACAAATAATATATATGTTAAGTCCAGTTAACAGCTTGAGCTGTCTTGGTTCTGACTTTGAGCTTCCAAAATGGAACCCTAGGTCGAACCGACGCCTAGTGTTCCCTCCTACGGGGTACGCGTCCTCGCCTACTCCTCTCAGGAGAGTTTACCTTTTTTCCAACCGGCTCCTCCAGTTGGACTTTTGCCCAATCCTCCGGATCAGGTCTTCGTGCCCAGACCGCGACCAGGACTTATTGCCCAACCCCCGGTCAGGTCTTCAAAGCCCAGCCCTCGGCCATGACTTATTACCCAATTCCTCAAATCAGGACTTCGTGCCCAGTCTATGACCAGGACTTATTGCCCAACCCAATGTCAGGACTTAGGTGTCCAGCCCTCGGCCAGGACTTATTGTCCAATTCCTTAAATCAGGACTTCATGCCTAGTTTATCAAGCACTTTTCCTGCGCACTTCAACAAGTTCATTAGATCACAATAACACTTTAACTTATGAACCTTTTGCCATTATCAAAACACAGTTTCGATCTTGGTGCTTTCGGCACTAGCAATCTCCACCTTTTTGATTTATGGTAACCAGGTTCAAAAAGTTAAGTTTAAAACATATAAAGCAGATGTATATAAAGAGAGCATGTTTATTCTAAGAAAATCACATTTATTCTAAGAAAACCACTTGATGAAAAACCATTTACTAAGCTCCCCTTGAAATAGAAATTCTCCCCCGGAAGCCTTCAATGATATGCAGTTTTTCAAAAAGAAAGTGTTTAAATTTTGACCAAGTGTTTTGCAAAACAAAACAAAGCATTTGTACACTTACAAAGATTTTCACTTAAAAAATTATTGTGCACTTGAAAAAATCTTTTTGTAAAAACATTTGCACTTAGCAAAAAAATTTATACTTAGAAAAATTTACATTTAGAAAAATTTAGAAAATTTTACTCTTAAAAGTCACTTAGTAAAATATTGCACCAAAAAAAATTTACTTAAACAAATTTGTGCATTTAGAAAAAAATTTTCACTTAGAAAAATTTTGTGCACCTAGAAAATTTTGCTTCGAACAATTTTGTGCACTTAGAAAAATTTTGTTTAAAATTTTGTACACTTAGAAAAATTTGCTTAGAAAAATTTTGTACATTTTGAAAATTTAACTTTGAAAAATTTGTGCACATAGAAAAATATTTTACTTAGAAAAAATTTTATGCACTTAGAAAAATTTTGCTTAGAAAAATTTGGTGCACTTGAAAATCATTTTACATAGAAAAAAATTTTGTTCAGAAAAATTTCGTGTAATAAAACATTTTTGAAAAAGAATCTGCACTTGAAACTTTAATGCACTCAAATTTAACTTAAAAATTTAACTTTAACTTTAATTTTTGAAAAACAATGAAAATTTTTTACTCTCTTTTTTTCTGTCTCTCATCCTTTGCCATATATAAAAAAAATTGATAGAAAACCAATTGTAAATCAATTTCGAATCAGAGCCAGTTAAACCAAAATTTAAATACGTATTGAACCAACTCTAGTGAGCCCAATCAATAAAAATCAAACCAATTAAACTGAACTTGTTCGGGTCCTGTCTAACCCAGTTAGCTACTTACTGACTGTTATATAACAGAAGCTTTCACTAGGGTTAGTCAAGTTAAGTGATCTGATCAAGATAGATTTTCTAAGCTTGAACACTTAACTTGATTGCTGTTCAATTGTATTTATCACCCCAACTACTCTAGATGCACTGACTTAATGCATCTTGCGTCAAGGCATAGACCTAAGTATCTCAACCCAGTCTACGTTATCAATCAAAGTGTCCTAATGTGCTTGTGAGATGTTGGCTTCTAGATCTATAGGTGCATGCAATCTAGGGTTAAAGCCTAGGCTAAGTCCATTTGCGTAGAAACCCTAGTTTTAATGGGGTAATTTTTGAAAATCTAACTCGAAAAATAATTTTAAATTTCAAGACTTAAGAAAAAGATTTTTCAAAGCAATACGAAAAAAATTGAAAATATAAAAGATTTTTGGGAAAAAGTTAAAACAGTTCTATTCTATTAAGCACAACCCGAACTGCCTTCTTAGTAAGCTAAACTCAGATTCAGGTAAGGGTTTAGTAAAGATGTAAGCTAAATTAGATTTTGAGTCCACATGCATAAGTACGATTTCGCCCCTGGTTACGTGATCCCTAACAAAATGATATTTTACTTCAATGTATTTGGTTCGGGAGTGATGAATGTTGGATCTTGTACGTTGCTAGAGGGGGTGAATAGCAAATCTTCATATCTTCTTGTACCTACGTTGTTAGTTGCGCAAGCGGAAACAATAATAATGAAAACAAACAACGCTAACAAGAATGATTTACTTGGTATCCACCCCTAAGGGTTACTAATCCAAGAATCCGTCGGTGGATCATTCCCCGGATAACCTCCGGCTAACCCTTGTCGCTCCTTGTGGATGGAGAAACCTCGCCACAGCACCTTGACACGACCTGAGCACCAAGACTACTATTTTTCCTTTAACCAAGACAAAATTTGTCAAGGGTTTTAGCCACCACAAAGTCCTCTTTAAATAGAACTAAGTCTGAAACCCTCGCCACCAGTCGACTGCTCCCAGGGCAGTCGACTGGTGCCACTGAAAATCGACCATTGCAACCCCAACGTTCGAATTTTCAGCCAACTCACCAGCCGCTACCAGTCGACTGTCCCCAGAGCAGTTGACTGGTCCAGAGCTGCATACCTTCTGTGAGTTTTATCAGTCGACTGCCCCAAGGGAAGTTGACTGCCCCACTCACACACCTAGGGTTTCCCTTCCAGAGTACACTTCTCTCAGCACTCGAACCCTAGGATTTCCCGAGTACAATCACACAGCACTCGTACCCTCACGACTCGACTGACTCCTCACCAGCAGCCTCGACTATTGCCTTCACGTCCTCTTCATCTTCGGCTCCCGTCCCTCGGATGCACGCAAGCCTCCAACTTGCCTCCATGCCATCATTCATGCATGCCTTGAAGTCCGCGCCCCATAGCTCATCGTCCCTTCTCTCCAAAGTCCCTCAGGTGAGCACACAAGCCCGCGTCTTGTCTCCATGATACCCTTCACCATACCGAGGTCGTCCAGTCAAGCCAATATGTGTAAACCTGCACAACCTGTACACTCAACATACACATATTAGAACACAAGGGAAACCTAACTTAAACCCTTTGCCCAAATATCAAAACATTTGATCACTCCGAACCACAGATTGCCTCAACAATCTCCACCTTTTTGATGTTTGGCAATACGTTTAAGTTAGGGAAACAAAATAGTAGTCAATAGCAGTAATTAGCAAAAACAATGCTAAACAAACAACTGGGTTTACACTGCCAAGTCTCCATCTTGGACTTACACCGCCAATTCATATACAATGCATACATGGATCCTTTCCCAAGGCATCCCACACCTAACCCTCCAAGTTAGGAATTTTTCGAACCGGGCTTTTTAAAACCTATCCCAAGGCTCCCCACACCTAACCCTCCAAGTTAGGACTTCTCCACAAAACGAACTTTTTAAAGCTTCTCCCAAGCTCCCCCTACATTGGACTTACAAAGGCTTTTTAAGAACCTCTCCTAGGTTCCCCTTACGCCAAGAATGGGGCAACCATGCTCCCCCTTAATCTCAGCTCCCCCTAAACCTAGGGTTTTTTGCAAAGGTGTGTTTGGTTTCCCAACTTAAACCCAACACTTCTCCCCCTTTGCCTAACATTAAAAAGAACCCAACAATATCCCAATTATTGGTTCTTTGAATCTCTAATGATCATAAACAATGTGTACTAGCCCCCATACACTTGTTTTGCATCATTTGAACACCAAACCACCTGCTGATACACAAATCAGCCCTGGCCAGTCGACTGCGCCCCATGGCAGTCGACTGATACTCTGAAAATCAACTTTTCTGGCCATTTTCAGAAATGCGTCAGAAATTCCACAAATCTTCAAAAATTTTCAAAATTTGTGGAGAACATTGTGGTACTTATACCTACTTAAGAAAAATACATTCAACCATATATCTATCACCATTCCCAAGTTTGACATAAAACCCCAAAACTAGCTAAAGACTTCAACCAAACCTTGACCTAAAGTCCTAGTTTTGGTCTCCACTTGATGTTTCTGCCTATGTCAACCCACAATGCATCTCTAGCATTGATTTATATGATATTTATACATCAAAAACCAATTTTCATGCTTTATGACCCCAATGCCACATTTCCAAGCATGAAACACATTTCTAATGTGCCAAAACCCAAAATTTTCTATGTAAATCAAGGCAACTAGGAGGCAACCCCCCCTTGACCTATGCCTTCTCCCAATTTTAAATTTATCTAGGTGAAGTTCTACCCAACTTAACACCATTACACCAAGTCAAGTTCTACCCAACTCAACTTGCATAAATTTCCCATGTCAAGTTAATCCTAACTTGACAACCCAAGTTTTCTACCCTAGAACCCTCTAGAAAATCCTAGAAAACCTGAAAAAATCTAAAAATTTGCAAACACACTTGTTAGGATATACCCTATCCTAGAAAAATATGATTCCATGAAAATATCAAGTGTGCTTGACTTTTGGTACATCAATTATTTTCCTAAAAGTTGGCATTTGGTATCAATTCTAATTTCCTTAAGACATGGTCATCTTGTATCAAATCGAAAGTCTATCCATAATTCCTTGTGTTTGCCAATTCTAACCATCATCAATTTACACAAGGAATTGTTCTCAATACATTCCCCTTTTCCACATCCTCAATATGATGAAAGCCTCCCCCTTTTTATCTCTTAATCATAGATACATATGGGAAACTTATCAATCTTCTCATTCATCACACATTTAACATTTAATATCATCCTTTGAATTTAAAGCACTCATCAATTTTCCTTAAATTCTATGATATCTATATAGCCTTATTTCATATAATCACCATTAACCATGAGGCAAACCTTGATTCAAAGAGTATGAAATCATAACCAAGGATTTTGATTCAAAACCATATCCCATCATTCAATCTATGAACTCTAAATCAAATAGTATCAACTTATGGCATACAATCTCATAAAGTATTGTGAAACTTTCTAGGCTTCCAATTTTACACTCTCCTACTAGCCAATCTGTCTTTTTCAGTTCAGCCTACAGATCAGTCGACTGCCCCCAGGGCAGTCGATTGCTAAAATGAACAGAAAGGTTTCTTGGCTGAAATCAGTCGGATCAGTCGACTACCCCCAGGGTCGTCGACTGATACCTGAATTATAGATTTTTCAGCCCAATTTCAGTAATGCCTAATAAATTCTACAAATCTTCGAAAAATCTGAAATTTTGTAGGGAGATTTGTGAAACCTATATCTACTTAGAAAAAATATGTTTCCAAACAAAAGTACTCCAAATCCCAAGATTGGCACGAAACTCAACTTCTCCTAAATTGTATCATTTAAACTCAACTCAAAGTTCTAATTTGGACTTTCATTGATATATCCTCTAATACCTGACCATAATTCATTTCTAGCACTGAGTTATATGGTATTTACCAATTAAACCATAATTTTATCGAATATAACCCTATTTTCATCCTTTTCTCCCTAAATTCTCTTTTAATGTGTCAATTCTCTAGGATTAAGACTTACCCAAGTCTTCCAACCCTTTTGGCGCCTTTCATCTAATTTCCTAGGAGAAAAATCTCTTGAGATCCATTTACCATGGACCCCAAAGGCTTCTAGAGCTCCCCCTTGAGCTCTTTGCCCTAGCCACCTCCCTAGGTGACTCAATCCACACTATGCCACATTGGTGTGCCACCGGTAATTCTTGGCCTACAAAATGAATCCTCTTAACCTTAGATATCTTATCCTTGGTTAAGTTATTCTTTTTACTTTTGGATGGCACCCCCTTGCCATCCTTGGACTTCTCATTCTTGCCATAATTGTATGCTTCCCCAGCATTCTTCTTTTTGTTGGCCTTGGAGACTCTAGACTGGTAACCCAAACCCGATCTATCTAGTTGGGTATTAAACTACCCAACACCATATCCAGACCCTTTGATTCAACCGTGAATCTTTCTAAGATCTTTTCTAATTTATCAAGTCTTGCCCTCAAGGCTTGATTTTCCCTTTCTAAGTTTTTAACCTTTGAGTTGATATGTCCACTTTAGACATTCCTAGACCTACCCTCCTTCCTAGACACATTTCTTCCCTTCTTGGGATTAGTGCCTTGATCCTTAGGTCCTAAGGTCTTGGGTTTTTCATGATGCATGCTTTTCTTGGGGTTTTGACCTACCTTGTTAGCCCTATTCCTATTATTGTATTTAAAACCATGATTGTGTACAAGTAGACATTTTTTATTAATTCTAGCATGCATGGATGAATAATTAACATTATTTTTAATATGCAAGGAGGAACTTAAATTAGAATTACATTTTAACCTAGGGTTAGGAATTACCTCCCTTACCCTTGTAGTCCCTCTTTGTTGTGAGCTTTGCTTCTTCCTTTCTTCTTTCTCCCATTTCCTCAAGTGTCCCAATTTCTTTAGCTCTCCTTTTCTTGGACACTTGGTGTGAAAGTGCCCCAGCTCTTCACATGTGAAGCATCGGATTTTTTTTCTTTTCTCTTGGGCTTCTCCAATCCTATACTTCATGTTAGATTTAAACAGAATTGAACTTAATGTAGGGTTTACCTCCTTTTTCTTACCATTTGGACATTTATCCTGGTAGTGTCCCTTTTCATTGCACCCAAAGCATGTGATGTGGTCCTTTTTTCTTGCTTTGGTGGAGGTGGAGGCTAGGTTGACTTCTTCTTCAACCTTGGATGAAGTGGACGCTTACTCTTATTCCGGTATAGATGAGGGTCTCTCCTCCCTCTCAATTTTTGAATTTGATACTTCCTCTTCTTCTCTTGAGGAGATTAATGATCTTTCACTTAATCCTTCCTCTTCATTTGATGATATGATCAATTCTTCTTCCTGACCCATTTGACTTCTCTCCTTGGGCTCTTGAACTTGTGTAGGATTTTCATGATATTCTTCTATCTTTTTCCATATATCATGAGCATTTTCATATTTACCTACACCACTCAAAATGTTGTTAGGCAAAATATTAATCAATATACTAATTACCTTTTCATTTGCCTTTGCTTGATTTTGTTGCTCTTGATTCTAATATCTAGGCCGAAGCTTCTTCCCGTGCTTATCCTTTGGAATCTCGAAGGGCTCTTCAAGCGCAATCCTACATTCCCACTCCATTCCGAACCAAGTCTCGATCCTTGCCCTCCAAAAGTCGAAGTCTTCATGATCGTAGGGTGGTGGAGTGTAGATGTCGTCCCTAAATTTGTCTTCCATTGTTCTTGTTAGTGATATGAGAGAAGTGTCCTAAGGCAATCGCTTTATGATTGTAAACATTTATTTTAATAAATGATAATTCACTATTTGAGTATACATGTTTGTATTTGATTGGGATCTTAAACTCATCTACTGAATGCCCGCAATACAACTCACAGCATAAGAGAATTTGTGATGGGATCACAACTAGTGATTATCTCTAAATGTGCAAATGTGAAGTATTGAAAATATCCCTAGTCGATGAATTGATAAATACGAACACTATCAATTCTGTTGAGACTAGCATGAGTTATTCTCTAATCAGCTGATTCTCACTGGCTGGTGACATTGGGATGTCCGAAGATAAACATGGATGCTAGTTAAGGGAACTAGTTCATTGGAGCGACTAGCTGTAAGACTTCATATGGTTATCTATATAGATATGTCACTGAAGTTCTTACTGAGGCTTAAGTGCGATGTTCCTTTGACTTGCGGTGTTCAAGTCATCTTGGTCATGGAGACTTATACTTTAACATCTTAAGCAAGCATCTCCAAGGAGGTGTGGACCCAGGATGATTGGGTATAAGCCGAAGTGCCCGAAGATGTTTGAATAGCCTACAAAGGATTCACCACTCCTTGCGAGGAGATGTATACCCAGGCCTATCGTCGGATTGTTACTCAAAACCTCTGGCCAGAGTATATCATGTTTAGAGTGCGAGTCTCTAAAATACATGAGAGTAATTAGAAATCCAAAGGACGAGAAAGACATTACTTGGGCTAGGTGTGACGTAGTCAGCCTAGTGGGGACTGACACAAATAGACCGTGTCCTGAACCAAGTGGGTATAAGGTGGTGAAGGGAATGGGGCACGATTCATTAGAGCTGCTGAAGGGTTTCGGAATTCTTTCTGAGGTCAACCGTTGATCTTTCGATTAATTGGGGGTCATGATGTACTACTAGGTGCCACTCATGATCGTTCTATAATTTGTTGATTATAGACGGCCAACATAAATCGAAAGCCTATTTAGTCACACGCACTACGAGTAATCCGAGGGATTTAAAACGAGTTGAAAATTAGATTTTTCGATCAAGAGAAATAAGACGAATCTAAATTTATCAGAGGCGCAATGGAAGCTAAAAATGACTAAGTCTTTTGAAGGCTTATTGGGCGAATTAAATGAGTTTAATTCACGATCGGTTCGGCTTGGTTTGGCCGGCCAAAGAGGGTGCCAAACCCCTTGGGTTGGCCGGCCACATTAAAGGGAAGAAACCAATTTAATTGGTTTAATTAATAAAATAAATCTAGTGCGATTTATTTTATAAATTATGGATAAATAAATTTGTGTAAAGAAATTTATATAAATAAATTTATAGAAATTTATTCTTTTTATGGAAATTAAAATGATCCATGAAATGGTTTATTTTAATTTTATAAAATCAATTATGAATTGATTTTCCATAATAAGAAAGTTTATAAATTTCTTATAAAATTTATTCCATAATAAAAGGGGAGATTAATTAGTTTTATTATAAAGTTAGTTATAATAAAATTCATAAGAGAATTTATAGGATAAATTTCTTATGATAACTAATTAGTTTTATTATAAAGTTAGTTATAATAAAACTTGGTTTAAACGGAATAATTCATAAGAGAATTTATAGGATAAATTTCTTATGATAACTAATTAGTTTTATTATAAAGTTAGTTATAATAAAACTTGGTTTAAACGGAATAATTCATAAGAGAATTTATAGGATAAATTTCTTATGATAACTAATTCCGTTAAGAGGGAGACTTGGCAAGGGAGATGCTACTATATATAGGAACCAAAGGCAAGCCCTTAGTTCTAATCGAAATAGCGATCAAGAGATTAACTCTCTCCCTCTCTCTCTCTTATTCTCTTCTCCCTCTCTTCCCCTTAGGGTCAGCGCCCTCCTTGAAGATGAGGGCCGGCTCCCCTTGTCCAAGTTAGGGTCGGCGCACCCTCATCCCTCCAAGTGGTTGGCGTGAGCAAGGATCACCAAGGAGAAGCCAAACAAGAAGAAGAAGAAGCGGATCACATCTCCCTCATTCTCGGAATTTTGATTCCGTTAACTTGGTGGTTAGTTTCCTATCTTTTCTCTTGTCTTCTAGTTGTGCCTTTGGAGGATCTAGTAGTTCTCGTTGGCACAAAACTCGTGACTTTGCGAAGTCATCCCGAAGAGAACTCGGCGTGGACGCGAATAGAGGCGGAGCTTCTAAGGGACGCTACGGTTGAATCTCGTCCCTTTCTTCGAGTTACGAAAGGTATAAAGTAAATTAGTTTACTTTTCCGCAAAGTTTTATTTTATGATTATGTCAACACACCATAAGGTTGCATGCTAGATACGAAGTTAAAATAATTTAGGAAATTATTTTATGCAAATTCTTCCGCTGCACGTAAAAATTTAAAATTTTACGAACTCGTATCCTTGTCGACATGCACCCGGTCCCAACAGTTCTTCCCTCTAGCTTTTGCTCTTCTTGGCGGTTAGTCTAATCAAGAGCGGTCCTTCGCTCTGATATCACTTGTTGGATCTTGTACGTTGCTAGAGGGGGGGGTGAATAGCAAATCTTCGGATCTTCTTGTACCTACGTTGTTAGTTACGCAAGCGAAAATAATAATAATGAAAACAAACAACGCTAACAAGAATGATTTACTTGGTATCCACCCCTAAGGGTGACTAATCCAAGAATCCGTCGGTGGATCACTCCCAGATAACCTCCGGCTAGCCCTTGTCGCTCCTTGTGGGTGGAGCAACCTCGCAACAGCACCTGACATGACCTAAGCACCAAGACTACTATTTTGCCTTTAACCAAGACAAAATTCATCAAGGTTTCAGCCACCACGAAGTCTTCTTTAAATATAACTAAGCCTGAAACCCTCGCCACCAGTCGACTGCTCCCAGGGCAGTCGACTGGTGCCACTGAAAATCGACCGTTACAACCCCAACGTTCGAATTTTCAGCCAACTCACCAGCCGCTACCAGTCGACTACCCCCAGAGCAGTCGACTGGTCCAGAGCTACATACCTTCTGTGAGTTTTATCAGTCGACTACCCCACTCACACACCTAGGATTTCCCTTCCCGAGTCGACTGCCTCCAGTTGCCTCCATGCCATCCTTCACGCATGCCTCGAAGTCAGCGCCCCTCAGCTCATCGTCCTTGCTCTCCAAAGTCCCTCAGGTGCGCACACAAGCCCGCGGCTTGTCTTCATGCCACCCTTCACCGTACCGAGGCCGTCCAGTCAAGCCAATATGTGTAAACCTGCACAACCTGTTCACTCAACATACACATATTAGAACACAAGGGAAACCTAACTTAAACCCTTTGCCAAAACATCAAAACACTTGGTCACTCCGGACCACAGATTGCCTCAACAATGAATTGTGTTTTTCGTAAGATTTATTGAGCTTATGTTGTCAATGAACACTTTGGTTTGGGCATAGTCTAGCTAGAAATCTTTAAGAGTGTGCATCATTCATAAAAGTTGTGCTACACACTCTCCTATGGTAACATATTCTGCTTCAGTTGTGGATAAGGTTACGTAGTGTTGCTTTCTACTACACCAGCTGACTAGACTGTTCCCTAATAATTGACAACTTCCACTTGTACTCTTTCTATCTAGTTTGCAACCGGCAGAGTCAGAGTCAGAGTAACCTGATAATTCAAAAATATAAGTCCTAGGATACCAAATACCTACATTTAGGGTACCCTTAATGTACCTTAGGATTCTTTTTAGTGCTGCTAGGTGAGATTCCTTAGCACAGGTTTGGAATCTAGCGCACATTCCTACAGCGAATAAAATGTCAGGTCTACTAGCAGTTAAGTACAATAAGCTACCAATCATACTTCTGTATAGCTTTAGGTCAACTAGTTTACCTTCAGGTCATTATCTATTTTGACATTTGTAACCATGGGAGTACTTAAGCATTTAGAGTTTTCCATTTTGAATTTCATAATTAACTCTTTTGTATATTTGGATTGGTGAACATAGTTATCATCCCTAGTTTGTTTTATTTGGAGATCTAAGAAAAAGTTTAGCTCACCTACCAAACTCATTTCAAACTCACTCTCCATAATTTTGACAAATTCTTTAAAGAAGTTGGAATTTGTTGACCTAAATATTATATCATCTACGTATATTTGATTTGTTTCTAAATACCCACTTAGTGTCTTTAACTGACTTACCCTCAGGTTTAGGTACTAAGTCCCAGACTTGGTTTCTCTCAAATTGGGCTAGTTCTTCTTGCATTGCTATAATCCAATCTGGGTCAGGTAGGGCTTCTTCTATAGTCTTAGGTTCTATTTTTGAAATTAGAGCAATTTGACTAAGATTTCTGTAAGAATACCTTGTTTTGACTCCTAAGGTTGGATCACCCAAGATTTGGTCAGATGGATGATTGAGTTTGGATTTCTTCGTTCGTCTAGAACTAGGTGCAGCCTCAGGTCCGGCTAGAAGGTTTGGTTCAGTGATCGATTGAACTACTTGGGTTGGTTCAGCTATTGGATCAGTTGATGCCTCAGTAGTTGGTTCAATTGATAGTTCATTTAATGGTTCAATCAATGGTTCAATATCTTCTTGATCCAGGTTTGAATTGTTTAGGTTTTGATTGTCAATAGATTTTGTGTCAATTTCTTCATCAAAAATTAAGTTGGTAGTTTCTTCAATTTTATGAGTTTGTCTATTGTAAACCCTATAGGCTCTACTTGTTGTTGAATATCCTAAAAAGGTCCCTGGGGTTGATTTTGATTGAAACTTACCTAGGTAGTTCTTAGTGTTCAAAATATGGACTTTGCACCCAAAAACACTTAGGTAATGTAAGTTTGGTAATCTGTGATAATAAATTTCATAGGGAGTCTTATTGTGTCTTTTATTAATTAAGACCCTATTTTGTATATAACAGGCTGTATTTACCGCTTCTGCCCAAAATTGATTAGTTAAGTTATATTCGTTGAGCATGGTCCTAGCGGCTTCCTGGAGGGTTCTATTCTTTCTTTCAACTATTCCATTTTGTTGGGGAGTTCTAGGACATGAAAATTTATGGATGTACCTATTAATTTTACAAAATTCCTCAAATCTCATATTTTCAAACTCTCCCTCATGGTCACTCCTAAGTCTTTTAATTTTTGTGTCATTTTGATTTTCTATCATTTTGCATAAATTATTAAATAAGTTAAATGTTTCATCTTTGGTTTTTAAGAACCTAACCCAAGTAAACCTAGAATAATCGTCAATAATCACTAAGCAGTACTGATTCCCGCTTAGTGACTTGGCTCCATGTGAATTAAATATGTCTAGGTGTAGGAGGTCAAGTGTGGCTTGGGTTAAGTCTGACTGGGTTGGTTTATGGGTTGACTTGGTTTGTTTACCTTGTTGACATGAATTACAAATTGTATTGTCAAAGTTCTTAATTTTAGGTACACCTTTAATCAATCCAAGTTGAGTTATTTTTAAATTAATTTAGTTTGGGTGTGGCCTAGTCTTCTATGCCAAAGATTGGTTTCTTCTAATTGAGTTAGAAAACATGTAGGCGCTACGGGTAGATTGATTGTGTAAATGTTGCTTTTCCTACTACCCTTAAGTGCTATCTCTGAGTCTTGTAGATTCCTAATCAAGCAGTTAGAGTTGGTGAAGGTGATAATATAACCAGTATCACAGAGTTGGCTAATGCTAAGCAAATTAAACTTAAAATTTTCAACCAATAACATCTTTTTAATAATAAAATCTGAGTTAAGTTCAATGATACCTAACCCAATTACTTTAAGTGTGGCATTGTTGTCAAATGCCACTGAGCCTAGGTTTTTGAACTTGATTTTGGTGAACTTCAATTTATCCCTAGTCATGTGTTTGCAGCATCCACTATCCAACATCCACTGGCCCAAATCTTTATGTTCCTACACATAAAGTATATTTGATTTGGATCCATTTATATAGAGGTAAGGATAGATTGAATTGAATTTCACTACTCAATCTGTCTCGCCCACATCTAATGTTATCAAGCATGTTGACCTTATGAGTTTTTGTGAGACAAGTTTTAGTATGAGTTGACTTATTTTTGAAATAGAATTTGAAAATTATTAGATGAATATGTTAAGTGTAGAATTAATTTTGAAAATGTGAAATTAGAATTAATTTTGAAAAATGTTATAAATTTAATTTTGAAAAATGTTGAATTAGTTAATTTTTGAAAATGTAGATTTAATTTTAAAAAATGTTGAATTTATTTAATTTTGAAAAATATAGATTTAATTTTGAAAAATGTTGTTTGGTTGAGTTGAACTACATTCTTAGGTCCTAGACATCTCACCCAATTCTAAGTGACAAAACAGGTTTCTTTATCTGTTTTGTGAGATGTATTAATTTTGTCTTTGAGTTAATGTTAAATATAAGATTTAATTAAAACTTGTGTTAGATTCAAATTTATCAAATAGTAATTTAAAAGTGAGTTACGATAATTGACTTCCAGGTCTTGGCGAGGCACAGAGGCCTTCTTTGGCCGTAGCTTTATTGGAGCAACAACCCTTTCCTTGACAAAGTCTTTTACCGAAAGTTCATTTTCAAATTACTTCTTGAGAAATTTTGGTCTAACTAGCTTAGGATTTGATTCGGTAGCTTCGACTAGTTCCACCAGACTAAATAGACCAAGTAGGGTACACCTTACCCTATTTGACCTTTTAGAAGGGTTTCCCTAACATACTATCATCTCACTTCCACCTAATACTATGTTGTTCAAGTTTCAAGTAAGTCTTTTGTCCTTAACTAACCATTCCTAAGTCTAAGTATATTAAAATTGTAAAAATGAAATAAACAAGCAACAAGCAATTATTAAAGAAAAAAAATCATCTAATCATAAAAATAGTTTTTATATTAGCTCCCCCTGAACTGAAGCCTCGATAAGGGTTAGGCAAGATATGAATCTTCTCCTTGGGGATCCAATATTGGTTTGGTTCAGCTTGTTTATTCAAACATAGCTTTGGGACCCATGCTTGGACTCGGGTTCTAGGTTGGTTCAATACTGAATAGTAAGCCCATTGTCGCGAGTTGGTTCGATAGCCTAGTCCGGATCGATTTAGAACTGACTTTTGTTTTCCAAGAATCATGTCAAGATTCTTGGAACCCGAAGTGAATCGTTCTAACGTGACTCTGAGTTCCTTGACTTGAGTATTCAAGGAGGGATTCTCTTCCCCAAGATTTTGAACTTGATTTGAGTTTCTTCTTGAACTGACTTGGTTAAGGAACTCGAGTTGACTTCCTCTTTCAGGAGTTTGACTTCCTGTCGGCGGTTTCAACACGAATGTTGGCTTTCGCCAACTTGCGTGACAAGTATGAAATTGGATCGTAATGTTCGGATTCAGGATAACCTCTTACCGTAATCCGTCCGTCCTCCGAGATCGAGAGCTTTCCGGTGCCGACGTCTTCGTCCGGTTCTGATTCCGTTCCGGAGTCGATGTCTTCCGAGGCGGTCAAAGCGAGGAGATTTGAGTGTGGAGCTTCTTCTTCTAATTCCGAGGATGATTCGTCCCAGGTGGCTTGAAGTGCCTTCTTCTTCCGAGCCTTTTTGTTCTCCTTTAGGTTGGGGCACTCTGATCTAAAATGTCCCTTCTTGTTGCACTCGTAGCATGTTACGTTACCTTTGTTCTTCTGGCTCATCGAAGGTTCAGATGGATCTTCCTTCTTTCGATTTGTCTTCTTTTTGTTCGTTTGATTTTTGAGCTCCTTATAGTAGTCACGAGCTAACCGTACCAGTTTTGGGCGATCTCCTTAATCGTCGTCAATCTCCGAATCTGAGTTAGACTCGAGTACTGGTTGTAGCTTCTTCTTCTGAGATCTTCCTGGAATTTTTCCTATAACGAAAGCAATACTCTTTTCGACCAATGCAGTATTAGTTTGCTCATGTAATTCTAATTTAGAAAATAATTCATTTAATTTAATTTCGGAAAGGTTCCTAGACACCTTGTAGGCATCCACCATAGATGCCCACAGTGTGTTCCTTGGGAACGAGTTCAGAGTATACCTTATTAGGTCACGGTTTTTGACCTTGTGACCTATTGTGTGCAGCCCGTTCATCAGCTCCTGGATTCTTGCGTGGAGTTGTGCTGCTGATTCGCCTTCGTGCATCTTTATGGTGTAGAGTCTATTGAGTAACAGATCTCTTTTACTAATCCGCGTATCTGATGTATCTTCATGCAGTTCGATTATCTTGTTCCAAAGTTCCTTTGCACTGCAGAAGGGCCCGACGCGGTTCAACTCTTTCTTCATCAGATCGCATTGTAGAGTCTGTGTGGCCTTTGCATCGGCCTCGATCTTCTTCTTGAGTGGTCCGTCCCACTCTGTGTAGCTTTGCATCTCACCTTGTGCGTTTTTGGGTATCTCCAGTCCGGACTGAATGATAATCCACATGTCCACCTGAGTTCTCTGGTGGACCTCCATTCTACTCTTCCAATAGGAGAAGTCTTCTCCTGAGAAGAGTGGTGGTCTGGCGGTGCTATAGCCTTCTTGCATGGCCATGGAATTTAAACTGAAAAATTACAAAACAAATCTTGTACCAAGACTAAGTCTTGGATTAATAGTGCGGTAACAAAAATAATAATTAAACAAATTGAGTGGTATTGCACCAACCTCGATGAACGAATAAAATTACGAACGAAAAAAATATTTTAAAATAAAAAATCCAAAAAATTACTCAATTGATGGTTGCACCAGATTTGAGCCACCCACTCTGATACCACTTGTCGGATCGTTTAGAATTGATAGAGGGGGGTGAATATCGATAAAATCTTTTTTGAAAAAATAAGAGTAATACGCAGCGGAAAATTGCAAGACAATGCTAACTCAGTTTTCTTTTACTTGGTTCGGAGTCTAGATCAGCTCCTACTCCAAGGCCCACGGTCCTTGACCGTTTACGTTGGGCAATTCTATATTTCACAAAAGTATTACAAAGTTGAAGTTCGAATACAGAATTTAAATTTAAATACAGCAATTAATTAAAAATTATACTGACGACCGGAGAAGATTCGAAGATCGGAGCCACGGGTCTTCGTTGGTGCTTGAGACTTGAGCACGGAGCGTTTTGTAAGGTTTTTCGGGCCGCGAAAACCACTTTTTCGCGTCGCGGAAACCCCGAAAGCCCCAATAGAAAGGATCCGAGCGAAGAAAACCATTTCAAAAATTTACGAGTGCTCGTTTACATGCTTCAAAACCGATCTACAACCTAGATCTATTAGAGAAGAGAAAAACTACCTTCGATGCGTGCCCCGCAATTCCCGCTCGCTCCTCGGTTGGTGTCGGATCTCAAGGACGCAAAGTAGCAACCCTCTAGAAGTATCCACACAAGCAAGAGAGTGGAGAGGAGAGCCCAAAAATGTGCTAGCACTCCTTGGGGTCTCGGCAAGATGAGAGGAGAGGGAGAGCAAAACTAAACAAAAACAAGTTAGGAGAAGAATCAATCACACACCCACAAAAGAATCATCTTGTGTGTTTAAGTGGCAGGCCACTTAATGACCATTATTGGCCATTAAGTGGCCGGCCACCATCTTATGTAACCCCTTATTTGAATTCAAAATTCAAATGGGGAGGTTACTTAGCCTTGATGATGATGCCAAGTCATCACTTGGTCAAGTCAAGGTGATGTGGCTTGAGTCAAGTCAAACTTGCCTCTTATGGACTTTCCATATTTAGCCAAAGTCAAACTTTGACTTCATTATTCTCCCATGATTAGATTCATCCAACACTTGGATCAAACTCGAGTCCAACTCAAGTTGTCTAATTTGAGTCAAGTCAAACTTGCCTTTTATGGACTTTCCATATTTAGCCAAAGTCAAACTTTGACTTCATTATTCTCCCATGATTAGATTCATCCAACACTTGGATCAAACTCGAGTCCAACTCAAGTTGTCTAATTTGAGTCAAGTCAAACTTGCCTTTTATGGACTTTCTTTATTTAGCCAAAGTCAAACTTTGACTTCATTACTCTCGGTCCATCATATGGACTTATTCTCCATCTATTGCTCTATGTGTGTGACCCTATAGGTTCTTGTAACGTTGGCAATGCCCTTAAACCTATTTAAGGACATAAGCAATGAGAGGTATCTGGCAACACATCATTGCTACCCAAGTTACAAGAATGTCGAGATCCAACATCACCATTGTGACTAATAATTGTGACCATCACAATATGTGACAACTGTTGGATCGAGGAGCCCGATAGAGGGGGGTGAATATCGGAAAACTTTCGGATTATATTAAAGAGTACGTACGCAGCGGAATTAAACAAAAACCAACACAAAGGACACAGAGATTTTTACTTGATTCGGAGCCTGTGTCGACTCCTACTCCAAGGCCCACGATCGTTGATCGTTTACTTTGGGCAATTCTATATGAGCGCAAATTCAGTTTACAAAAAGGAGATTACAAGTATAGCAATGTAAACTGTAAATAAGAAATTGAAACTCTTCTTTTACCGACGTCCGGTTGTAGGTTGACTTTCCGGAGCAGCGGGACGTCGTCGGCTCGAGTTGGGCAGTTTCCGGAGCAGGGCGTGAGCACAGAAGAGTATGGAAGCGTTGGAGCGAAGATGTTTTCAAGCTTGGGGTCGAGGGGTGCTATTTATACCACCTAGGGCGCCCTGGACGTCGGGGGCGCCCTGCCACGTGTCATCCGATCCCTGCTTCGCTCGGTCAAGTGTTATCCCACCGGAATAGGGATGAGGTTTGACCTCTGGGGCGCCCTGGTCGCTGAGGGCGCCTTGGTTGACCCGGTCTTCTCGGCTGGATAGAGTTGATCGCCTTTGCTGGCTTAGGCGCGAAGCGCCTTGGCTCCTGAGGGCGCCTTCGGCGCTGAGGGCGCCCTGGCTGACGAGGGCGCCCTGGCTGCTGAGGGCGCCTTGCCCAGTAAGCAGCCGAAGCCCATTTTGCTTCGCTTGGTTCTGGTTCACCTTGAGGGCGCCCTGGACACTCAGGGCGCCTTACTCAGCTGTTGCCTCACTCCTTTGAGGCTCTCTGAGTTGCAGACACACGTTCCTTCGATCCTGCATCAAGGGTTAGTCCAAAACACAATAAAACAATTAATTATTATTTTATACAGCCTTAGCTGTCTTGGTTCTGACTTTGGTCTCCAAAATGGAGCCCTAGGTCGAACCGACGCCTACTGTTCCCTCGACGGGGAACGCGTCCTCACCTACTCCTCTCGGGAGAATTTACCTGATGCCAACCGTTCCTTTGGTTGGACTTTTGCCTGGCGGTCCATTGCCAGGGATTGGATGCCGAGCTGTCCTTCGCCCGGTGCCTAGCAGTCCTTCGCTAGGGCTTTTTACCCTGGCATTCCTTCACCAGGTGCCTAGCATTCCTTCGCTAGGGCTTTAGTCCCAAGCTGTCCTTCGCCTGGCGCCTAGTAGTCCTTCGCTAGGTCTTGGATACTGGCAGTCCTTCGCCAGTTGCCTAGCAGTCCTTCGCTAGGGCTTGGATACTCGCAGTCCTTTGCCAGTTGCCTAGCAGTCCTTCGCTAGGGCTTGGATACTGGCAGTCCTTCGCCAGGTGCCTAGCAGTCCTTCGCTAGGGCTTGGATACTGGCAGTCCTTCGCCAGGTGCCTAGCAGTCCTTCGCTAGGGCTTTGTCTCTGCACACTTGGTGAATATTGTTAGATCACAAACAAACTTAACTTTGAATCCTTTGCCAATATCAAAACAAGGTTCGATATGGTGCTTCCTGCACCAACAACAACGTCCTTCTATCCTCGATATCTAGATTGATCTTTCATGAGGCATAGACCGTGTCATCCTCAAATCAATCTATATGTCTTGATCTCCAAGTAGACTCACTATAATCAAATAAGCTCAATATCTAATATTGTCTTATTTGGGCATGACCATGCACTTAGTGGTCTTACTCTATCAAGAACGAAGATATCACTCCCGTCATATAGGAGGGATAGATCCCATCTACGTTACTCACATCCCTCCGCATAATTTGTTACAAACCTAGTAATCGCCTTTATAGTTCACCCAGTTACGGGTGACGTTTGACGAAGCCAAAGTACGTAACTCCTTATGTAGGGAACTATGGTAACTTCAGGTCTAGGCTATAGTCATACTAATAGTCACATGAGAAAGTATATGACACTCATATAACGATCCATGATACTTTCTCATGGCGGGTCATTCAGTATACATTCTCTAATGTATACCCATGTGTCAACTTGATATCTCATATCCATGACTTGTGAGATCAAGTCATCATGTTGACCTACATGCTAGTCTCTATGCATTAACATTGTCCTTGAATGTTAATACTTGACTAGGAATAATTAAGAGTAGTGTTCTCTATATCATCTCACTATCGATTCAACTAATCGATTGATATAGATAAGAACCTTCTACTCAAGGACGTTATTATACTAAGTTATTTGGCACCAATACACATAAGTACAATAACCATAAGAAATGCCTTTATATAAGAAATATATATACAAGAATATGATACAATGAGTCCAAAAAGTAATCATCATATGATTGGCTCTAGGGCTCTCACTAACACATTTGGAGCAGAACGTTTGAATGAATTCGTTGGAAGCAGTTGTGTATGGAAGCAAGGGGTGAACCCCTATTTATACAGCATGCTTGGGCGCCTGTGTTGAAGGGGGCGCCTGACACGTGACCCTATCTGTGTGAATCCTCATCCGCAGACTTGGCCAGTGTCCCTTCAACTGAGGCACCTGAGTTGACTGGGGCGCCTGTATTAACACAGGTGCCTCCTTGGATGACGTGGAAGATTGCTTTGAGACTGCTTGGAATGAGACCTTTCTTGGGCGTCTGTCACCATACAGGCGCCTGTATGATCAGACACCTGACTCCATTCAGGCGCCTGGGATGCAGTAACTTCATCCTTTGTTCCTGCAACCAGGGTTAGTTCCAAAACACAAATAATATATATGTTAAGTCCAGTTAACATTCTGAGCTGTCTTGGTTTTGACTTTGGGCTTCCAAAATGGAACCCTAGGTCGAACCGACGCCTAGTGATCCCTCCTATGGGGAACACGTCCTCGCCTACTCCTCTCAGGAGAGTTTACCTTTTTGCCAACCTGTTCCTCCGGTTGGACTTTTGCCCAATCCTCCGAATCAGGTCTTCGTGCCCAATCCGCGACCAGGACTTATTGCCCAACCCCCGGTCAGGTCTTCGGTCCCAGCCCTCGGCCAGGACTTATTGCCCAATTCCTCGAATCAAGACTTCGTGCCTAATCCGCGACCAGGACTTATTGCCCAACCCAATGTCAAGACTTAGGTGCCCAGCCCTCGGCCAGGACTTATTGCCCAATTCCTTGAATCAGGACTTCGTGCTTAGTTTACTTAGCACTTTTCCTGCGAACTTCAACAAGTTCATTAGATCACAATAACACCTTAACTTATGAACCCTTTATTATTATCAAAACACAGATTCGATCTTGGTGCTTCCGGCACTAACATGTCCTTTAGTACAACACAAACCTCAAGATATTTTTTTGATAATTACATATTCTCAAACGCACCTTTTGGTAAAATACCCTTTATTTTTTAGTCTTTGCATCGATTTTGTATGCAACTTGTCTCACTCATGCTTTTTGGACCTTGGATGTATTTTTATAAGGGAAAGTTGACTCTTTTCCTATCTTCATTAATAAAAAAAAATTGAATGAACTAAAAAGATGTAGAAAAAAGAGTCTCTTTTCATCTTCTTTATTTTAACACCCACATGTTAGGGTTTGGATGTAGGCACTTGAGTTCTGAATCTCACACACACACATATATATATATATAGTTTTATATTATTATTTTTTATTAAAAAAAGATATTTCGGGTATCAAACTTGGATTGTTTTTGATATTTTAAATACTAAACATTAAAAAAATTAATCTCAAAGTTAAAAATTTATTTTTATTTTAGTTTAGGGTTAACCTTATCAATTGGGTTATAGTATTCAAATAAAAAAAATAAAAACCGAAAACTCCTAGGGTTCACCTTCCCAATTGGATTTTAATGTTCAAGCTAAAAAAATAAAAATTGAAAACTCCTAAGGTTCACCTTCCCAATAAAATTACAGTGTTTAATTCTATTTTTTTTAAAAAAAATTAGGCGTCTTCTATTGTATGGTATTAAAATTGTTATTTTTAAAATTTGAGACTAAAAATAATATAAACTTTAATTTTGAAACTATAAAATTTTTTATAATAGAATCCTCAATTTAATATGAATTTGAGATCCGAAAAATACGTGATTCTTTTATTATTATTTTTTACTTTTGAAAGATATTTAATTATACTCCGAAAATTTAATTTGTATTATATATCTATGAAAAAAACTTTAGGACCGTTTATTGACACTCCCAACTAATTAATCTTTATCTGAGTTGAGCTAAGCTACGAAGGGCAGTGATCCACGGGGCAAAGTGAGAGTTGCCAGAATTGGTTATGATGGCAGAAGAACGCAAGGCCTCAAATCACATGCAGCACGAGATAAGATAAGGCTATCAAATCCATCCACAGAATTCATTGCGCTCGTTAAGCAAAGATAAGGCAGGCAGGCCACTCCGCCGCACTCACTCTTATCTACTAACTACTTCGTCTTCTTCGATATATATATCCTCGTAGCTTTGGAAACTACTCGCTTTGCTCCACTTTTCCATCTCATCTATAATTTCTCGATCACTAGTATGGCCACCACCCTCTCCAGCGCTGCTTCCCTAATTGGATTCTCTCGCCGGGGCTTCGCCGGCGTGAAAGTGTCGACCTGCCCTCGTCCTCTGTTCGGGGTGGAGTTGGGGCGGGGGCGGGTGTGCGCCATGGCGACGTACAACGTGAAGCTGGTGACGCCGGAAGGTGAGTACAGCTTCCAATGCAACGACGACGTTTACATCCTGGACCAGGCGGAAGAGGAAGGAATAGAGCTGCCGTATTCGTGTCGGCGGGTTCCTGCTCCTCCTGCGCCGGAAAAGTGGTGAAAGGAGGGGTGGATCAGTCGGACGGCAGTTTCCTCGATGATGACCAGATAGAAGCGGGTTATGTGCTCACCTGTATAGCCTTTCCTACTACTGACGTCGTCATCGAGACGAACAAGGAGGAGGAGCTCACCGGCTAAATAATTAAATAATGGAATTAAGATTAATTTTATAATGAATTGCATGTTAATTAATTAGTTTCTGCCCGTTAATTAGTTCAATTCTATTTACTTTTGATGGATGGATGCGATGCATGCATGCTTCCAGTGAATTAATGTCGTTTCTCCTGATTGTCGTTGCGACAGCGCACGTGTCATAATTATAATATTATAATATTATGACATATGGAGAGAGAGAGGGGTTAATTAACCATCCGACGTTTATGAAAATATTAATTATTGATAATATAATATCATAATTATATATATATTGGATGTCAACCCGGGCGGCGTCTGTGCGTGCGTCCAGTGATAGAAAACGATTAACGTTAAGGCGATTTTCGAGAAGTTTTTCATTAACCATCTAGATAAATTAGGAAGGACTCATACTGAATAGTTCAGAAATTTAACATCCCAAAATTATCCGAGATCATAATATAATAGAAAGATGATTAATTATGATTTCATAACATATATGATTCATATATTTTATTAAAAATAAAAGCTTTTCCTCCTCCGTGCAATTTTTCTCCTCCGTGCAATGGAGCGAGGGATGAGAGGGAAGAGTTTTCTCCCATCTGATCAGACCTGTGCATTGATTATGAATGTATGCGAGGTTCAGATTCGATGGGATGATTGATGGTTGATCTCTTTTTTCAGCAAGTAATAATCAGATTTGGATAAGGGCAAGATATTTAGATTGGAATGATTGAATAAAATATCTACCGTTCATATTGATTCAGCTTGATAAAATAAAATTTAATTAACAATAATAAAATAAAATAAATTTTATTTAAATATAGACGATGATATAATAGAGGGCATAACTCAATGATATAAAATGATCTATATACCTGACCTTACCTAGTGGGATAGGACTTAACGATTATTATTGTATATTGATTTAGCTTGATCTCCTTCATTTGCTATCCAAATCAAACCAAATTCAATCATATTCGACCCTAATACATTGCTCTTTGAATTTCCTACAAAACCACATTAAAAACATGTTTTAAATCCATAATTATTAGAAATTTATAATTAAGTTCATAATGAATTTCTACTCATAAAACATAATATAAATATCAAATTTAACGTATGAGATGGTAAAAAAGTCAAGTATAAGACCTAAAATTATACATAAAAATGATACTTATCATCCCTTCTCCGATGCAAAAATGGAGAAGGCAATCGATGCCTTAGTGGAGGCGGTTGCATTGGAAGGATGGTGAGCCCATCGTTCGATTGCCACCGCCGCACGAGTAGCCATCGAGCCAATCGTGCGGTAGCTACCTAGGGTCGTGGTCTTCATGGTGGTTCTAATCGCTCCTCTGCCCATCCTTTCCGCTAACCTCTTGCCCTCGCGAGAGCGAGCGGTGCTCAAAATGCCGAAAGAGATGAAAAGGGGAAAAGGAATAAGAATGAATAGCAAAACAAATTAATTGAAATTTTTTTAATTAATTTTTTTAAAATATTATTTTTTACCAAAAAAAATCTTTTTTATATCAAACATATTGAAGTCTAAGTGGCAAAAAAATGTATAGTTTTCATAATGTTCCAAAGCTCGTACATAGATAATAGTTTAATAAAATCGTTATCTATTATCATATAAACAACGTTAATAAACAACGATTGATTAAAACGATTATCGTAGGCCCAAAAAAATAACTCATAGGCAATGATTTTAAAAAACTATTGTCTTTGACATACATAAGACAATGGGCTTTTAAAAATCATTGTCTTTTAAAAAAACCGCCAACAATAATGGATTTCAATAAAACCATATTTAAATGAAAAAACATAACAATTTTTTAAAAAATTATTGCCTATCGGGTGTTGTTGATTCCCAAATTTCTTGTAGTAAGATGATGCAACTTCTGACTAAATGTTAGCCTATCAGAAATATATAATTGATTTTGAACTCGCAAGCTACATTATGCTAGTCTCGATGTCTCCTGAACTACAAATACAACATAAGCATATGGATGCTTATACTATTGTTTATCATCTTTGCGAGTTGTTTAATGAGCAAGCGAGATCCAAATAGTTCAAAGTCTCCAAGCTCCTCGTTAGCTCAAAGATGTAGGAGGGTTCATCTATACTGTAGTTTGTACTAAAAATGAATACCTATATTGAGCAATTATGATCACTTAATTAGAATTGCGATGGATCATGAGTTAAGTATTGACTTAATTCTACATAGTTTATCCAATAGCTATTCATAGTTTGTGGTGAACTAATAGATGAACCAACTTGAATATACAATTCCTGAGTTGATCAATATGCTTAAGATAGTGGAGTCATTAGTTAAGAAAGAACCGAAAGTTGTGATATTGTTTGATTCTTTTAAGAAAGGTTATAAGAGGAAGTCAAAAACTCAAGCTAAATAGAAGAAAAAGATGAGAAAGAAAAACCGACATCAAAACATCCATGTCACCATTATGGCAAGATAGGACACTAGAGAAAAAACAATAAGATTTATCTTAAGTCCATGAAGAAGAAGACGACATCCGATACCCCATCAATTTTAGGAATCTTCATTATTAATTATCATACTATATTCTTAGACACTTGGGTATTAGATACTAGTGTGCCTCATATATATGTAATGACATACAAAAGTTAAGGAATAGCAAAATATTGGTCAAGGGAGAAGCAAATCTGCGAGTTGGAAATGGAGCAAAGGTTACAACTATAACTACAAGAATATATTTGCTAAAACTCCCTAGTGAACTAGTTTTGGAATTGGATAATTGCTATTATGTTTTAATGGTGATCCGCATGTTCACGGAACGTCATCAAATAATAAAAATATTGATCCACAGAGACTGTCAATTAAGCAATTATTGAGTCTACAACATAAGCTATCTAGACAATCGCAAGGTTGTGTGAAAGCTTGTATGGAAGAGAGAGAGAGAGAGATAGAGAGTTGATCTTTGGAGAAGGTTGGAATGAGTGAAATCCAGGACTTTGGTTTAACTACAATGCTAGTTGATGATTTATAGGTTGTTCTTATCCTAATCTTGATGATTATGTACTTGTAGAGGTCCTAACTGTTAGTAGGAGCCCTAGAGCCAAATATGTGATGATTGACTATGGACTTTTGTATCATATTCTATTATTAATAAAGATAAAGTTTGGTTATTATACTTACTTTATATTTGTGTCAAATAACTAAGTATAATAATGTCCTTGGGTATTAGGTTCTTGTCTATATTATATCGATTAGTTGAATCGATAGTGAGATGATGTAGAGAACACTACACTAAACTATTCCTAGTCAAGCATTAATATTCACGGACAATATTAATGCATGGAAACTAGCATATATGTCAATTGATGACTTAAGCTCACAAGTCATGGATATGTGATATCAAGTTGACACATGGGTATACATTAGAGAATGCGTACTGAATTAACCCACCATGAGAAAGTTTCATAAATTATCATATAAGTGTCATAAACTTTTTTATGTCATTATTAGTATGAATAATCCTTAGACCTGAAGTCACTATGGTTCCCTACATAAGGAGTTATGTACTTTGGTATCGTCAAATGTCACCCGTAATAGGATGGACTATAAAGGTGATCACTAGGTATGTAATGAATTATGCGGAGGGATGTGAGTGATGTAGATGAGATCTGTCCCTCCCATATGACGGTAGTGATATCTGTGGGCCCCTTGATCGAATAGGATTGTTAAAATGTATGACCATGCTCAAATGAGTCAATATAAGATATTGAGCTTATTTGTTTGAGTGAGTCTACTCGGGGATCAAGAAACACATAGATTGATCGTCGATGACATGGTTTATGCCTCATTGGTCAATCTAGATATCGAGCATAGAAGGACAAGGTCATACATTATCATTGTCACGGAGGTTAAGTTGGATCTCAACTTTCTCATTACTTGGGTAGCAATGATGAATTGCTAGATGTCGTTCATTGCTTATGTCCCTAAAGTGGTTTAGACATATTGTCAATGTTACAAGAACCTATTGGGTCACGCACTAAGGACACGATGCTTAGGAGATTAATTGATTTGATCCGAATTAGATTAATTGAGTTAGACTTAAGTGAATTCAATTGGATTATGAGATTGAATTCTAATTTGAGTTAGACATATTTAGATTAGACTCAACTACATTTGAATGAGATATTAATTTATTAAAATGTTTAATGAATTAATAATAGTGGACGATGAAAAGTTTCTCTTCATTTGATGAAGAGAAGTTGAAGAGCCACATGAGAAACATGTGCTCTAATTGGGTTTTTATTAGCTTTAATGGAGGGAAGTTAAAGGGATAAAACTCTTCATATTCATGGATGAATATAAAAGAGTTTTTCTTATCATTTGGATGATGTTATTATCATTTATCTTCTCCTCCTTCCCTTTGGCCGAACCCTTCTCCTCTCTTCTTCATGCTTTGTGAATTTCCTCTTGTGGCTAGCACCACAAAGGCAATTCTTCTCCAAAGCTTGAGAGATCATGTTCGTGTGAATACTCATAGAGGCACAAAAACTTGAACATGCAAGAGATCTGACGTACCTGTTAGGATGTATACTAAAAGCCTAGCTTTTGTATGAACATTTTGGAATAAGAATCACATGGTCATTGTTTGCATTTTATATTTGATATATATGCTATTGTCCTTTACTTTACATTGTAAATAACATGGTGTGTGGTGCCACATAGATGATCATGTAATCAGTTCCTTGTAAAGTATAAGTAGTGGCTCACAACCAAGATGGATTTGGACAAACCATTGGAATGGTTGTAGTGTAATTTGGTATTAGTCTATCATGACTATAGAATTGCACTAGTACACTTTGTGTGTATTGAGCATGACCGATTAGAGGTGATTCATTTTATACTGACTATATAATTGAATCAGACCTCAGTTATTATGGATGTACATGCTTTTAATCCCGATATAATAATAGGCACATATACTTAATATTTATTTCTTTAATTTACCAATGGACGAGATTTATTCATTAAATCATTAGGTCTGGTAAATTGGGAAATAATATTATTTACATGGTGTGTCATTGATTATAGAAGAAAACCGTGTCCTAATCATATTAGGATGATGATGTCCCCTTGAGGAGCTCATAAAGATTATCATGTAAATCCTGCAAGTGGATTTGGTCCGACATTATAATAAGTTGAGTGGTACTACTCATGGAGTTAGATATTAATTAATTAAATTGTCAGTAATTTAATTAATTAATGAACATGCGAGATCTTAAACACGGGGAGATTATGTACACATGATAAGAAGGAGCCCATATTATTTTATGCGGTTGGTGTGGTAGTTCAATAATATCCCATTAGTGGAGCGAGTTATTATTAACAGATCAGGTTTAAGATCCGTTAGGAGACCAAAACCAACTCTTCCTCATGGTCCCTATTGTAGCCTATATATACCTCATGAGCTATCATGAACCAAACCTTAACTTGGTTTTCTCTCCTCTCTCTATCTCTCTCTCTCCTAGGGTTGGGGCGCCGGCGGTAAAGAGGAAGGAGAGAAATTTTCTCTCCTCTCCTCTTCTCTTCTCTTCTCTCTTGTTTGTTGGTGCAGAAATGCACCTAAGTCAAACCTGTGTTTTGATAATGGCAACATAGGTCAAAAGTTATGTCTTTCTTATTTTCTAACAAGTTAATCTAGTGTGCAGCACCAAAAGCCCTAGCGAAGGACTGCTAGGCACTGGCGAAGGACTGTCAGCACCAAAAGCCCTAGCGAAGGACTGCTAGGCACTGGCGAAGGACTGCCAGCACCAAAAGCCCTAGCGAAGGACTGCTAGGCAACTGGCGAAGGACTGCCAGTTCACAAGACCTGAAAAAGGACCGTCAGGCAAAAGTCCAACCAAAGGAGCGGTTGGCATCAGGTAAACTCTCCCGAGTGGAGTAGGTGAGGACGCGTTCCCCGTCGAGGGAACAGTAGGCGTCAGTTCGACCTAGGGCTCCATTTTGGAGACCAAAGTCAGAACCAAGACAGCTAAGGCTGTATAAAATAATAATTAATTGTTTTATTGTGTTTTGGACTAACCCTTGATGCAGGACCGAAGGAACGTGTGTTTGCAACTCAGAGAGCCTCAAAGGAGTGAGGCAACAGCTGAGTAAGGCGCCCTGAGTGTCCAGGGCGCCCTCAAGGTGAACCAGAACCAAGCGAAGCAAAATGGGCTTTGGCTGCTTACTGGGCAAGGCGCCCTCAGCAGCCAGGGCGCCCTCGTCAGCCAGGGCGCCCTCAGCGCCGAAGGCGCCCTCAGGAGCCGAGGCGCTTCGCGCCTAAGCCAGCAAAGGCGATCAACTCTATCCAGCCGAGAAGACCGGGTCAACCAAGGCGCCCTCAGCGCCCCAGAGGTCAAACCTCATCCCTATTCCAGTGGGATAACGCTTGACCGAGCGAAGCACGGATCGGATGACACGTGGCAGGGCGCCCCCGACGTCCAGGGCGCCCTAGGTGCTATAAATAGCACCCCTCGACCCCAAGCTTGAGAACATCTTCGCTCCAACGCCTCCATACTCTTCTGTGCTCACACCCTGCTCCGGAAACTGCCCAACTCGAGCCGACGACGGCCCGCTGCTCCGGAAAGTCAACCTACAACCGGACGTCGGTAAAAGAAGAGTTTCAATTTCTTATTTACAGTTTACGTTGCTATACTTGTAATCTCCTTTTTGTAAACTAAATTTGCGCTCATATAGAATTGCCCAAAGTAAACGATTAACGATCGTGGGCCTTGGAGTAGGAGTCGACACAGGCTCCGAACCAAGTAAAAATCTCTGTGTCCTTTGTGTTGGTTTTTGTTTAATTCCGCTGCGTACGTACTCTTTAATATAATCCGAAAGTTTTCCGATATTCACCCCCCCTCTATCGGGCTCCTCGATCCAACAAGTGGTATCAGAGCGGGGTTATTCAAACTTGGTGCAACCACCAGTTTGAAAATTTCTTTTCGGATTTTCGAATTCTTTTTAATATTCTTTTCTTTGTCGTTCTATTTTCTTATTAATCGAGGTTGGTGCAACACCCCTCGATATTTTAATTTCTTAATCCCGCACTGCTAATCCCATACCAAGTCTTGGGACAATTTTCTTGTAAAGTTTTCTGTTACAGAACAAATGTCTATGCAAGAGGGATTCAGCACCGCTAGACCTCCACTCTTCAGTGGAGAAGACTTTTCCTACTGGAAAAGTCGCATGGAGGTCCACCTGAAAACTCAGGTGGACATGTGGATCATTATCCAGTCCGGTCTGGAGATCCCTTGAAATGCGGAAGGACTTCCACAAAACTACTCGGAGTGGGACAACACTCTAAAGCGCAAGATAGAAGCCGACGCAAAAGCAACGCAAACCCTACAATGCGGGCTGACAAAGGAGGAGCTGAACCGAGTGGGCCCCTTCAACAGTGCAAAAGAGCTATGGACGAAACTGATCGAGCTGCACGAAGGGACTTCTGACACGAGGATCAGCAAAAGGGATCTTCTACTAAACAAGATCTACACCATCAAAATGGCCGACAACGAAACAACAGCCCAGCTCCACGCACGAATCCCAGAGGTAATGAACGGTCTTCACGCAATAGGTCATAAGGTCGAAAACAGTGACCTAATAAGGTATGCTCTAAACGCATTCCCAAGAAATACCTTGTGGGCATCTATGGTAGATGCATACAAGGTATCCAGGGATCTTTCTAAAATAAAACTAGATGAATTATTTTCTGAACTAGAACTGCACGAACAGACTAACACCAATTCGGTCGAAAAAGATATCGCTTTCATTGCAGGTAAAAATCCAAAGACAACGAAGAAGAAAACTGAACCTGAACCCGAGTCTGACTCAGACTCAGAAGATGAAGAAGGAGAACAAACTAAGCTGGTCCGGCTCGCTCGAAACTACTACAAGGAGCTGAAGAACCGAACCAACAAAAGGAAAACCGGCCGAAGAAAGGACGAACCAACTGAACCCGCGAACAAGCCTAATGTGACCTGCTACGAGTGCAAGAAAAAGGGCCACTACAAAACAGAGTGTCCGAATCTGAAAGAGTCCAAGAAGACGAGAAGAAAGAAGGCACTGCAAGCAACCTGGGACGAGTCTTCCTCAGAAGAAGAAGAAGAGGCACCCCAGTCCAATCTCCTAGCTCTAACCGCATCAGAAAAAGTCGAGTCAGAATCAGAACAAGAGGACGACGAGCTAACCTTCACAGAAGACGGAGAAATAAAGGTAACTGGTTTTAATAAATTGCAATTAAGTGAGTTGATTTCTTTCCTTTCTCGAGACTTGGCGAAAGCCAAACTCCAAGTCGAATCCCTCCGACAGGAAGTAAAACTCCTGAAAGAGGAAGCTGACTCTAAACCCTTAACCGAGAAGGTTCAGGAAGGAACTTCTACTCAAGTTGAAAAACTTGAAAAGGAGAATTCCTCCATGAAAACTCAGGTTAAGGAATTTAGAACAGCTTTAGAACGATTTACATCTGGTTCCAAGGGTCTTGACGTGATCCTTGGAAAACAAAAATCAGTTCTAAATCGATCCGGACTTGGCTACCGAACCAAATCCCGACAAAGATCATATTTGTCTGTACTGAATCAGTCCAGAGGAAAAATTCAGGCATGGGTACCTAAACTGTGCCTGAACAAACCAACTGGATCAAATCAGTATTGGATCCCCAAGGACAAGATTCACATCTTGCCTAACCATCACCGTGGCTTTAGTCCAGGGGGAGCCAAACTAAAAACTATTTTCATTATTAGATAAACTTGTTATTATTGATTTAAATTGCTTGATTGTTTGCCTGTTTATTTAATTTCTGCAAATTACCATGCTTAGACTTAGGCTAGTTTAAGGACCAAAACAAACTTAACTGAAACTTGAAAACATAGTATTGGGTGGAGGTGAGATGATAGTACGTTGGGGAAACAATTCTAATAAGATCAAGTTTTACTTGGTCTCTTTAGACTGGTGAAACCAGCCGAAGCTACCGATCCAAAATCCAAACTAGTTAGACCAGAAATTTTTCAAAGAGTAATTTGAAAATGAAATTTCATTAAAAGCTTTGTCAAGGAAAGGGTGGATGATCCCATAAGGCTTCGGCCAAAGAAGGCCTAGTGCCTCGCCAAGACCTGGAAGCCAATTTTTGAAATTCAAATTCAAATTAATTTTTGTCAAATTCGAATCTAACACAAAATTTCACCTAAGTATAAATTTAAAACATCTTTTCAAAAATTCAAAATTACTTAAGTTTTCAAAAATTAAATTGTTTTCAAAAATTTTCAAAAATAAACTATCAAAAACTGTCTCACAAAACCTATAAGGTTAACGTGATTAAAAAACCCTAGATTTGGGTGAGACAGACTAGGCAGGTGAAACTCAATTTAAGCTATTCCTGATTCTAATTGGATCCAAATCAAGAAAATTCTTTATGCGTAGGAACATAAAGATTT
>JAGFNQ010006719.1:49912-83225 GCA_024364735.1 Boesenbergia rotunda | reverse complement strand
TTTTTCATGTCCTAGAACCCCCCAACAAAATGGGATAGTTGAGCGAAGGAATAGAACTTTACAAGAAGCTGCTAGGGCTATGCTCAACGAATTTAATCTAGCAAACCAATATTGGGCAGAAGCAGTTAGTACAGCCTGTTATATCCAAAATAGGGTGTTAATTAACAAACGACACAACAAAACCCCCTATGAATTGTATTATCATAGACTACCAAATTTATATTACCTAAGGGTCTTTGGGTGCAAAGTCCATATCCTAAACACCAAAGACTATTTAGAAAAATTTCAATCCAAATCAAACCCAGGTATCTTCCTAGGGTATTCAACCACAAGTAGAGCCTATAGAGTTTACAACAAACAAACTAAGAAAATTGAAGAAATAACCAACTTAATTTTTGATGAAGAAATCAATTCAAATTCTAATAATTCTGAACAAATTTCATCAAACTCTGACCAAGAAACTGAACAACTAATTGAATCCTTAAATGAACTAACAATTGAACCAACTAATGAATCAACTGAACCAAGAATCGAACCAACAAATCAACCAGTCGAAATAAATAGTGAACCAAACCGACCAGCCGGACCCGAGGCTGAACCAAGCACTAGAAGAACGAAGAAACCCAGACTTAGTCACCCAACCGATCAAATTGTTGGTGATCCAACTCTAGGAGTCAGGACTAGATCCTCCTATAGAAACCTCAGTCAAATAGCTATGATATCAAAAATAGAACCCAAAACTATAGATGAAGCCCTACCTAACCCTGATTGGATCATAGCTATGCAAGAAGAATTAGCCCAATTTGAGAGGAACCAAGTCTGGGAACTAGTGCATAAACCAGAAGGTAAATCCATTATAGATACTAAATGGGTCTTTAGAAACAAACTAAATGATCAAGGAGAAATAGTCAGAAATAAAGCCCGATTAGTAGCTAAGGGATTCAGCCAAGTAGAGGGATTAGACTATGATGAAACATATGCCCCAGTAGCTAGACTTGAGTCCATTAGAATGTTATTGGCCTTTGCATCCCATAAAGGATTTAAATTATATCAAATGGATGTAAAGTCAGCCTTTTTAAATGGATTTATTAAAGAAGAAGTTTATGTAGGGCAACCTCCCGGGTTTGAGAACTTAGACAAACCTAACCACGTCTATAAACTAACTAAAGCCCTATATGGATTAAAACAAGCACCTAGGGCTTGGTATGAAAGACTATCAACTTACTTAACTACTAAAGAATTTAAACAAGGACAAATTGACTCAACCCTATTCATTAAAATCCTAGGAAAAGATATATTTATTGCCCAAATTTACGTAGATGACATAATCTTTGGATTCACCAACACCAACTTTCTAAAAGAATTTGTCAAGATAATGGAAGATGAATTTGAAATGAGCTTAGTTGGTGAACTTACATTTTTCCTAGGACTACAAATCAAACAAACTAGAGATGGTAACTATGTTCATCAATTCAAATATGCTAAAGAATTAATAAAGAAATTCAAAATGGATAACTCTAAAAGTATAAGTACCCCTATGGCCACTAATGTAAAAATAGATAGTGACCCTGATGGTAAACCAGTAGACCTTAAACTCTATAGGAGTATGATAGGTAGACTACTGTACCTTACAGCCAGTAGACCTGATATTTTGTTTGCTGTAGGGATGTGTGCTAGATACCAAACCTGTGCTAAGGAAACACACTTAGCAGCCCTAAAAAGAATACTAAGATATGTAAAGGGCACCCTAGATGTAGGGATTTGGTATTCTAGGACCTCCACTTTTGATTTGACAGGATACTCAGATTCTGACTATGCTGGCTGTAAATTAGATAGAAAGAGCACAAGTGGAAGCTGCCAATTGTTAGGTCAAAGTCTAGTTAGTTGGTGCAGCAGAAAATAACACTGTGTAGCTCTATCCACAACTGAAGCTGAGTATGTGGCCTTAGGAGAGTGTGTTGCTCAACTATTATGGATGATGCACACACTCAAGGACTTTCAACTCAACTACACCCAAACTCAAGTATTTATTGACAATATAAGTTCAATTAATTTAACTAAGAACCCAATCCAACACTCCAGAACCAAACACATAGAAGTCAAACATCATTTTGTTAGAGACCATATAGTCAGGGGTGAAATAGTACTTAAGTATATTGACTCTAAATCCAACTTAGCTGATATATTCACAAAACCCTTACCTGAATCAGAGTTTAGTTCACTAAGAAGGCAGTTAGGATTGTGTTCTGTAGAATAGGTTAAAAGTGTTCTTAAAATTGATTTTAAAATAGAATTTGAAAAATTGCTTTACTCAATTTTAAAATCAGTTTCCGACTTAGTGTTATTTCTATTTAAAAACTACCCCTTTTAAAATTAGGGCTGTTTCGAAAATGGACCTAGCCTAGGCCTTAACTGTAGAACTGCATGCACCTATAGACTTAGAAGCCAGCATCTCACAAGCACCTTAGGGTACTTTTAATTGATAACCTAGAAAGGGTTGAGATGCTTAGGTCTTTGCCTTAATTCAAGATGCTTTAAGTCAGTGCATCTACAGTAATTGGGGCACTAAATACAACTTATACAGCAATCAAGTTAAGTGTCAAGCTTAGAAAATCTAACTTGAACAGAAACACTTAACTTGACTAACCCTAGCAAAAACTAATGTTTATAACAGTTAGTAAGTAGCTAATTGGGTTAGACAGGTCCCTACAGAGATAATTGACTGATTTAGTGCAATTGATTGATTTAGTGTAATTGATTGATTTAGTGTAAATTTAACTGATTCAGTACAGCAAATTATTTATTTTCTTTACTTATGCTATATTTATTTGTTTTGATATATGGCAAAGGGGGAGATAGAGAAAGGAAAGAAAAAATTAATTAATTTTTTCTAAATTTTTCCTTTATTCAAAAAGGTTCAAGAGTTTGAGTTTTTTTTAAAGTACCTAAGTTCTTAAAGTTTTCAAAATTCTGCTAAGTACTCTAGCTTAGAATTTTTTAAAGCCTTCAAAATTTTGCAAAATACTCTAGCCTTTCAAAAGGTTCCTTTATTTTGAAAAACTTAAAGACTTTAAATTTTTTTTTCTCAAATTATGCTTTAAAAACTCTACTATGTATTTTTAAGTTACTTCTAAGTAACTAAAACTTAAGTTTTCAAAATACAAGTAAGGTTTTTTTCCCACAAATTTTTGAAACATCTAGGGGGAGATTCCTTCCAGGGGGAGGGAACAAAACTTTAACCTTTTTTGCTTGATTAAACTTAACTTTTTGAACTAGGATTGCCATAAATCAAAAAGGGGGAGATTGTTGGTGCAGAAGGCACCAAAGTCTAATCTGTGTTTTGATAATGGAAACATAGGTCAAAAGTTAAGTCTTTCTTGTTTTCTAACAAGTTAATCTAGTGTGCAGCATAAAAAGCCCTAGCGAAGGACTGCTAGGCACTGGCGAAGGACTGCCAGCACCAAAAGCCCTAGCGAAGGACTGCTAGGCACTGGCGAAGGACTGCCAGCACCAAAAGCCCTAGCAAAGGACTGCTAGGCAACTGGCGAAGGACTGCCAGTTCACAAGACCTGACAAAGGACCGTCAGGCAAAAGTCCAACCAAAGGAGCGGTTGGCATCAGGTAAACTCTCCCGAGTGGAGTAGGTGAGGACGCGTTCCCCGTCGAGGGAACAGTAGGCGTCGGTTCGACCTAGGGCTCCATTTTGGAGACCAAAGTCAGAACCAAGACAGCTAAGGCTGTATAAAATAATAATTAATTGTTTTATTGTGTTTTGGACTAACCCTTGATACAGGACCGAAGGAACGTGTGTCTGCAACTCAGAGAGCCTCAAAGGAGTGAGGCAACAGCTGAGTAAGGCGCCCTGAGTGTCCAGGGCGCCCTCAAGGTGAACCAGAACCAAGCGAAGCAAAATGGGCTTCGGCTGCTTACTGGGCAAGGCGCCCTCAGCAGCCAAGGCGCCCTCGTCAGCCAGGGCGCCCTCAGCGCCGAAGGCGCCCTCAGCGCCGAAGGTGCCCTCAGCGCCGAAGGCGCCCTCAGGAGCCAAGGCGCTTCGCGCCTAAGCCAGCAAAGGCGATCAACTCTATCCAGCCGAGAAGACCGGGTCAACCAAGGTGCCCTCAGCGACCAGGGCACCCGAGAGGTCAAACCTCATCCCTATTCCGGTGGGATAACGCTTGACCGAGCGAAGCACGGATCGGATGACACGTGGCAGGGCGCCCCCGACGTCCAAGGCGCCCTAGGTGCTATAAATAGCACCCCTCGACCCCAAGCTTGATATCAACTTCGCTCCAACGCTTCCATACTCTTCTGTGCTCACGCCCTGCTCCGGAAACTGCCCAACTCGAGCCGACGACGTCCCGCTGCTCCGGAAAGTCAACCTACAATCGGACGTCGGTAAAAGAAGAGTTTCAATTTTTTATTTACAGTTTACGTTGCTATACTTGTAATCTCTGTTTTGTAAACTGAATTTGCGCTCATATAGAATTGCCCAAAGTAAACGATCAACGATCGTGGGCCTTGGAGTAGGAGTCGACACAGGCTCCGAACCAAGTAAAAATCTCTGTGTCCTTTGTGTTGGTTTTTGTTTTTGTTTAATTCCGCTGCGTACGTACTCTTTAATAAAATCCGAAAGTTTTCCGATATTCACCCCCCCTCTATCGGGCTCCTCGATCCAACAATTAGCTGCTGAATAATATTGCTCTCCAATTGACAGGCTATTCCTCTTCTTTCATGGCAATCTGATTAACTTTTGGATTTTCTTGATATTAGCTTGATTAAAAGGGATGGACTGTTGATAGGCATTAGAGGCTGTTAATGCTGACATCTGATGTAATGCTGTCGACGGGTTGTTTTGTGCCAACTGAAGATTGAAGATAAAGGCTCTGACATGGATTTCAAAAATGCAATTTGTTCCCCTTTGGCACAAATATATGTCTCAAATGTATCTGGAAGCTTCCCTTTGGTATAAAGTTTATGATTTAAAAAGGGGTTGGTTTCTGAAGCAGATTAGATTTTGAAATCATATTTGTATGCTTATAAGGATTATTTTTTGCTATGCGCCAACTATGTTGATATCTGACACTACGAAGAGCAAAACAGTTGGATTTTAAGCTTGGCTGTAGTCATTGAATTTCCCTTTGGCGCAAAGTCTTATATTCCAAAAGGTGGATATTTCTGCATGCGTTTCAGAATTTTATGAAGTTGTCATCAAAAAGGATATGGATTCCCAAGAGACTTATAGCTTTTGATGATAAATTACAAACGAGGGTTGTTATTTCTAGCCAAATATTTCTTTTGAATTCCTTAAGTGTAAAATCAATTTGTTCTTTCACTATAATTCCATATTAGAAGGTTAGGTCTGGCCCCCTTCTAATATGGTCTCTTTTTACTTCTTGAAATAAAATCCTTTCTTTAAAAAAAAAACCACCCTAGGAAGGCGAACGTTAGCAAAATATCATATTCAAGGGTGTCTTATGTTTACAGTAGAGAAAAGATAAAAAATGGCAATGAAAAACCATTTAAAGGAAAAGAAAAGGAATTGGCCAAGAAAAAGGTTTATAGGATTAAGAGAGTAGTAGTGGAAGGCTAAGAAGCACCGGAAGAGCACCGGTCTGGTCTTGCCTTTGTAGATGAGTTACCTAGGGAGGTAACTAGGGCTAGGAGCTTAAGGGAGAGCTCTAGAAGTCAAAATGAGATTCATGACCAATGGATCTCAAGTGGTTTCCTCCTAGGGGAATAGATGGTCTATAAAGTGTGCCAATGGGTTTGAAAGGCTAAGGTTAGCCTAAATCATAGAGAATTGGCACACTAAAGGGAGAATTATGAAGTAGAAGATTGAAAATTGGATTATAATTGAGGGAAAATGGTTTTAACATGTAAATACCATGTAACTTGATGCTAGTAGTGTATTATGAATGAATATGGGATGAAGCATCAAGAAGAGGTTCAAATTAGAACTTTGAGTTGAGTTCAAATGGTCAAATTTAGATAGTTTTGAAAAATGTATCAATCTTGGGATTCGGGATAGTTTTGGTTGAAATTATATTTTTCCCAAGTAGACATAATGTTAATCAGAACCCTATTTTGGATTTAACAAGCCGTACTAATTGCTTCTGCCCAATATTGGTTTGCTAAGTTAAATTCATTGAGCATAGTCCTAGCAGCTACCTGTAGTGTTCTATTTCTTCTTTCGACTATCCCATTTTGCTGGGGGGTTCTAGGACACGAGAATTCATGTATATACCCATTTACCTTACAGAATTCCTCGAACCGTTGATTTTCAAATTCTCTCCCGTGGTCACTCCTAAGTCTTTTAATTTTGGTATCATTTTGATTTTCAGTTAATTTATAAAATTCATTAAATAGGTTTAGGGTTTCATCTTTGGTTTTTAGAAACCTAACCCAGGTGAACCTAGAGTAATCATCAACTATTACTAAGCAGTATCGGTTCCCGCTTAGTGACTTGGCTCCATGTGAATCAAATAGGTCAAGGTGCAGGAGCTTAAGTGTGGTTTGAGTTAGGTCAGATTGGATTAGTTTGTGATTAGATTTGGTTTGTTTACCTTGATTACATGATTCACATATTAGGTTTTCATTATTTTTAATTTTGGGGATACCTTTGATTAAGCCAAGTTGGATGATTTTTGAAATGGTTCTCAGATTAGTATGACCTAATCTCCTATGCCAGAGGTTTGATTGTTCTAACTGAGTTAACATGCATTTAGGTACAAGGGGAAGGTTTATAGTATAAACATTATTTTTCCTAGTGCCCTTAAGCATGATTTCTGAGTCTTGTACGTTTCTAATCAGCCAGTTAGAATTGTTGAATATGACTATATAACCAGAATCACATAACTGACTTATACTAAGCAAGTTAAAATTGAAGTTTTCAACCAAAAGAACTTTCTTAATAACAAAGTCAGATTTAAGTTCAATATTACCTGACCCAATTACCTTTAGGGTAGCATTGTTGCCAAATGCCACTGAGCCTAGGTTCTTGAACTTGAGTTTGGTGAATTTCAATTTATCTCCAGTCATGTGTCTGGAGCAACCGCTATCCAACATCCATTGGTCCAAATCTTTATGTTCCTACACATAAAGAGTTTTGTTGATTTGGATCCAATTAGAGTCAGGAATAGCTTAAATTGATTTTCACTGCCTAGTCTATCTCACCCCAATCTAGGATTTTCAATCACGTTAACCTTATAAGTTTTGTGAGACAGGTTTTGATAAAAGAATTTTCGAAAATCATGATTTATTTTGAAAGACTTAATTAATTTTTGAAACCAGTTGAATTTATTTTGAAAAGAATGTTTAAGTCTACAAGTAATCGAAAATTTGTGTTAGATTTGAATTTTACAAAGACTAATCTGAATTTGAATTTCAGAGATTGGCTTTCAGGTCTTGGCGAGGCACTAGGCCTTCTTTGGTCGTAGCCTTATTGGATCATCAACTCTTTCCTTGACAAAGCCTTTCAGTGAAATTTCATTTTCAAACTTAATCTTTGAAAAATTCTGGTCTAACTAGTTTGGGTCTTGGATCGATAGCTTCGGCTAGTTTCACCAGTCTAAAGAGACCAAGTATGCTTGACCTTATTAGAATTGGTTTCCCTAACGTACTATCATCTCACCTCCACCCAATAATATGTTGTCAAGTTTCAGTTAAGTTTGCTCAGTCCTTAAACTAACCATTCCTAGGTCTAAGCATCGTATATTGTAGAAATTTAAATAAACAATCAATCAAGCAAATTGCAATCAAGAGTTGAATTTATCTAACAATAAAAATAGTTTTTAATTTGGCTCCCCCTGGACTAAAGCCACGGTAATGGTTAGGCAAGATATGAATCTTGTCCTTGGGGATCCAATACTTATTTGATCCAGTTTATTTGTTCAGGCACAGTTTAGGTACCCATGCCTGAACTTTAGGTCTGGATTGGTTCAGTACAGCATAATAGGATCTTTGCCTAGATTTGGTTCTATAGCCTAGTCCGGATCGATTTAGAACCGACTTCTGTTTTCCAAGAATCATGTCAAGACTCTTGGAACCAGAGGTGAATCGTTCTAAGGCTGATCTAAGATCCTTAACCTGAGTTTTCAGGGAGGAGTTCTCTTTCTCAAGTTTTTTAACTTGAGTAGGAGTTCCTTCTTGAACCTTCTCGGTTAAGGGTTTAGAATCAGCTCCCTCTTTCAGGAGTTTTACTTCCTGTCGGAGGGATTCGATTCGGAGTTTGGCTTTCTCCAAGTCTCGAGAAAGATACGAAATTAGTTCATTTAATTGACATCTAGTAAATCCACTTACCTTGATTTCGCCATCTTCTGAAAAGGTCAGTCTGCCGTCGTCCTGTTCTGATTCTGACTCGGACTCGACTTCTTCTGAGGCAGTTAGTGTGAGTAAGTTCGATTGTGGGACCTCTTCTTCTTCTTCGGATGAGGACTCGTCCCACGTTGCTTAAAGTGCTTTCTTCTTCCTTGTCTTTTTTGCTTCCTTCAAGTTAGGGCATTCGGTCTTGTAGTGGCCCTTCTTCTTGCACTCGTAGCAGGTCACGTTGGGCTTGCTCTTTTCGTTTGCGGGTTCAGCTGGTTCATCCCTTCTTCGGCTGACTTTCCATTTGTTGGTTTGGTTCTTCAATTCTTTGTAGTAGTTTCTTGCCAGTCGAACCAACTTTGGTCGATCTCCTTCTTCATCTTCTGTGTCTGAGTCTGAGTTAGACTCGGGTTCAGGTTGAGGCTTCTTCTTTGTTGTCCTTCCAGTTTTACCTGCAACAAAGGCAATACTTTTCTCGGCCAAATTGCAGTTAGTTTGTTCGTGTAATTCTAATTCAGAGAACAATTCATCTAATTTTATTTTTGAAAGGTCCCTTGAAACCTTGTATGCATCTACCATAGATGCCCATAAGGTATTTCTCGGGAAAGCATTTAAAGCATACCTTATTAGGTCGCGATTATCTACCTTGTGACTGATGGTGTGCAGTCCGTTCATGAGTTCCTGGATTCGAGCGTGAAGCTTAGCTGCTGTTTCGTTGTCGGCCATTTTGATGGTGTACAGCTTGTTCAAGAGCAGATCTCTCTTGCTGATCCGAGTGTCTGATGTTCCTTCGTGTAGCTCGATCAGTTTTCCCCACAGCTCCTTGGCACTGTTGAAAGGGCCCACCCGGTTCAGCTCCTCTTTTGTTAAGCCGCATTGAAGGGTCTGGGTCGCCTTTGTATCCGCTTCAATTTTTCATTTCAGAGCGGTGTCCCACTCTGTGTAGCTTTGAGGTACTCCTTCAGCATTTTTGGGGATCTCCAGTCCGGACTGGATGATGATCCACATGTCCTTCAGGTGGACCTCCATTCGACTTTTCTAGTAGGAAAAGTCTTCTCCATTGAAAAGAGGAGGTCTGGCTGTGCTGAATCCTTCTTGCATGACCATTAGGTATTTTATCTGAAAAAGAGATAAGAGAAAGAAAAAACTTTGTCCCAAGACTTGGTCTTGGATTAGTAGTGCGGGATAAAGAAAATTAAATATTGAGGGGTGTTGCACCAACCTCGATCAACGAGAAGAAATTCGAACGAAAAAAGATATTAGAAGAAATTCGAACGAAAAAAGATATTAGAAGAAATTCGAACGAAAAAATATTAAAAGAAAAATTTAAAAGAAATCTGAAAACTTTTCAAACTGGTGGTTGCACCAAATTTGAACTTCCCCGCTCTGATACCACTTGTTGGATCGAGAGAACCAATAGAGGGGGGTGAATATCGGAAAGCGTTCGGATTTTAGAATTAGAGAAATTACGCAGCGGAAATTAAAAACAAACAAACGCAAACACAGGTAATTTTACTTGGTTCGGAGCCTAGGTCGACTCCTACTCCAAGGCCCACGGTCGTTGACCGTTTACTACGGGCAATACTATAATCACGCAAATCAATTTACAGAAGATGATTACAATAAAGGTGCAGTAAGAAAAAGACAACTCTTCGTTACCGACGTCCGGTGTAGAATCTATTTTGAAGCAGAGGGACGTCGTCGACGCTTGTATCTCGAGTCGGAAGGTTTCCGGAGTAGAGCGCGGGAGTAGAAGAGCGTGAATGCGTTGGAAAGCTTGTCTGTCCTGAAGCCTGGGCATTGGGTGCTATTTATAGCACCTCGGGGCTCCCTGGACGTCGGGGGCGCCCCCCCCCCCCCCACGTGTCACGTGATCCGAGCTTCGCTCGGTCAACCTCTATCCCACCCAAATAGGGCTGAGGTTTGACACTGGGGGCGCCCGGGACGCTGGGGGTGTTAAATACTGAGTTTTAATAGGGTTGAAAAGGTAAATTTTTGGAAGTTAGGGGCCTAGTTGTAATTTTTCAAACCTGCTGGGTTTATTTGCAAAAAGCTGAAAACTTAGTTATATAAAAAGCCCCTAAAGCCCTAAGTTATATCCCGAGCCGTTCCTATTCTTCGCCTCGACACCTGCTGCGCCGCGCGAGCAGTTTTCGCCCGACGCAGCCTTCTCCTTCGACGCGCCGCAACCCTAGCCGACGCCGACGCCGCCCTTCGCCGGTGTAGAGTTCTCCTTCGCGGTGTAGAGTTCTCCTGGAGGTGAGTTTTCCTTCTCCCTCTCGATTGAAGTCCTAGCCGAATGGATCTCTTCTCCCTCTGTAACTTCTCACCGCAAACCCTAGGTGATATCCCTTTCCCTTGCGCAACAGGCCAAGGTTCGCCAGACCTCTCCACCAAGCAATCGAGAACCACCAAGGACGAGCGCGCGTTTACTCCCGAGCCGTGCCCTAGCATCGGCCCATCATCGCCCAATTTTCCCTCTGCCATCAAGGTAAAGGCTTGGTTTAGAGTTGTTATGGGTGAATTGTGAATTGGATATTGATTTGATTTTGGTTTGGGTAGAAGCTTGGTTTGTTGATTTCTATATTCGTGTTGTGAAGTCTAATATTTGTTATTGATCTCAGATTTGAGCAGGTTGTTTATTGACTTGATTTTAGTGCTATGATTCCGTGATTAGGGGTTGGAATTGAGTTTTGTTTAGGACTCTGTTTTGGGTGAAGTTGTTTGATTTTGTGTTAGTCTTGTGATACCTCGAATTTGAGTGAGTCTATATGAATTATGTTCGGTGGATTCTAAAGAATCCAATTGTAGAATTGTTTTGGACACTGTATACTTGTAAATGGCACAATGATGTTGTGTTCTTTCGTGTACGGTTTCATATACATTAGCCCATGACTTGGGTTTAAAAGGGAAATAATTGCTAATTAAGGTTTGTTAGTGATCAGTACTTAACCGGATTTATTTTATGTTCGTAGTAGGTTGTTGCTAAATGTTTCTTTGTTGCGATAGCTTAAACATTAATTATTGTACAGGACCTTGATTTGGATTCGTTTGGCTGATTTCGGAAGGTCCTCTTCGTTCACAGAGTTCTACAATTATAAGGCGGGTACTTCTCCTTTGTATTCGAGTAGCTTTCTTTACCTTAAAAGCAATCTATATTATGTCTGATAGGATTGCTTGACCTTGTTCTTTGTCGTAAATTAAAACATCGCCGTTGAGACTTATTCTTCGTTGATCTTTGAGTATTCCTAATTTCGTATCTGTACAGTCCTCGGTTGGTTTTCTATTCTGTAAAGTGCCGTTTCTACGCGAGCACTTAGAAGTCCATTAAACACAGATAGGTTTATTTGACATTAGAAATACCCTACCTAGTAGTGTAGGTGCATAATCGTTGGATTGCGATTTCTGGATTGGTTGTATTGATGCATCGTATACTCGTTGGATTTTATTGCATCGTTGTTTCTCCGGTTGTTCGTGCATCGTATATCATGCACCATACTTGCACATTGCATACTAACGACTGTTGGCTTACATTTGGTTAAGTCGTCGTTAGTCATATTGTTGCTCGAGTCGCTCAACCACATGATGTCATGGTAGTGGTTAGAGTGCGAGTGTTTGTTCTGTCGTGCCAGACAGTGACACCCTCACCGTTATTTTAGAGGGATGAGCTGTTGGTAGCTCACCCTCACCGTTGTTGTTTTTCGAGGGATATGTATATTGTAGCTGTTGATAGCTCCCCCAATGTACCGGGGTCTGGAGTGTGTGCTCCCCAGCATCCTGTCCACTCAACCACGCCTTATGTGATATTTATTGTTGTATGTGATATTATTATTGTTGTTGGAGTGGTACAGTTGTCACAGCCCTACCCACTCGGTCACACAGATGGGATGTGTTGACGGCTTGACTGGCGTCAGGGGTGACACATGTCATTGCATCATGTGCATACGTATTTCTTTTATGCATTTGTTTGTGTTTGATGCACTTATATGAGCTATGATTGTTGCATATGTATGACATGCATGTCTATCTTGATATTATTGTTGTTGAGCTGTTTATACATGCCTAATGCTTACCTGGATTTTATGTTATGTCGCTTTACTATATGTTATGCATGATTAGGTAAATTTGATATTTCTTATGGACTGTACCTTTTGATTCTCTACATCGTTATCTTATTTATGCCATGCTTATTGTCTACTCATATACCCGCAGAGTCCGCCCGGACTCACCACCCCTGCTTCCCTTTTTGTTGTTTCAGATAGCAGGTAGTGGTATTGCTTGGAGCCAGGAGATGATCCAGTTGCCAATCCCTCAGTCCCACCGTGTCGGTTTGGTTTAGCGGTTTCTATTTCGGTATTGTGTTAGTTTTCCGTATTTTATTTGTTTAACAGTGGTCGGACTGGTTTTACTATTATTATTTCAGAGACTTCTGAGGTCTCGTTAGATTGTGACTTTCTTCTATGTTTAAGGTGGCTGAGCCACCCATTATTATATTGTTTCAATATAAACTGCGTGGATGTGTTGTTTACTTATTATTGTGATGCCAGCCGCTTGTGGCTGAGTTATATTGGTGAGATATATGTATAATTGCCTCATATTGTCCGCCGTACAGGGGAGATGCTGCCCGATTTTCGAGGAAGCATGTGCCTCTGGGGGCGTGACAAAGGTAATGAAAATGCATCAGAATCTAACATGCAATATGGGCATGCTAATTTTCCAGATGTGCTCCATCCTGACAACATCGTGTATGCTGGAAAATCACTGATTGTCCATAATAATGCAGCATGTAATGTAAAATTAGTTTTACTTGCAACATTATAAGTGAAGGACCCAACATTCCATAAATCATTCAACTCAGCAATCAGAGGTTGAAGGAAAATATCTATCTTCTCTTTAGGATTAGTTGGACCAGGAATCAATACTGTAAGGAACATAAATTCATCTTTCATGCACATTCATGGCGGTAAATTATATGGTGTTAATATCACTGGCCAAGAAGAATACTGCTGTCCTGACTGACCAAATGATTGAAATCCATCTGCAGAAAGTCCCAATCTCACATTACGTGGTTCCATATGAAATGAAGGAAACACACTATCAAGATATTTCCATGCAGGGAATCACAAGAATGACACATTACACCTCCTTCGTGCGCATGCTCATGATGTCATATCATGTGACTGGCTTAGCAGTGGATGCATATAAATGTTGAAGTCTAGCAGTTAATGAAAAATAATACATAACTTTCCAAGCGATCTTTTTCTTCTTCTTCCCTGGTATGCGAGTAAGAGGCTTATAACGAGGGTGACTACATATTTTGCATTCACTCAGTTCATTGTCTTCATTCCAAAATATGATGCAGTTATTTATACAACAATCAATCTTCTCAACCGGCAAACCTAAACCTTTGAGTAATTTTTTTGTATTATAAAAGCTATCAGTCATTATGTTATCAGCAAGAAGTAATTCTGACATCAACTGACATATGTCATCGTAACATCTTTATGAAAAATGATGTTCTGCTTTCAAATTTAATAATCTTGCAGTAGCTGATAGTTGGGAACGACCCGAAGGAATGCCTTCCCACACTTCTCTTTCACTGGCCTTTAACATTTCATATAATTGTTGATATTCATGTGTTGGTATTTCATGTACTTGAGAATACTGAACAACATTCATTGTATCCTGAACCATTGTTTGCATTTCAATATTAGTTGTTGAATCAGGCGCAACAACATGTCTATCAGAAGTTGAACCAGCAGAAGGTCCAATTTGTTCATACACATAGGGTTCTCCGTGGCAATACAAATTATAGTAATTTGGCACAAACTCATATCTACATATATGAACTCTTACAGTATCCTCATCATCAAAGGCTCTATTTCTGCACTTTTTGTGATTACACGGAGACCTTAATTCGGCACCATTCATACATTCTGGATGACTCTTAGCAAAGTTGACAAAATGTTCAAGTTCAGAAACAAAATCATCTCTGATAAATTCATTTTCTAATCGATTGTACATCCAAACTTTGTTCATATATATTGTTACCTAATAATAAGTAATTTAAGTTTAGGATGATAATATAAAATAAATCAACTTAAACATAAATTATTATTATTTAAATATTTAAAACAAACAATAATGCTGAGTAAGATAAATCTATATAATTAATTATAAATACTAACGCTAACAATTGTAAACATATATTAGAATTATTCTAACAAAATTCTAATATAAACAATCATGCTGAGTAAGATTATCAATTTACATCCTAAATTAATAACAAAATTAATTATTCTAACATTTATTGTAAACATGTAAAATTACTACAAAATAAATATATATACCTGAAATGAAATATGTGCCTCGGAGAAAAGCAGCAACTGCAATAACCTAAAAGAATAAAAAATAAATATAATCAATAACAAATAATTGAAATTAGATAATTTATTCGATTAATTATAAAATAAATCTAATTAAATACAAAATTAGATTCGCTGGGCCGCGGGCGTTTCAGTGGGCCGCCGGCGAGCACGCCATGGCTGCCTGCGACCCCGGTTGCGGCTGCCATGTTGCCGCTGGGCCGCGGCGTGCCAGCGTGGCCGCTGGGCCCCCACGTGGCCGCTGGGCCGCCGACGTGGACGACAGGCTGCCTGCCTGCCCCGCTGCGGTCGCGCCTTGCCCGTTTGGCCGCCAGCGTGGTCGGCAGGATGCATGTCGCCTCAGATGCGGGCGCCTGACGCCCATCGCGAACGGCTACCGCCCGCAGCCTGCCATGTACCGCGACTGCCCGCAGGCGTCCGAGGCAGAGTGGCGACTCGCATGCCGCGAGCCGCCGCCGCCTACCGCCTGCCGCGAGCCGCGGTCGCCTACCGCCGGCCGCCTACCGCCTGCCGCGAGCCGCGGTCGCCTACCGCCGGCCGCCTGCCGCCTACCGCCTACCGCCTGCCGAGGACAAGAAGAGAAAAAGAAGGGGGGCGTACCGTGACGATGAGAGATCGAAGGAGATTCACGCCCGCCGCTCGAAGGAGATCGAGATCGCGTGAGAGAAAAAAAAGAAGGTGAGCCCTAATTTAATTAGGCCTACCGACGGAATCAATCTTCCGTCGAAACTTCCCGACGGAATGATGATTCCGTCGGCCAAATTGCCATGTGGCAAAATAACCCCGCCAACCCTAAATAAATAGGCGCGAATCCAGGAATTGGGATGAGCCCGTCGGTACTTTCCGACGGAACAGAGAGTTCCGTTGGAAAATGCTGACGGAACAACTTTTCCGTCGGGACTTTCCGACGGAACAACTTTTTCGTCGGGACTTTCCGACGAAAAACCATTTCCGTCGGTATATGCTGCTATTTTCTCTCAAATTTTAGGGCCGAAGCTAAAATGTTTCCGACGGAACAGCTATTCCGTCAGAACTCGCCGACGGAAAAACTTTTCCATCGGTATATACTGCCCATTTTCTTGTAATATTATCGACGAAAATAAAATTCCGTCGGAACTACCGACGGAATTTGAATTCCGTCGGTAAATTCCAACGACATTGAAATCCCGTCGGTAGTGTCCGACGGAATTTTATTCCCGTCGGAAATTACCGAGGGAATTAAAATTTCGTCGGTAAATCCGTCAGTAATAGTAGTATTTCTTGTGGTGTGATACACATTGATGATGCCTGACTCGCGGATTCCCAAGGCAATCAATAGTATGGTAGTAAGATCCTTCGGCCATGTCAACCCTAAAATGTAGGTCCGTAGTCAGGTCAAAATGTACTTCAGTTCAGTCAATCGGACTCAAACCTCCTACGACTAGACTCGATGGGAAGACTTGTGTTATAACAGATAGTGGTGGTCTCCATGTGGCAGGGTCAAGGCAGAAATCAAGCCGTTGGTCAAAAGTCAAGTGGAGTTGTATGATAAGGGGAGCAGAAAGTTAACCTTGCTTAAGGTGACACATCTGACTCCCTCAACTCCTGACTCCCTCGGCCCGATCACGTGACTCCCTCAGGTTTGCTACTTGACTCCTTCAACTCTCGTGGCTCTCAGCCCGATCGCCTGATTCCCTCGGACGAGATTTACATCTTACGTGACTTGTTAAACTGTTTCTCCTAGATGATGTCGACAACGTAGTTGTTCTCTCCTGGAGGATATGGGCAATGTAGTCGTTTATCTTGGAAAACGTGGATAATGTAATCGTTTCTTCCGGAGGACGTGGGCAATGTGCATGTTCATCTCAGAATACGTGGATAATGTGAGGGCATAACTACATCCCTATAAAAGGTTGTCCACTCCTGTGGGTGCAAATATGCGAACACCATCTTTAGAATTCTTCTACTTCTTCACCGCTTTAACTTTTCTTTCCTGCTTGAGTGTAATATATGGCAAATAAGTTCCAAGGGTTAAATCAGGGAATAATCTTGTATAATTTTTTAGAAATTTTCATAAAAGACCTTTTTGAAATTTATGAAGATAAATAAGTAAGTGGAAAGCCTGATTTCAGATACACTAATTAATTAAGGAAAAGTAGATTGATATATTTATTTATAATTTTTTTCTTTTCTTTTTCTCTAAACCTAATGATGCCAACTCGTCTCTCCCTCTGCTCGATCCCCTCTCCTCGATCCCCTTGAGCATGCCCTAGCACTGCAGACGGGATCCTCTGTCCCAAAGGATCCCTGTCCCGCACTCGTCGGCGACGACCGATGAGTCGTCCGATCGTCGATCGAACATCATCGATGGGTTTTAATCGTCGTACCGAATCAAATGATATCCTGGAAGAATGGTGAACCAGTTGGAATCACTACAATTGCAATCTCATCGGATTCAATGGTGAATCCAGTGAGATCGCAATTGTGGCGATCTCGACGGGTTCACCATACCCCCAAGGATATAGTTTTGTTCGGGGCGGCGGCTGGAGGCCGCTGGTGGTGTCCGATCGGCGATCGGACGACTCACCGACCGTCGTCGGGGAGTGGGATAGGCGGGATAGGGGACAAAGTGGGACAGAGGATCTGCTCTCCTAGCACCGACGCCGACCACTACCCTCACCGTTAGCTGAGTTTTCCCCTCTTGGTACACCGCCAACCGAGCTTCTTCTCCCTTCAGATTACCTCCCGTGCCTTGCCCCCTCAAGCGACGCCCCTGGCCGGGGGAGGGCCATCGACGAACGCCTGCTCCTGATTGCCGCCTCTCCCCTTGATCTATTGCCACGAATTCCTATCGCGCCACTCGTTGCTCATCAGTGAAGCACGGCCAACCGCTGTCCTCAATGATTCTTGTTCGCGATCTTCCCTCCACCTCTTCGACTACCGCTAGCCTCTATTCGGAGACGAGCACGAGGTCGACCCCCAAAGCCGATTGTTGTTCCTTCTTCCCGATCTACTCCTGTTGCAAGTAGGAGTAGGCGTGACTGATCATCTTCGGCCATGAGCCATAACTACGACTCTCCTGCTCGGCCACACCACAAGCGTAGGTGGGCGAGATCCAGCCTGTGCCAGATTCCGATTGTTGGCCATCTCCCCATCACTTGGCCATCTTTCAGGTTTTCACTTTCTTCTACCTTGAGTTGTGCTCGATCCACTCCGACGATCATAACTCTACAGCCATCCAGTACATCGCTATTCCTTGATGGTGTAGTGGTCACCATCCGTGTGAGCAGTCAAGTTCGGCCACTGCTCTCACCTTGATGCTTCGACTGGCGCCACAGATCAGTAAAGTAAGTTTGGTTGTTAATCAACATTAGGGATTGATTGTGACGACCCACCTTTCGTTACTAGGCTCTAAGTTACTACTACTTGACTTCCCTTAACTTGCTCTAATTTTTTTTTTCTTCCTTCTCTTTTTTTTTCAAAAAAACAAAACAACTTTCATTTTATTTGTTTTGCAAGGATTTGACTTCTAGACCTTTTAGTTGTAACACTAAAGCACTAACCAGCTGCTCTATACCACTTCTTTTCAATGGTACCAGTCGACTGCTATATAGCCAGTCGACTGGTATCGGCCACAGCAAGTTTTTGGGCGCGGCACCAGTCGACTGGCCACTTGGCAGTCAACTGGTGCATCGAACAGAAGCTACTGTTCGATAGGGCAGTCGACTGGTTCTGAACCAGTCGACTGGCACGCCTGAAAACCTGCATTTCACACCTGAAAACCATCTCCATCAATCCACAAAACATATACCTTCAAGCCATACAAAGACATAACTCCATTTCTATACTCTATACTAGTTTTCTAAACATTTCAGCAATTCAAAACAACCTCATAAACTTGAAATTAGGACTTTTGCGGAAGTAAATAAGCTATCAAAATATGTGTGAACTTTAGACTAGAGTTTGTACCCAACTTTGTATCTATGCAAGGTTTAAACAAAGTCATTCATTCTACCACTTTGAAACACCAAAACACATGTTCTACAAGACTTAGCCCAATGATCTCTTCCACGGTTCCGCCGCCACTGAACATCAATGCAAGTCCCTTCGCCTCCTTAACTTATGCTTTTTCTTTACCTTTGTCTGCAATAGAAGGAAATGCAACTAATAAGCAAATTGCTTAGTAAGTAAATCCTAACTCACAAATCCAACGATAAGGGATAAACATGCTCTTTTCAAATAATGCTTGCTTCAAAACACATGCACTTTGAAATACTTACACATGGAAACTTTCATATACTTATCATGCTCAATCATACTTGAAAACATTTACTAGCACTAAAACATTTGCAAATCTAACATGCTTATAATTTCTTTTGAAACTTACTAATGATACATTCTCATACTTTAAAACACAACTTCTTTGCTCTTTCCCTTTAACATGCTTATAACATAACCATGTTATCATACATAACAAAACATGCACTTTAGGAAATTGAAACACTTTCATATACTCATATACTTCAAAATAATAATCAACTTTCTCAGGCATTGACAATGTACCTGGTATCAGTGTACCAATGCGCGCATCCCTAATAGGTTTCGGGGTAGCTAGCCACCGCACCCTATTAGAGCTTCTTTCTTACTTTCTGTGGGCCTCTCATTTACCCGGTACATGTCACTTTACAAAAGTAAAATACTTTCTTACTCATAATGCTTGTATTTATCAAGCTAACTTTCTTTTCCATAAACTTTGCACTATAAACTTTTACCTTTTCTTACTTGAAACTTTCATCGAGCATCTTGCGTGCCCTTAACCCCAAAACTCATTTTTGGGACTTTCTTACTCATAATGCTTGTATTTATCAAGCTAACTTTCTTTTTCATAAATCTTGCACTATAAACCTTTACCTTTTCTTACTTGAAACTTTCATCGAGCACCTTGCGTGCCCTTAACCCCAAAACCCCTTTTTGGGACTTTTCAAGAACTTACTCTTGTCATACTTAGGTCACATACATAAAAACATACTCCAATTCATATTCTATGATAAAACATGTATTCTTTATGAACTTAAAACACACAAATAAGAAAACCATAACCTTAAAGCATGCATTTAGATCACAAACATGGTTCCACAACGAGAAATACATGGCGAAACAACTTCTATTGCAGGTGAGTGATTTACTTACCCTTTTCTTGAAGAAAACTCACTAAGTATCTCGAAATTCCTAGTGTAGGGCTTTTTTCCTCTTCCTTTGCAAGAAATCTCCACTCCTTAGCCCTAGGGAAGAAGCCCTAGGCTCTCCACTCAAGAGGAGGAAGAAGGAGGAAGAAAACCCCTTGTTTTCTCCCTGTTTTCGCAGCTCCCAACCCCTGCTCGCGCGGCCTCCCGAAACCCTAAAAGGGGTATTAACACAACTTAACTGGGAGTTTAAATACCTCTTCATGAAACGGGCTAAATCAACTATAACATTATTTCGTTTCATTTTTTTCTGTGCTTGATACCCTAGCCCAGTTGGTTACTTGGCTACCCTTAAGGCTTTGCTTCTCCCTGTGGTCGCGGGATCAATCCCCACTCGACCCCTTAATTTTTTTTCTTATTTTGATCCGAAAAAATACTATAATATTCCAAAAAATGCTAGAAAAATTCCTAAAAATCCCTAATAATACCAGGAAATTATTGGGTGTTACAATCCTCCCTACCTTATAAAAAGTTCGTCCTCGAACTTAGAACAGCTCTGGATACCTTTGCCTCATGCTATCTTCTGATTCCCAGGTTGCCTCTTCATACTTCTGATTCAGCCATAAGGCTTTCACTAGTGGTACCACTTTGTTCCTCAACTTTCTATCTGCTCGATCTATTATCTGAATAGGTCGACTTTCATAACTGAGATCTTCTTGCACTTGTACCACCTGTGGCTCAATCACTTGGTTGACATCCGGGATATGCTTCTTTAGCATTGAGACATGGAACACATTGTGTATTACTGACATCTCTGAGGGTAGCTCCAACTCATAAGCTACTTTGCCAACTCTTTTCGTCACTGGGTAGGGCCCTACGTATCAAGGACTTAGCTTGTCTTTCTTGCCAAATCTCATCACACCCTTCATAGGAGCTACTTTGAGGAAAACTGTATCCCCAACTTCAAACTCTAACGGCCTACGGCGTACATCGGCGTAGCTCTTCTGCCTACTCTGAGCAGTCTCTATCCTCTGGCGGATGCTCTTTATAGCTTCTGTGGTATCATCTATAAGATCAGTCTGTGACCCCATTTCCTTCTTCTCACTACCTTCATACCAACAGAGGGGAGATCTACACTTCCTACCATAAAGAGCTTCATAGGGTGCCATACCAATAGTGGCTTGGTAACTGTTGTTGTAGGCAAACTCAGCTAAACATAAATACTTGCACCAACTGCCCTTGAAGTCCAATGCACAAGCTCTGAGCATATCTTCTAGAACTTGATTCACTCTCTCTGTCTGTCCATCAGTCTGGGGATGGAAAGCTGTGCTGAATTTCAGTTTGGTGCCTAACGCTGTCTGTACGCACTCCCAAAAGTGTGAAGTGAAACGACCATCCCTATCAGAGATAATGATCTTCGGGACTCCGTGTAGTCGGATCACTTCCTGCACATATAATTGGGCTAACTTTTCAATTGAGTAAGACACTCTGATTGCCAAAAAGTGGGCAGACTTAGTCAATCTGTCCACTATCACCCAAATAGCATCATAGCCATTAGTTGTCTTTGGTAAACCAACTATGAAATCCATGGCTATGTCTTCCCATTTCCACTCTGGAATCTGAATGGGCAGTAGGACACCTCCTGGTCTCTGGTGTTCTACTTTAACTCTCTGACATGTCAGGCAGGTGCTGACATACTTAGCTATGTCTCTCTTCATCCCTGACCACCAAAATCTTCTTTTCAAATCCTGGTACATCTTAGTGGAACCAGGATGCATTGAGTAGGGAGTTCTATGGGCTTCTTCAAGAATCTTCTTCCTCATCTCTTCATGATTAGGGACACATAAACGGTCACCATAGTAGAGTATCCCACTGTCAGATACTCTAAACTCTTTACTCTCTCCTTCTTGCATCTCCTGCTTGATCGTTTGGATATCAGAATCCTCAGCTTGCTCTTTCTGTATCTCTTCAAGCAAAGTTGACTCTAGTGTCAATAGAGCTAGCTGCCCATCAATAATCTCCACTCCATAATCTACTATCTCCTTCTGTAATGGTGGTGCCAATGATGATAAGGACATCAAAGTGGCACAAGTCTTTCTACTCAGTGCATCTGCTACTCTATTCGCCTTACCAAGGTGGTAAAGAATCTCACAGTCATAGTCCTTTATTAACTCGAGCCACCTTCGCTGTCTCATATTGAGGTCTTTCTGAGTGAAGAAATATTTCAGACTCTGGTGATCTGTATAAATCTTACACTGCACTCCATACAAGTAATGCCTCCATATCTTTAGAGCAAAGACTACAGCTGCCAACTCCAGATCATGAGTGGGGTAATTCTTTTCATAGTCCTTGAGTTGTCTAGAAGCATAAGCTATGACTTTGCCTTCTTGCATAAGGACTGCTCCAAGTCCTAGCTTTGATGCATCACTGTATATATCAAAGCTCTTATCACCTTCGGGTACTGTAAGGATAGGAGCGCTGGTCAGTCTCTTCTTCAACTCAAGGAAACTCTGCTCACAGTCCTCAGTCCACTCATACTTCTTATTCTTTCTGGTAAGGGCTGTAAGTGGTGAAGCTATCTTTGAAAAGTCCTCTACAAACCTTCTATAGTACCCTGCCAAACCCAGAAAACTTCTGATCTCACTAGTATTCTTTGGTTGACTCCAGTTACCAACTGCTTCAATCTTGGCTGGGTCTACTATAATACCTTCCTTGGAAATGATGTGGCCTAGAAAGGTCACCTGGTCCAGCCAAAACTCACACTTTGAGAATTTGGCGTACAACTCCTTCTGATGTAAGGTTTGCAACACTATCTTCAGGTGTTCTTCATATTCTTCCTGAGTCTTTGAATACACTAGGATATCATCAATGAAGACAATGACGAACTTGTCAAGAAAGTTCTTGAACACTCTATTCATTAGATCCATAAACGTCGCAGGGGCGTTTGTCACTCCAAAGGGCATAACCACAAACTCATAGTGCCCATATCTTGTACTGAAAGCAGTCCTTGGCACATCACTCTCTTTCACTCTGAGCTGATGATAACCTGATCGCAGATCTATCTTGGAGAACACTGTGGCTCCCTTCAGCTGATCAAATAAATCATCTATCCTTGGCAAAGGATATCTGTTCTTGATGGTTACCTTATTCAAAGCTCGATAATCTATGCACATTCGCATAGATCCATCTTTCTTCTTGACAAACAGTACAGGAGCTCCCCAAGGTGAATGACTAGGGCGGATGAAACCCTTGTCAAGCAGCTCTTGCAATTGTTCTTGTAATTCTTTCAGTTCTGCTGGCGCCATGCGATAAGGTGCCTTTGAAATTGGGTTGGTTCTTGGGGCCAACTCAATTTCCCGATTGGGAGGGAGTCCTGGTAACTCTTCAGGAAACACCTTCGAATAGTCACAGACTACCCGTACCTCTTTTTACTTTAACTCTTCTCTTTGCCTTGCATCTACTATATGCGCCAATAACCAGAACATCCATTATCTAATATTCTCTGAGCTTGTAAGGTAGATAAGAACCTTTTTGTCTTTCTCTTTGGGTCTCCAATAAACTCAAATGAAGGTTTTGCTTCTGGTGTGAACTTGACTTTTCTCTTGCGGCAGTCTATAGAAGCACTGTACTTGCTCAAGAAATCCATCCCTAAAATGACATTATAATTCTTCATCTCAAGGACTACCAAGTCACTATAGAGCTCTCGGTTGGAAATCCAGATTGGTACTGCCCTTAGCCTCTGAGTAGAGGTCATGACCTCTCTCGAAGGTAAGGTCATTAAGAACTTCATCGTTCAACATTTCTGGTGGTCTTTGTACTGTTTAAGTAGTGCTCAGTGATCAAAGCACTACTTATCAGTTCTTCGGAGGTTTGCGGCCTCTTAACACCGCTAGCCCCATTTAACGCTATCTCAGGCCTTAACATCTTGAGCATTAGCCTGACTATCTCTTTTTCTGTGCTAACTAGCTCTGGGCACATACGAGCTAACCGATTAAACTTCTTCACTGCTTCATCCACGAATAAGTCTCCTTGTCTGAACTCCGTGAATTCGTCGTAATGCTTGTTGGTTACTCGCATGTGAAAGCATTCTTCGAAGAACTCAGTCTCGAAGTCGGCCCATGTCATCTAGCTGATATTTCTCTTGACCTAACTTTCTCCCACCACATCCTAGCATCTCCCGTAAGTTAGAAAGATGCACACTTTATCTTCTCTACCTCATGCCAGTCCAGTAGCCCTACTATTCTTTCCAACATTTTGAACCATGCTTAAACATCCCATGGTTTGCTTGTGCCTGGGAAGTTCCCTGACTTCAGTTTCTTCTACTGAATGAGGTACGCTCCTTGCCTTAGCCCCCTTGCCAGGATTACAGAAGTAACCGATGGGTCTTTGGTCACAACTGGTGCCACTACATTCGCCACTAACGGGGTAACAGGAGTGGCCTACTGGTTAGCTATAATGGTGGCAATAACTTGCTGCTACTCTGCTAACTATCTTTGTAGCTGCGCCACCACCTCTAAGAGATTTGGTGGTGGTACAGACTCTGCCTCTTGCCCTCTAGGAGCATGCTCCTCGTTTTGGGCCTTTCTAGGACTTCCTCTTAACATTCTCTTACTTTATATCATCTAGGACGTCCTCTTGACATTCTTTTACTTTATATCATAAAGAAAATAAAAGTTCATTATCTCTTACTAACTTACTTCACTATCATCATTCTCATATCATCATACTCATATCATGATATGTCATATCATGTCATCTTACTCATATAGCATATACTGATCATGCACATAATAGCATATAATAAAGCTAACATACTTCCTTACTAACTTACTTCATTATCTCCATGCACATATTAGTATATAATAATACTAACATACTTCCTTATCATCTTTCACTTACTGATACTAGCAGTCAATAATGAAAAGTATACAAAACTACAACATATGAACTTCTTCATCATGCACTTACTGATACTAGCAGTCAATAATGAAAAGCATACAAAACTATAACATATGAACTTCTTCATCATGCACTTACTGATACTAGCAGTCAATAATGAAAAGCATGCAAAACTATAACATATGAACTTCTTACTTGGCAGGCGGCAGGATTGATGCTTGATGTCAGTGTGGCGGAAGGACGGAACTTTGCTATGATACCACTCTGTGACGACCCACCTTTCGTTGGGCAGGGATCCTCTGGTCCCAAAATCCCTGGTCCACACTAAAATTGCGGTCGGATCGTGATTGCGATCCGGCCACAATTTGTTCCAATCCCCTCTAGGGTTCACCGTGCCCCTCAGGTTATAGTTTGGGTTTGGGCGAGTGGCCGGAGGCCACCCGACGGCCTAAACCCTAAATTCAGATTTAGGATTTAGGATTTTAGATTTAGGTTTTAGGCCGTCGGGTGGCCTCCGGCCACCCGTCCGAACCCAAACTATAACCTGAGGGGCACGGTGAACCCTAGAGGGGATTTGAACAAATTGCGGCCGGATCGCAATCACGATTCGGCCGCAATTTTAGTGTGGACCAGGGATGGACCAGAGATTTTGGGACCAGAGAATCCCTGCCCCCTTTCGTTATTAGGCTCTAAGTTACTACTACTTGACTTCCCTTAACTTGCTCTAATTTTTTTTTTCTTCCTTCTCTTTTTTTTTCAAAAAAACAAAACAACTTTCATTTTATTTGTTTTGCAAGGATTTGACTCCTAGACCTCTTAGTTGTAACACTAAAGCACTAACCAGCTGCTCTATACCACTTCTTTTCAATGGTACCAGTCGACTGCTATATAGCCAGTCGACTGGTATCAGCCATAGCAAGTTTCTGGGCGCGGCACCAGTCGACTGGCCTCTTGGCAGTCAACTGGTGCATCGAACAGAAGCTACTGTTCGATAGGGCAGTCGACTGGTTCTGAACCAGTCGACTGGCACGCCTGAAAACCTACATTTCAGACCTGAAAACCATCTCCATCAATCCACAAAACATATACCTTCAAGCCATACAAAGACATAACTCCATTTCTATACTCTATACTAGTTTTCTAAACATTTTAGCAATTCAAAACAACCTCATAAACTTGAAATTAGGACTTTTGCGGAAGTAAATAAGCTATCAAAATATGTGTGAACTTTAGACTAGAGTTTGTACCCAACTTTGTATCTATGCAAGGTTTAAACAAAGTCATTCATTCTACCACTTTGAAACACCAAAACACATGTTCTACAAGACTTAGCCCAATGATCTCTTCCACGGTTCCACCGCCACTGAACATCAATGCAAGTCCCTTCGCCTCCTTAACTTATGCTTTTTCTTTACCTTTGTCTGCAATAGAAGGAAATGCAACTAATAAGCAAATTGCTTAGTAAGTAAATCCTAACTCACAAATCCAACGATAAGGGATAAACATGCTCTTTTCAAATAATGCTTGCTTCAAAACACATGCACTTTGAAATACTTACACATGGAAACTTTCATATACTTATTATGCTCAATCATACTTGAAAACATTTACTAGCACTAAAACATTGGCAAATCTAACATGCTTATAATTTCTTTTGAAACTTACTAATGATACATTCTCATACTTTAAAACACAACTTCTTTGCTCTTTCCCTTTAACATGCTTATAACATAACCATGTTATCATACATAACAAAACATGCACTTTAGGAAATTGAAACACTTTCATATACTCATATACTTCAAAATAATAATCAACTTTCTCAGGCATTGACAATGTACCTGGTATCAGTGTACCAATGCGCGCATCCCTAATAGGTTTCGGGGTAGCTAGCCACCGCACCCTATTAGAGCTTCTTTCTTACTTTCTGTGGGCCTCTCATTTACCCGGTACATGTCACTTTACAAAAGTAAAATACTTTCTTACTCATAATGCTTGTATTTATCAAGCTAACTTTCTTTTCCATAAACTTTGCACTATAAACCTTTACCTTTTCTTACTTGAAACTTTCATCGAGCACCTTGCGTGCCCTTAACCCCAAAACTCATTTTTGGGACTTTCTTACTCATAATGCTTGTATTTATCAAGCTAACTTTCTTTTTCATAAATCTTGCACTATAAACCTTTACCTTTTCTTACTTGGAACTTTCATCGAGCACCTTGCGTGCCCTTAACCCCAAAACCCCTTTTTGGGACTTTTCAAGAACTTACTCTTGTCATACTTAGGTCACATACATAAAAACATACTCCAATTCATATTCTATGATAAAACATATATTCTTTATGAACTTAAAACACACAAATAAGAAAACCATAACCTTAAAGCATGCATTTAGATCACAAACATGGTTCCACAACGAGAAATACATGGCGAAACAACTTCTATTGCAGGTGAGTGATTTACTTACCCTTTTCTTGAAGAAAACTCACTAAGTATCTCGAAATTCCTAGTGTAGGGCTCTTTTCCTCTTCCTTTGCAAGAAATCTCCACTCCTTAGCCCTAGGGAAGAAGCCCTAGGCTCTCCACTCAAGAGGAGGAAGAAAACCCCTTGTTTTCTCCCTGTTTTCGCAGCTCCCAACCCCTGCTCGCGCGGCCTCCCGAAACCCTAAAAGGGGTCTTAACACAACTTAAGTGGGAGTTTAAATACCTCTTCATGAAACGGGCTAAATCAACTATAACATTATTCCGTTTCATTTTTTTTGTGCTTGATACCCTAGCCCAGCTGGTTACTTGGCTACCCTTAAGGCTTTGCTTCTCCCTGTGGTCGCGGGATCAATCCCCACCTGACCCCTTAATTTTTTTTTTCTTATTTTGATCCGAAAAAATGCTATAATATTCCGAAAAATGCTAGAAAAATTCCTAAAAATCCCTAATAATACCAGGAAATTATTGAATGTTACATTGATTAATTAGATTGATTAATTAGTCTGTGATTCATTGGTTAATATTGGATGGTTAGTGATTATAACAATTAATGAGATTAATTGAATTGGATGATCACTAGATGGTTTTGTATTGGTGATTAATGGTGTTATGGATTACTTAAGGGGTAATTAGAAGTTGGATTTGATTAATTAAAGATTAATCTATTTAATATAAGATTAATGAATCTCATATTCGTATTGTAAATGGGAATGAAGCAATTGGAAGGGATGAACATTTGTCTAGTTAATGCATCAATTAATTAATTGATTAATAGGTTGTTAATTAATACTATTGGATTAGATGAATTGGGGGTTGTTAGAAGTTGACCTCTCCATGTTCTTAGGAGTTAGATTTGGATGGATTTAGATTTAGGTTTAATTATTTGGTTTATGGTAGATCTTAGCCATGATTTATATGTTATGCTTCAGGGCTATAATTTTGATTTGAAGTAGACTCTTGGACGTGAAGACACTTAGCACGATCTACAGTTTAAGGCGAGTACTTCTTTTTTGTACTCCATATTTTATTATACTTAAATACATTATTATTTTTCTTATCTTAGTAGGTTTATTTACCTTAAATCTCCACTACTTGTTTTCCTGCTTGATACTTATTCTGTACTTGATTTTTGAGTAAAAATTTAAATTTTAATTATACAGTCTCAACTTTTGATTTCTGATCTAAAGAGTACCGTTTGTATGCGTATACTTTAGAAATATCATGTGACCTATCTAGAGTTGGTTGGCATTAGATATACCCTACCCAATAGATTAGTTGCATATTTTGGTATTGATTAAACACATGTGTTTCATATTAATTGCAAGGTTTTGGTTTGATTGATGTTGTGCATATTAGTGACATGTATCATAGTATTGTTTGTATGCTGATGACCACTGACTCACTTGTGGTTGAGATGGGTTGTCGACCATATTTTCTATTGTACCACACTCAGTTAGAGTGGTGTGCAAGCAGTTGATACCCCCAAGTATTAGGGGTCCCCACAGGTACTTTGGGATATTGTAGCCACAGGTATTATGACTTCTCATCCATAGCCATAGGTATTATGACTTCTCTACATAGTCACAGGTTTTTAGTGCTTGTATCTTGTCCACCCGACCTACCCAACGTAGCGGTAGTTAGTGTGTGTACGGAGTAAGTCATTGTATCATGTGCATATTATGCATTGTATATTTGTTTGTGCTTGCTACATTTGTTTAAGCTATGATTATTGAATTTGACTGACATGCATATTCAGTTATGATTTGCATTTATTATATGATTTGGATATGCTCGGTACTACTAGCAGTCTTTTGAGGTATTATGGGGATTTCTGATCATGCCACTACGTATTACATTGATTTTCAGATATGTTTATTCGTACATATGCATTTAATTTATGTTCTTTATTTTAGAGACTGTATACCTTTGATTCTATATGTTTGTTGTATTCTTTTTATATACCACACATTTATATATTCTTATACCCTCAGAATGCGCCCGGACTCACTACCCTTCATCTTTTCCTTTTATTTCAGGTAGTTGATAGTTGTATCTCGTACCGCCAGGAGAGGATCTACCTGCCAATTCCTTGCTTGAGTATTTTTACCATTTTCATACTTTCATAGTAATCTTATCATATTGGTGTCGCTTTAGTTTTACTTTCATTATGGATTGTATTTGATTTTTCTATGGACATGTATTTATTTATTTCCGTTGGACTTTTGATTTGCTGCATTTAGCTTATGGAGATTTGTTTATTATGTTTATCGTTTATTGGCATATTATTTAACTGTGTGGTTGTTTATCTTCATTTTTATGGTTGTGATGTATGAACGCCAGTCGAGTGTGGCTGTGCTATATGTTGGTGCAATCTTGGTTAGGTCAGGGTTGACCTAGGTTGACTAGGCTCGGGTGAGCCGATGTCTGGTAAGCTTGGTGAGCTTATGTTTGGATATTTCGATGTTTGATAATTATATTTGAATGTCGTATGGTGTCAAGTGGGTCAAGGTTGACTGGAGACTTGACTAGGTGAAGTCCAGGTGGATCGGGGAGATCACACGCTGGCATGGGAAAAGACCTAGTGGGACTAGGCACACCTAGTGGGACTAGGTGAAGTCCAGGTGGATCGGGGAGATCGCACGCTGGCATGGGAGAAGACCTAGTGGGACTAGGTGAAGTCCAGATGGATCGGGGAGATCGCATGCTGGCAAGGTGGAAGTCTACCAAGAGACTAGACATAACTCGAGTGTTAGGGAAACCTGGTGGGGAATCAGGTTAAGTCCTAGTTGGGAACTAGGCAGAAGAAATCCAGGTTGGTCAAAGGGGTTGACCGTGAAATCGAGGTTGGTCAAAGGGGTTGGCCGTGAATACAAGTTAGGTTGGTCTCAATCGATTGGGTGATCGATTGGGTTGTTGTCTCGCGAGAACAAGAAGGATCTTAATCAATTGGGTAATTGATTAAGAAGGACTGTAATCAATTAGGTAATTGATTAAGGAGGATCTTAATCAATTGTGTAATTGATTAAGAGCAGTGGTAATCGATTGGGTAATTGATTAAGAGTAGTGGTAATCAATTGGGTAATCGATTAAGAGAGTTTTATTGCGAGAACAGAAGGTGGCTGAATCGATTAGGTAATTGATTCAGCCTTCCCTTAATCGATTGGTCAATCGATTAAGGGCAGTGGTAATCGATTGGCTAATCGATTCAGGTTCAAAAACTAGCCGTTGAACGGCTAAGATGACGTGGTAATCGATTGGGTAATCGATTAGGAAACCCTAGGCGTCGGGTATAAGGGTTTTCACGCAGGTTTTGAGCCACAACTCTTCTCCCCTTTTTCCTCCTTCATTAGTGCCATCTCAAGGGAAGTCTTGGAGGTTTTTGCTACTGCATTTCCAAGGTTCTAGAGGCAACCATAAACTTGAAGATAGCAAGGAAAGCAAAGAGAGTTTATTCATTGTAAATCTTGTAAGATTTCATTTTGTGTTTGCTTTGATTCTTGTTGTATCTTTGTGAAAGCTTGTAAGAGGTTTCTCCACCTCAAGAAGGAGATCTTTCATAGTGTATGAGAGAGTGAGGAGAGTGGATCCTTGGATTAGTCACCCGACCGGGGTGGATACCAAGTAAATCCTTTGTGTTAGCGTTTGCTCGAGTCTTCCGCCGTGACAAATCATCACGGAGCAAATCGGAGCTAATCACCCCCCCTCTAGCTCGCCTACCGGTCCTAACAAGTGGTATCAGAGCAAGGTTGCTCTTCTTTGGACTCATCGCTAAGAGGGCAAGAGCTAGAGGAAGAAGAAGAAGTTGGAAGAAACCCTAATTTCAACAAGTCATCATCAAGAGGGTTCAACTTCAAAAATGGAGTTCGGCTACGACACCCGGACACCTCCACCATTCGACAAGGCAAATTTCGATCTTTGGAAGTCAAAGATTGAAAATTACTTCATGATGGAGATAGAGCAATGGTTTGCTCTAATGGAGGGTTTTGAAGCTCCAACAAGCACCAAAGGAAAGCTCCTCAAGAAAAGCAAATGAAATGAGGAGCAAATCAAGAGATGCGAGGCCAACGACAAAGTGACCAAGTTATTGGTCAATCTATTGCCAAACACCATCTTGGACAAAATTGGAGAATTTCAAGATGTCAAAGAGCTTTGGAGCAAATTGGCAAGGCTTCATGAAAATCCCTCCACTGTACAAATTCAAGACAAATCCGAAGAGGGAGATTCATCGGAGGAAGAAGATTCGGAAGTTGAGAGGTCCTCAACATCCGAAGATGAAGCTCAAGAAGCCTCCACTTCAAGGGTTGAAGAGGAGCAAAATTTGACGTTGACGCCGGAACAAGAAGAGGTTTCAACATCATTTTCCAATGTCAATGAAGAGGAAGAAAGTGTCACCCCTACAAGCAAAGGTATAAACATTTCAATTTGTAAAAATAAAGATCACATCATTTGCTTTGAGTGTAGGGAGAAAGGGCACTATAAGAACAAGTGTCCCAAATTGGTCAAGAAGAAGGTGCAAGTGGCACCCAAGACCAAGGACAAGCCAAAGGAGGTCGGCCCCAAAGTAAAGAAGGATAAGAAGCACATTGTGTGCTTCTCATGCAATCAAAGAGGACATTATCGGAATCAATGTCCAAAGGGGAAGGACTCGACCAAGGCAAAAAGGAGGAGCTCAAATCAAGGGGGAGCCTCCAAGATCAAGACTAAGGTACCATTAGATAATGATACTTATTTAAATCATGATAATATGCATGCTAGAAACAATTATTATCATTTTAATGCTATTTATCATGAAAATAGGAGGTATAAAAAACCTAAGGAAAAATATAGAGCCTTCCATGCTAGGTCTACCACATCGAAGGATAGGGAAGAGTTTAGATCATTTAAGGGTAGACCTACCCAAATCAAGGACAAAAAGAAAAATCACCAAGGCTATATTAGAAAACCAAGTCTTAATGAGGTAATGATTGAAAATCAAGTTTTGAGGTCAAAACTTGATAAATTAGAAAAATCCCTTAAGAAAATAGAAATCTATTTAAGGGGTCAAAATTCAAAACCTAGATTTTGGAAATCAAGGACCCTCTAGGAGTAAGAAAGGTTTGGGACACAAACCTAAAACCAAGGATGATGGTCCATCCTATCATAAAGTTCCATATAGGTATGGAACTCAATCTAAGTCAAGAAGTCAAGTCAAGGCCACAAGGGAAGCCATCCCTAGAGTTGACCAAGACAAGACTCACATGACTAAGGCTTTGGAGAAGCCTAGGAAAGTCATTAGGAAGGTATCAAGGGAAACTATCCCTAGTGAATACATAGAACACCCAATGAGCGCCAATAGATTTTGGGTTCCTAAGAGTGTGTTCGCCACATCCTAGATGTCTAGGGAGTGTCAACTCAAATTGGAAGGGTAGTTAACCTAACCTTGATGAAGTTGACACTTTGAGACATTTTCAAGGAGTTACTACCCTTGAAAATGAAGGATTCATTTTTTTACTCTAGGAGGAGTAAATTTGTGCCAAACTATACTTTTGAAAGATTAAACTTGACAAAGTTGGCACAACTAGGTTAGAATCCAAAGATAGGCCAAGTTGGGGAGTTTTGGCATTATCTTGGAAATTAGGGCAAATTTAGGATTATCAATGGCTTAGCGATGAGTTATTGATACCTAGATAGGAAATCTAGGTACTTTCTTTCTTGCTATTATGTAATGTTTTGTATGCCCTATCACATGCCATGACATCATATTTCATCATTCATATCTTATTATGAAAATATTACATGTCATGTCATACATGCATTATCTAGCTATAATTTCCTTTGAAAATCCTCATATGATGTATGTCAAAGTCATTATCATGCATGAACTCAATTGTTATTGAAATTAAGGACATTGGCATTAATTAACATCCTAGGTGGATGATCAAAGTTTATAATGCCTAGGTAGAAATGCATGAACCCTTAGTTTAGAGAAGACATGACTTTCACCCTCACTAAATCATAAGTTGACTTGTATGTGTTTGGAGAATCTAGATACAGTGAGGGTTAGGAAGATGAACCGAACTCAAGGTGTTGATAAATGC
>JAGFNQ010006719.1:0-19489 GCA_024364735.1 Boesenbergia rotunda | reverse complement strand
CTGATAGACCTAAAAAACTCCTATTGCAACATAATTTATAATCATTAAGAAGTTTGGACACCAAAAATATCATCTCCTAACTCAACTCTAATTATTGATATTGGATTTTGAGAAATCCAAATATCCTAAGTCCATCAGTAGATTTTGGTGAAAACCCACTAATAGACCTAAAAAACTCCTATTGTAACATAATTTATAATCATTAGAAATTTACAACATAAAAAATTACCCTATAAATAATTAATTTAATAAATTATTTTTAAATATTATAAAAAATATTTTTAAAATAAAAAAAATTTTGAATGCACGCAGGGCCTGAAGTCATTTGACTTCCGGCCCTCCTAGGGTGACTTCAGGACCTGCGATTGAATCTGAAATCACGTGTTTTGATAGGTTTTTTTATATATTAATATATTTATTAAATATTATTTAATATATTAATTTATATTAATCAAATATAAAAAATTATCTCTTCACCAAAACCCATTGATTCATCCTAGAAAACTTCTATTGCAACATAACTCATAATCATTAGAAGTTTAGACACCAAAAATATCATCTCCTAGCTCAACTCTAACTATTGATATTGGATTTTGAGAAATCCAAATATCCTAGGTCCATCAGTGGGTTTTGATGAAAACTCATTGACAGACCTAAAAATCTCCTATTGCAACATAATTTATAATCATTAGAAGTTTGGACACCAAAAATATCATCTTCTAGCTCAACTCTAACTATTGATATTGGATTTTGAGAAATCCAAATATCCTAGGTCCATCAGTGGGTTTTGTTTAAAACCCACTGATAGATTTAAAAATCTCCTATTGCAATATAATTTATAATCATTAGAAGTTTGTAACATAAAAGATTATCCTAAAAATAATTAATTTAATAAATCATGATTAAATATTATAAAGAATATTTTTAAAATGGAAATTTTTTTGAATGCACGCAGTACCTGAAGTCAAATGACTTCAAGCCCAACGAGGGCCCGAAGTTATTTGACTTCAGACCCTCCTAGGGTGATTTCAGACCCTGCGTTTGAATATAAAATTACGTGTTTTGATAGATTTTTTATATATTAATATATTTATTAAATATTATTTAATATATTAATTTATATTAATTAAATATAAAAAATCATCTCTTTATATTTTTTGAAATCATGTTAAAAGAGATGTTTTTTTAATTGAAATATTTTTTTCTTTCTTTATCTTACGTTTTTCTTTTCTAACTGAAATAAAATAATATATTATTTTGAAATAAAAAGTCTGAAAAAGCGAAATGAAAAGTCTAAAAAAAATAGGTTCAGATGTCTCAGGATTTATTACTAAGAAAGAAAAAAAAAGAAAAAGAAAAAAATAATAATTGGTGGGAGGAATATAAGAAAAAGTTTATTAAAATGAATGTACCTTGATAAAAATAAAATCTTATTATTATACATTTTAATAAATATCAATTTTTATCCTTTGATAAAAAGTTAAAATTTGTAACAAGCAATAATATATTATATATTATTGAACCTACTGCGATCTCATCGATCGCATTCTCATTTTATTATAAAAAATATCCTATATAATTAGGATCCATTAGGGGTTCTAGATGGTAGAATAGTACGGTCCTACAAGTGTGCTGTCGGATTGGCATTGGCACGCGGGAATGAGTATTAAGCCGACGGTGTCCAATCATCTTCTCCCACGTTCTTTCTGATCACGATTTCCTCGTGCCTAAACAAGACTAACTGCTATAGATTCCTTGAGACAGTACCTGAAAATTTGACAAGACAGAAAATAATATTTGTCCATTCTTTTTCACGTGTCTTTTATAGGCTTATAGCTTCAAATATATTTCACAAGGTGCAAAATAAAAAAATTTAGATATTTATATTTCGATTTTCAATTATGAAGCCCAGCCCACCGCGAGCCACCTGACAATATTTTTTCCACAAGGTGCATGTTAGATCAGATCAATTATTGCGCCTCGCGCCATTATAAACAAGCCCCCCGCTACGTCTTGCCTCACTCACTCAAGGCCAGTGCTCGCTGCAATGGTGGAAATCGGAACCAGTCAACTCGCCTTTGTCGTTTTCTCCTTCGCTGCAGGATTCTGCGCCTTCGCGCTGCTCCTGCTGCTGGTGCGGAAGCGCCCTTGGTGCTGCTGCCACGTTTGTCGGGCCTGTCTGAGCGGCTCGTGGGCGGTGGAGTTCGACAACCTCAGCGACTGGTACGCGCACCTGCTGCAGAAGTCACCGACCGGCACCATCCACATCCACGTGCTCGGAAAAACGGTGACAGCCAACCCGGCCAACGTCGAGTACATGCTCCGGACCAGGTTCGATAACTTCCCCAAGGGCAAGCCCTTCTCCGCCATCCTCGGCGACCTCCTCGGCCAGGGCATCTTCAACGTCGACGGCGACGCCTGGCGCTTACAGCGCAAGGTGGCCAGCCTCGCTCTCGGCAGCGTCAAGGTGCGAGAGTACGCCTCCCGCATCGCCGCCGAGGAGATCTCTTCCGGCATGCTGCCGCGGCTCGCGGCGGCGGCTGAGACCGGCAGCATTATCGACTTGCAGGACGTGTTCCGGAGGTTCGCGTTCGACGCCATCTGCCGGATCTCGTTTGGGCTCGAGAGGGGGTGTGTCGAGCTTCCGGTACCGATGGAGGAGTTCACCGCGGCATTCGACACCGCTTCGAGACTATCAGCGATGCGGGGCGCCGAGGTGGCTCCGGCGGTGTGGAAGCTGAAGCGGATACTTAACGTGGGATCGGAGAGGGAACTGCGTCGTGCGATCTCGATGATCAACGAGCTGGCGAAGGAGGTCATCCGGCAGCGGCGGAAGCTGGGTTACGCCGGTTGCCATGACCTGCTCTCGCGGTTCATGAGCTCCATGGAGGACGATGACGAGTACCTCCGCGACATCGTCGTCAGCTTCCTCCTCGCGGGGCGCGACGCTGTCGCCTCCGCGCTGGCAGGCCTCTTCCTGCTCCTCGCGCGCAACCCGCAAGTGGCGGAGAGGATCGGCGAGGAAATAAACACCGGCGGGGAAAACCTGAGCTCTTCCGGCCTAGACTATGTGCAGGCGGCCATCCACGAGAGCATGCGCCTGTACCCGCCGGTGCAGTTCGACTCCAAGTGGTGCGTGGAAGACGACGTGCTTCCGGACGGGACCTTCGTGGGCCGGGGGACGCGGGTGATGTACCACCCCTACGCGATGGGGCGGATGGAGAGCATATGGGGAGCCGACTTCGCCGAGTTCCGGCCGGAGCGGTGGCTCCGCGGGAAAGCGTTCGCCGCGGAGAGCCTCTTCAAGTACCCAGTGTTCCAGGCCGGTAACCGGGTTTGCCTCGGCAAGGAGCTCGCGATGGTGGAAATACGGAAGGTGGTGGTCGCGGTGTTGGAGCAGTTCGACGTCGAGGTTGTGGACCCCGGTCGGCCGGTTAAATTTGCGCCGGGGCTGATCACGACGTTTAGCGGCGGGATTTGGGCGCGTGTGACGCGGCGGGTGGTTGCGCCCGCCGACAACCGTGTGATTAAATAACTAAATTAGGTGTAATTTTGGGGCAGCAAAGCTGGTCGCTCCCGTCGCCTGAAACGGCGTTTACCTGAGCGTACTCTGTTTTTGCCGTCTCGGAAGTCAGATCCGCTTTACTCAAAAATTGCCAATTTTCATCCCAATTCGTAAATATCACTTTGCTCTACGAAGTTCACAGATTTCCAGTTCGTTGCATCCCTCAGGCCCTCCCTAATCCTTTTAAATGATTCGTAATAGTAATATTTACAAAATATAGGAGTGAATTAAAAAAAGCAATGAAACTTGCTATTTATAAAATGATATTGTTTCAGTTGGGACTTCATTGCGCGTCCCCAATTCTGCGTTGCGACTTCTGGAGTCCTTCCCCTCTTCTTTTTTCCCGATGTCGCAGGTATTCATTCAATCTCTTTAACGGGAATAAGAGTGGATCGAAGGATCGATTGCTCTATTTTGTTTCACAGTTTCTTAATCTTCCCCGGCTAGTTTGTCTCCTTGATTTGAGGTTTCCTTTTTAATGCATTCGGATCATTAGGGCTTCCCGTAGTTATTTATCTACGTTGTATAATCCCTCTATGCCAAGCGTAATCGGATCCTCCATCGATTCTTTTCTCTATGAAATCGTATATAGACTAGGGTTTGAGATGGTTGCCCTTTGCTTATGGTTACGCTCCCAATCTTAATTTGCCAATTTTTTAGGGGGAAAGGAGGATTTAAGTTTATTGATTACGGGCTGGTGTTCCGTTTTTACTTAAGTTTTTTTTTTCTCCCGTTTCTGGCTTCGCATTCAAAGCTCTCAGGTAAGTATAACAGCTGCATGTTTTATGGGTTGATTCATGCAGGGAAAAAGGAAAATCCGTGAAATTTTATATATACCATGGAATGATTGGTTGTAGATGTTAACTTCCTCGGAAACATAGCAAGTTTTTTTAACAGATCAAAAATGGTGTCGCATAGAGTCAATTGTCCTACATTTACTATTCACGTTCCTAAAAACTACGAAGCAAAAGATGATCTTTTGTTGCCCATTACTCAACAGGAAGATATGAAGGGATTATGCTAGTATTTTGCATTGTTACATGGAATTGTTTTGGTTGCTCAGAGAAAATTTTTCAATATGGCTGTTAGCAACTATTTTATTTGCTGAGGATCTTGGTTTCTCAATAATGTTAAGATATGGTTTATTGCAACTAGCCATTAAGATTAGCAGTATAGGAGAAATATTGATTACTGGCTTTTATAGTTGTGAATAACAATTGTGTTGGTGCTGTGGAGGCGGTTTGGACCGCTAGAGGAGAGGGGTGAATAGCGTACCTGCAATTAAAATTTCTATTTCTTTTGCTAATGGCTTAGCAAGGGCACACATTAATTAAGTAAAATAAACACACATAAAGAGATGGACATGAGAGATTTATTTGGTTCACAAACCCCAGGTTGCTACATCTATGCATAGGAAGTGCCTATCCACTATTCTTCACCTCTTTGGTAAAGTGTTGGGGGTGGAGAAGCCTCTTACAACTAATTACAATAGAGAAAGAGTACTTGAAAGCACTGAGGAACAAAAGGTATTCAAATGTGTGTTGTTCTTTAAACAGAGCTCCTCAACTCCTTTTATAGCCTCTGGTCGGGCTACTAATGTGGCATCTTCGGTCGATCAGAAACTGATGACGTGGCAGATAGAGCTCATCCACCCGACGATCCTCGCTCATCCCTTTGCTGACATGACACCCTTTCGGTTGACCTAATAACTTATCAGTTGACAGAAACTTAGTTAGCTTCGGATGACTTCTATGGATTTGCTACACGTCCTCTGGTCACCCGATGTCGTCGCTTTCATTGGATCCCCGCAGTTGGATTGGCTTCCACGTAACTTTCAATCGCCCGATCTTGTTGTTCGGTTGACTATCCCCGTTCCAACAATAACCTGCAAGTAGATAAATATCTATTCTGCATTGGTTGATTGAACCGTTGGTCTGGTTGATCGGAAATCCTTTTCTAGTCGCCTAAAACTTACTCAGTCGGCTATACCTAAGTCCACCTAACATTGAGTTTACCATATACAGGTCACTCAATCTCTCGTCTCACCAATGCTCACTCCTCGTGTCATCCTTTTCGCTCCACTGAAGTGCTCTTCTGCAGTTGCTTGTCCTTCAGATGCACTAAGCCGATTGACTCCTTTACTGTGACATCTTTCTTGCTCGCTTGCATCTTTTGCCAAGGTCTTGTCATCTTTGATACTCCTTGTCCTTTCTGGTCCCCTTTCCGGTCCCTTGAGTGTCTCATATCATCCTTCACCGTACTCCACCATATATTGAGCCATCAAGTACCTGTGAGTTATCCTGAGTCCCTGCACGCTTAAAACACATAAGAAACACAACAAGATCCAATTTAAACTTATTCGACAACACATCAAAACACTCTTTGCTTCACCACTTGGGGTTCTAATAAATTGCAAAAAATTTGTTTGATTGCTTCTTGGTACGATTTAGCCCATTAATTTTGTACTTTGCTCTTCAAGATGTCCATTATTTCTCTTGCCACAAATCATTATTTCTTTTGCCACAAATTCAGTTCATTGTGATAGGAATACCTTTTATATTGCCTTCTTTAATTTGAGACATTGAACATGAAAAACTGCTTAGCACTTAAGGACCTTGTATGGGACAATTTGATCCCTGGCTTTCATTACTGTGACTAATTTTTTTTTTTTTGTGGTATTAGATTTTGTAATTTTCTTTTGTTTCTTTGAAAACAATGGCTTCTTTTCTATTGATGTTTTAATCTCCAGCGAATTGTTGATGAACAGTAGGCTTGCTCTCTCTCTATATACTCCTTTCTAATACTCTGAAAAATTGAAGGATCAGACCCTTCTTTTTAGTTCAATACAGTTGTCTTCTTCATATTCATATCCCTGAATTATTTCTTCCTTTTCTCCTCTGAATTTTAGCCAAAATATCAACTCTCTGCTACGTTGGATTTGGTGATAAACTATTGGTCTAAGATGCTAGTCTTGAAGATGTAATGGTATTCTGTTTAATTGATGTAATTCTGTTTTGCAGACCGTCGTCCTTAAGGTTGGTATGTCATGTGAAGGCTGTGTTGGAGCTGTTAAGAGGGTTCTTACCAAAATGGAAGGTCAATGCTCTCCTTGCTGTACTATTTCTAGATGTTTGACTTTCTAGAAGTTTGTTGTTTATTAGGCTTGTTTTCAATGTATTCACCACCATGAGAAACTCAATGACAACTGGTGCGGCCCTATTAAGGGATTTCATACATCTGACTCTAGTAATGTCTCCGGAGTCATGACATTCATCCTTTTAGTAAATTTAAGTATCATTTCAACCAGATTTGACTCTGTGTTCATTTTTTCTCGTTTGTTTCAGGCGTTGAATCCTTTGATGTGGATCTGAAGGAGCAGAAAGTGACTGTCAAAGGCAATGTACAACCTGAAGCTGTTCTTCAAACTGTTTCAAAGACAGGCAAAAAGACTTCATTTTGGGAGGAAGGTACTCCAGCTGATGCCCCCGCTGCTGCTACTACTGCATGATTGCTACCCATGCTTCTTCTCTATATAACTATGTTCTTTAACATCACTCTATCCAGCTTCGTCAGTCTGATATGGATCTGCTGATGGCAATGATGTGCTTGGGATTGTCAATACATGATCAGCCCTCCCTTTCGTACAACAGCATGTTAGTATTTCGGCGTATTCAATAAAATTATAAAGCGGGCTGTGGTTTGTGGATATTTACGTATGGAAATCCTTGTTTGTGTTTCTCGTGAAACGATTTCTCTGTTGTGCATGAAATATTGTAATAAATTGGCTAACAAGTCAGCATTTGGGTATGTAGGGAAGAAGCAAAGTTTATTAAATTGTTGTTCAAGTAGGGCATTAAATGAATCGTAGGTGAACATTTCATGAATATATCAATTTATTTATATTTTTTAATATAAATAAGATCAATTAAATAAATAAATTTAAATAATTTAATAAGATCAATTAAATGAGTAAATTTGAATAATTTATTAAATTAAATAAAAAAGTTCAATTTAGGAATGTGTATGAACAAGTTTGAATAATTTATTAACATCAATTAAATGAGTAAATTTGAATAATTTATGACATTAAATAAATAAGCTCAATTTAGGAATGTTTATGAACGTTATAAATTTGTTAAATAAAATAAACAAATTTTTAAAATGAAAAAATAAATTTATATTATCAAATTAAATAATAAACAAATAAATTTGAAATATAAAAATTTTAGATATTGATAATATCTAAACGAATCAAGTAACTCAGCTTAAGCTCATGAAAAGAGAATCAAGCTCAACTTGAATTGAATAATAATTTTAACGATTTTATTTATTTTAAGATCGGTTTAATTTGATTCGGCTTAGTTACTTCTGAAAGTGAATGACACGGATGATAAGTCATCGTGGTGTAACCTTGAGTGATGACGAAGAAGGATGTATGCGCCAACAAGAGTAACACGAGCGTTAAAAGATATACCGGAAGGAGTTCCGACGGAGCTCTCTCTAACACTCAAGTCAGAGATTATTCAAGGATAGAGTAGGAGCCCAAAGACTCAAAATACTAGAGTTCTGAAAATCCCCCCTTACCTAGGGGCCTAAGTATCTTATATAATCGTTGCTTTCTTCTTTCGGGTGCTCCCACATTGTTATAACTCCCTCCCCTATTCCCATGTCTCATGCTTCATGGTCGCCTGCTAGCTGTCATTCACTCGGAGCTGGTAATGGTTGCCGCGCACATTAAATCATGCGTCGTGGGTCATAACTGCCGGCCAGCATTCTTATTCGGGGAGGGGATGCTTGGCCGCCTATATTAAATGTATTGTTATCATCATTAACGACAAACTTCTTCTCATCTGTCATCTCTCCCGAGCTAGTCTCGAGCTCCGCTCTCTGAGTTGAGCTCGAGAACTCTCAGTGCCTGAGCTGGTCCCGGGCACACCTCTCCCAAGGTGGTCTTGGGAACCCTAACTCTCCCGAGGTGGTCTCGGGAACCTCAGCCCGAGCTAGTCTCGGGCACTCTTTGCCCAAACTGATATCGGGTCTTTTTCTCCCGAGTTTGTCTCTGGCTATTTCCTCTCGAGTTGATCTTGGGGACTCTCTCAAGCACTTCTCTCCATCCTAGCCATGGCACGCAGCCTTCTCGCGCCACATGTTCACCTTAGGCTACTCATCCCAATCACAGGTCCCCCTTTAAGTCTAATCGAAGGAAATTTGTCTGACTGATTGGACTTGTCGCGTGTCAGGAGAGAAGTGTAGATAGAATGTGCAGTTAACATTTCTCATTCCTTAATGACTTTATAGATCCTAGGAATCTAAGCATTCGCACCAGGACACGAAGTAATCATTTGAATTAGTCCTAAAAGTTTCACGAGTTCCAATGCCCTACGATAATGGCTACCAATCATTCATTAAGAGCGTATGGGGCGTCTTAATGATAAGAAATCTTTTTTGACGCCACGTGGTAGGATCTCCTTAGGGCACCCTTCTTTCGATCTGCTTAATCAAGACAAACTAACCGACGGCTATAATGAACCACATGCTTCGAGATCCACGGCTAACTCTCCCCCACGCGTCGCACATCCATCCTCCTGCATTGAAAGTGTTCCCTTTATAAAAGGGGAAGTGAAGATGGTCATCCGCCTTCTTGCACCGCTGACTCTCGAAACTTGCTACCTCTACTTCCTTTTGCTAAAGTTTCTTTCTTTGTAAGTTTTACTAAACCATCTTCCTCCTCTTCCTCTTCAAATATCCACACTTCTTCATTAGAGCAATAAGCAAGTGTGGAAAGACAGAGGGAAAGAAAGGAAAAAGTAGGAAGGGAGAAACCGAGAAGAGACCGAAAGAACAGGCTTATCAACTAGAATAATATGAAGTCACCTCTTTAAGGATTAAGTCTGGAATTCTGCAGGCCGTCTGTAAAACCTATGGGATCTCTACTGATTTTGAAGTTAGGGTACCTAAACTTGATCAATTTCCCGTAGAACCTCCTTTAGGGTTTTACACCTTCTTCCTAAGCCAAGTAGAATTCGTCTCCGCTTTCCAATCCTCCATTTTTTTTCATGGTCATATCGCAGTATTTTGACATTCCCCTTCACCAGATGGCTTCGAATGTCTTTGCTCAGATGAGCAAGGCATTCCTTCTATTCAAGCTGTTTGGGATACCCCTGATTGTTTTCATTATTTTTTCGTTCAGAGTCTTGCGTCTAGAGGGGCTTTTAGTTTCACTGCTCGATCTAGCCACGGATTCATAGGTGGCTTCCCTTCTTCACACAAGGGATGGAAAGAGTGGTTCTTCTTTATCAAACACCCCAAGCGTCCTTTCTGCCTGACTCGCTGGCGAGAAGACCTGCCTCCCTCTCCGAAATTGGGGTGACTTCCAACAAGACCAGGGATATCAACGAGCCAGAAGCATCTTGGTCGGGATGGATTCCATGGCCCAGACATAGTCCACTAAGAAGGGCTTCTGTATAGAGCTGGGATTAGCCCTAAGGTCACCCATCTTGGTCGTGACCTCAATAAGTGTGTTATTGTATTGAATGTCTGTTTATACTAATTAATATTCTTTTGTCTTTTTTGCAAGAGCCATCATGCTCACCCAATCCATAACAAGCTTCTTAAGTGGGAGCTAGCTAGCAGATGAGAAGACACTAACTCCTTCTCAAGTTCCTACAGACCCACCCTCCAAGCCTGCTAAAGACTCTGAGAGGATTCAAAGTTAGGAGCCTCTTGTTGCGGAGCTGTCCACTACTCAGGAGGTTGACCCTTCCTACACCCTCGCCATGGCACAAGGGGTTGATGGGTAACTAACCTTGGTCCCAGCGTCAGAGGCGGAGCCGACTCGAGTAGTAAATATCCCGCCTCTTCGACGAAAACTTCTTATCCTTCCAGTCAAGGAGGAGGAGAAAAATGAGCCAATTGCCATCCTTTAGACGCCCGCACCCCGTCTTGCACCTCAAAATAGGAAAACCCGATCGACTCAAGATCCCCATCGCATTCTTGGGGACGAGGAGGATCTCGTTCCTCTCTCTAAGCGTCAAAGGGGGACTACATCGCTTGCTGCGGAGTCCGAGCCGGAAATTGAGCCATCAACCGGGGAAGCACAATCCATTCCTCCTTCGCCAGAGACCCTCAGTCCCAAGGGCAAGAAGGTCCGATTTGAAGAACTAGAACCTACGATTGCTGCCTCGGGGGAGTTAACCTTCGGAGGAGATATCTTCGAGCACAGATGACAGCCCTCCAGGGCCTTCCGTCATACCCGTTGAGGAGACTCGTCGAGTGGCTCTCTCTATTTGCTGCTCCGAAGCTACTTCAGGCATACCCTCTCCGGGAAGTTGGGAGGCGATGAGGGAGCGAGCTGAGGGGTATATCACCTCCCTCAAGGATGTGGCCTCAGCTAGAGTGATCGCCAGGCTATACGAGTCCCTCCTAAAGGTATAATTTCGTCTAACTTTTCTTATTATCTCTGCTTTTTAACTCTTACCACTTCCTTTATTAGGCTACATCTGAATGCCTGCTCTTGGGTTGCCGGATGCTTCCCGAGCAAGAGATCAAAGTATGGCAGCAACCGGTGGCTGAGCTTCAGGCGAAGGACTGGCGAGCCAAACAAGAAGGCCAGATCCAGACCGAGGTCACCAGAGACCTCCGCGCCAAATTTAAATGTTCTGATGACAACTCCCGAGCTCTGGAGTCAAGCTTGAACAACGTTCGACACGGGGAACACCTTCTGTTCGAGAGAACTAAATCTCTTTCAACTAGGGGTGAGCAAAAATTCGGGTAAACCGAATAAACCGAGCGAACCAACCGATTTTTTCATTTCGGTTCGGTTTATTCGGAATTTCGGTTAATTCGGTTTTAAAAAATCGGTTATTTCAGTTATATCGGTTCGGGTTCGGTTTTTTACCTTGTTATTCGGTTAAACCGATTAAACCGAAAAATTTCGGTTCGGGTGGGCTATGCCTATGGGAGCTGGACCGCAGTCCGCAGATTGGGCCCGTGGGTGTGGCGGTGTGGGGCTGAACGCATGAACCGGCTGCTGCCTGCTGGTTCTAAACCTAAAACTAAAATCCCTAATTCGGTTCCCGCTCAGCCGCACCTTCTCAGTTCTCACGTTCACGCGCTCGCCAGTCGCCTCTCGTAGTCTCGCGTCGCTCGCCTTGCGTTCACGCTCCCGGCGTTCGGCGTCGCTCGCCTCCTGCCGCTCAGCCGCATGCAGTCCTCCCTCAGTCCCTCTCACGTTCACGCGCTCACCAGTCGCCTCTTGCATCGCTCGCCTCGCGTTCATGCTCCCGGCGTCCGGCGTCGCTCGCCTCCTGCGAATGCGATCTTCTCTGTTCTCACTTCTCAGTTCTCACAACCGATCACCTACAACTCCGCCGCCGCCGGGCAGTCCTGCGCAACTTCTCTCATCGCCAGTCTTGCTGTAGCTACAGCCTACAAGCCTACAACTCAGTATCTCAGCTAATCCGCCTGCAGCCCTCCCTCCCGTGGTCGAGTGACTCCACATCGCGGTCCTCTCCTCCGTGGCTCATCTCGTCGCAGAGCATTCGGTCCTGCGTCTCAGCCGGGCTAGCAGCTAGCCCTTCGTTCTTCCTGCTCACTACTCTCTTATTCTTATAGTTGTTATTTAAAGAGGTGATTTTGTTCAAAAGTTGCTGATTTTGTTATTTCTTGCCGATAGAAATTCATTTACTCAGATACAAAGATATCACAATTGATTTTACTTATGAAGAATATGCATTCCAGGGTTTTGATTTGCAATCAGAAGCTCCTGACAAGGTGTTGCACAAGATATATGGAAACTTGGAAAAACTCAAAGCAAACGGAGATCAACTTGTTGCTGAAATCTTAAATGGGTTGAGACTAATTGTGAGTACTACATATGGTCCAGTAGTTTATTAATGGTTGAGACTAATTTTATTAATGGTTGATACTAATTGTGAGTACTACAGAAATGCAAATTTACTGTAAAGTGTTTCGAGGGATAAGCATAAGATGCGATAAGTCCTTTATTAATTGTTGTGCTTTCTGTCCTTTATTAATTAATACTTCTGATATTGGATAAGATGCTTCGATTGCTTTTGTTGTTCATTTTAGTTTGTGACCTTGTTTATCTCACCAGCCCCTACATTAGAAGAGTAATACTTAAGGAGACATAAATGAGGCTTATGGGTAATACCCTACAATAGCCATTTAGCTAATATAATTTTATCTAATAAAAAGGACATACTCCTATTCTTTGTTAGTTTTTCATTTTCCAACTATTCATGGTTATTTGTTTTGTTCAATTCTGTGATAATTGTGATAAGTTGTCAATGCTTTTGTCCTTCCATTTTCTAGAAATTGGCAATATTTAACTGAGAATTGTTTTATGCTATTGTTCTTCCATTTATTGCTTTTAACAGACTTCTTGTTTGCAGCTATCATTATCTGCCTCAAAGTTACGCGACCTTGATGTTCTGTCAAAGGTATGTCTGTTCTGAATTTTTAAATTTATGTGCATCACCTTTGATGTCCTTACATAATTTTCCAATAGTTGTTGAGTCTGTATTTACTTTATCTGTCAATTTGAGTCCACAATTATTTTTCATGTATGATTCAATTAATTTTTTTCCCACAAAATTCACATAGCTGCATAAAAGGAAAATGCACAAACTGAGGAATGATTGAAATAGAATCCCACAAAATTCACTTGTCGTTCTCCATTTGAAAAGAACAGATGGTATTCTTGAAGAACTTGGGCGTATAGAAGTGATAATGAATAATCTGAGTCCTACTTGGATCACCAAATTTACCATCAATTATCAGTTTGAAATTGTTCAACACTTGGTGTAAGCTTCTTAATCTGCTTCCAAACTATTTGTCAAATTCTCCAAGTTTGTTTGTTTCTCAACTGTTTCACATGGCAGTATCCAAGTCTATGATGTGGACACCAAATATCACAATATGCCTGTTAAGGTAATTGCTTTTTGCTGAACTTAGATTTTACTAAGGAAACAAATATATTTTTTCGGTGATACATTTACGACTGTTTGTCTCTGGTTACTTTGTTATTATTTCTTGTTGGCCTTTTATTTTCTTTAATGTCTATTTAATCTGTAGGTTGGTCAACTTTATTGTCATGCTTGGCCATTTTTTTTCTCCATCGTTTTTTATGCTATTTTGTACAAGATGGACGTGTGTATTCAATATGAAGGATGAAGAAAAAAAATAATGCTAGAAAGCAGCAGTTTGACTCTATAATACACATTGTAATTTATAATACACATATTCTGTACATAGCTTATGTATTGTATATTTGACAGATTGTGACCAAGCCAAGCAGCAGTTTGACTCTAACTCTCCAACAAAAAAGGGGGCATTCTAGTGTGCATTCAAGAACCATAACTGTGCATGCTGACGAGCCGGTTTCTTCCAGAAATGCTTTTGAGATAACATTCCGCTGTTCAAAGTTGGAAAATAAAGATGTTTTCTCTAAAAGTGTAACATTTCAAGGCTTTGATCTACCGATTTGATTAAGTTAAAATTTAATTCTCTCTTTAGCTGGTTGATGTATTGGAGAGTTTGCCACTCTAAAGTTGATTGATATATTATTGTTCAAGAAAATTTCAGCATATGATTGCATGTGATCACGTCTTCGATTGTCGACGGATGAGTTTGAATTGTCTATTCACGAAGTCTCCGTGTAAAAAAAAAAAATCATAATCTGGATCCATGAGTCCTTTTCTCTAAGGAGCCATGAGTCCTTCAATAATCAATAGTGTAGGAAAGTGATTGAACCCAATCAGTTTTGAATAACAGAGCTTGCAGTGTGCGCATCACATCATAATCTGGATTGAGCTTACGCTGCCAGCCCTGCAGAAAATGCAAATGAAAATCACATTAAGACTAACCAAACTGCAACAGGCTAATCATAGCTTTGAATGCCTTTTCGTAAACAACAAGAGCAAACGAATCGAAATAGATTAGTTTCCATGACAAATTCCAAAGCATGAACAACTAAAAGCATAAGACTGTGTAGCAACTCACCAATGCAAATTTGACAATATATTAAGCACAGATTAACTACTGTGCATTAGAGGATGTACAAACTAATTCCATTGTTTTTCAATTTTGATTCACATGCAAACAAACATAATACACAAAATTAGATTAGGGTCAAAATTATTCGGTTAAATCGGTTAATTCGGTTAAAAACCGAATTAACCGATTTTTTTCGGTTCGGTTTTCTCGGTTTTGATTCACAAATTCGGTCGGTTCGATTTTTTTTGGGGAAATTCGGTTTATTCGGTTTTCGGTCTATTCGGTTCGGTTCGGTTCGGTTTTAACCGAATACTCACATTGGCTTTCAACAGAGGTGGTTCAATTGACCCAAGAGAAGAAGTAACTCCAGACTCAGGAGGCTAAACTGCTAGAGGACATTCACCTCCATGAGTCGTCAAAGGAGGAACTCAATAGTCGGATCAAGGAGCAGACAGATAGGATAGCCAAGAATGAAGCGGAACTACAAGCTACTGCTGCCTATGTATTTGACCAACAGGAGAGCATCTCCTGAGCTGAGCCTCGCTTATCGACGACTTAGGAGCAGCTTGAAGAGGCTCTAGCGGCTCGAGATCGGGCATTGGCTGACGTGGCGGGAATGAAGGCTGATCAGGATCGAGTCTTTAAAGAGCTACAGAGTTATAAAGCTAGCAAAGAATCTAACCAACCCAAAGTAGAAGCTGCAATCAAAGTCAAATTCCTTTAGTCCGAGGAGTTTAGTGGTGTCCTGGCCGGCCAAGTATTGAAGCGGCTCAAACAAGGCTTTAACGGAGCTATCCATCAAATCTAGCGAGCCGAGGTATTGAAGCCAGGTGTCGACTTGAGCTTCCTCAGCGTCAGCCAAGCCTGGGAGAAGTTGTTCGCAGAAGAGAAAGAACTTTAATGTAATCTACTTTCTCGTTTGATTGTTGGGAGGTTATAATTGTAAACCTTATGCTTCTGTTTGACTATCTAAATGAATTTATTTTGCCCCATATGTTATGCTTTGTATTTTCCCTGTGTAATATATTTCGTATTTTTGTCTTCTGATCATAACTTGCTTTATCTTCTTCGCTGGGATCTCATCTTTATCCTCTAGCAGCGTGACTTCTTCTACTTGTCTATAAAGTTCATCGGGATCATAACTTGCTTTGCTTTTTACCAACGATATATTATCCCTTGACGAGCACCGCTTCCCTGTCAGCTATCCACCCAATGTCTGTTGGGACCGGGTGCATGTCGACAAGGATACGAGTTCGTAAAATTTTAAATTTTTACGTGCAGCGGAAGAATTTGCATAAAATAATTTCCTAAATTATTTTAACTTCGTATCTAGCATGCAACCTTATGGTGTGTTGACATAATCATAAAATAAAATTTTGCGGAAAAGTAAACTAATTTACTTTGTACCTTTCGTAACTCGAAGAAAAGGGACGAGATCCAACCGTAGCGTCCCTTGGAAGCTTCGCCTCTATTCGCGTCCACGCCGAGTTCTCTTCGGGATGACTTCGCAAAGTCACGAGTTTTGTGCCGACGAGAACTACTAGATTCTCTATAGGCACAACTTGAAAGATCAAGAGAAGAGTTAGAAACTAACCAACAAGAAGTAACGGAATCGAATTCCGAGAAGAGAGGAATCGCTATCCGCTTCTTCTTCTTCGTGTTCGGGTTCTCCTTCTTCTTCTTGAAGCTCACGGCCTCCACCACCTTGGATGTAGGTTGGGCGCCGGCCCTAGGGGAGCTAGGGTGGGCGCCGGCCCTAAGGGAAGAGAAGGAGGAGGAGGAGAGGAGGGATTAAGAGAGAGAGGGAGAGAATAATTAATCTCTTAATTATTTTCGTTAGGAATAAGGGCTAGCCTTTGGTTCCTTTATATAGTAGCAACTCCTTTGCTAAGTCTCCCTCTAAACCGAATTAACGGAATTAGTTATAAGAAATTTATCTTATAAATTTTCTTATTGCTTATTCCTTTTAAGCCTAGTCTTATTATAAACAATTTATAATAAAACAAATTAGTTATCATAAGAGATTTATCCTATAAATTCTCTTATGAATTTTATTATAACTAACTTTATAATAAAACTAATTATTTATCATAAGAAATTTATCCTATAAATTCTTATGAATTAATTCCGTTTAAACTAAGTCTTTATTACAAACTAATTTATAATAAAAACTAATTCTTCTTCTCTTTAAATTATGAAATAAATTTTATAAGAAATTTATAAACTTTCTTATTATGGATAAATCAATTCATAATTGATTTTATAAAATTAAAATGAACCAACTCATGGATTATTTTAATCTTCCATAAAAGAATAAATTTCTATAAATTTCTTTATACAAATTTATTTATCCATAATTTATAAAATAAATCGCGCTATATTTATTTTATTAATTAAACCAATTAAATTGGTTTTCTCCTTTTATTTGGCCGGCCACCAAAGAGGGGTTAACACCCTCTTTGGTCGGCCAAACCCAACCCGAACCGCCGCGAATCAAACTCATTTAATTCGCCCGAAAAGCCTTCAAAAGACTTAGCCATTTTTAGCTTCCATTGCGCCTCTAACTAACTCAGATTCGACTTATTTCTCTTGATCGGAAAATCTAATTTTCAACTCGTTTTAAATCCCTCGGATTACTCGTAGTGCGTGTGACTAAATAGGCTTTCGATTTATGTTGGCCGTCTATAATTAACTAATTATAGAACGATCATGAGTGGCACCTCGTAGTACATCATGATCCCCAATTAATCGAAAGATCAACGGTTTGACCTCAGAAGAAATTATTCTGAAACCCTTCAGCAGCTCTAATGAATCGTGCCCCATTCCCTTCACCACCTTATACCCACTTGGTTCAGGACATGGTCTGTTTGTGTCAGTCCCCACTAGACTGACTATGTCACACCTAGCCCAAGTAGTTTCTTTCTCGTCCTTTGGATTTCTAATTACTCTCATGTACTTAAGAGACTTGCACTCTTAACATGATATACTCTGGCCAGAGGTTTTGAGTAACAATCCGACGATAGGCCTGGGTATACATCTCCACGCAAGGAGTGGTGAATCCTTTATAGGTTGTTCAAACATCTTCGGGCACTTCGGCTTATACCCAATCATCCTGGGTCCACGCCTCCTTGGAGATGCTTGCTTAAGATGTTAAAGTATAAGTCTCCATGACCAAGATGACTTGAACACCGCAAGTCAAAGGAACATCGCACTTAAGCTGTAACACCCCAAATTTGTCAATGTAAAATCATGACAATGTATGAAAATGATTATAAGGAAATGATATGAATTTCATGCAATCACATGCTATGAAATATTATATGCATGAAATATTATATTCATGAGATATTATTATCATGAAATATTAGCATGAAATATTATATTCATGAATATGGAATATTAAAAATATTATGAAATAATATTTTTGGGATATTATGAAATATTCTGAATTCATACAATATTATTCATATTATGAAATTTCATGATGGGCTTGGTTTATTGGGCTTGGAAATGAATGGTGTTAAAAAGAAAGTGCAAAGTGGAGGAAGCAAGGATTGAACCTTGGACCTCCTAGTTGCACTCAGCATGTCATAACCAATGAACCAAGCAATATTTCATGTAGAAGGAGAAAGGAACATGCTTGTTAAGTGTGTAAGAGTGAAGAGACATGCTTCTTCACAAGAGGTGTATAAATAGGATAAAGAGAAGGAAGTTAGAGAAAGTTACTCACTCTTTCTTCCTCCTTTCTTCTTCTTGCCGAAAACCTCTCTCTCCCCTTTGCCATTTTCGAAACCAATACCTAAGGGTTCTAACCCTAGGGCAAGTGCAAGGAAGGGAAGCCAAGTACCATCTCATTCTACCAAGACCAAGGAGTCTTAGAGGAAAGATTTGAAGAAAAAGGATCTTCGCATACCCTTCAAGTGTGGGGTACCCTACAACTAAGAGAAGGCGAAATTCCAGCGCTAGGATGTAAGAATCCTCTCGCCTGCAGTATAATGGTTTATGCATGATTTCCTTGTGTTCTTGTTTTGGAAAAAGGGGAGTTCTCTTTAGAGGACTTTCGGCCACCCTAGGAAAAAGGTCCAAGAGTAGGATTTTTAATCCACCTTGATGCATGCTAGTACCCCTAGGGATTTTATACATATAGGTGTTGTTTCCAAATTTTTGGAAGGACAAAAAAATAGGGTTTAGGCCCCTACAACTTTCGGCCACCCCTTGAGAGGAGGCCTTGGTTCCTTTTGTTACATGATTATATCCCTTAAACTTTAAGGTATATGTGTAGGTGTTTTCTTAATGATGTTATGTACAAATTCTAGGGTTTACCCCTTGTGTAGGTTTCGGCCAAGACCTAGGAAATTGGGTTAGTGGATGCTAATCTCACTTGAGGGTTAAACCATGGTTAAATTGTTAACATGAAATATACTAGAGGTGTTTGTATGAATGCTTGGTGGGAAAACCAAATTCTTTATTCGTATATTTCGGCCAACCCTAGTTCTAGGGTTGGGAAGTACCTAATGAGACCATGAAGCATGCTAATACATATGTGATATGTGTATAATTTATGTGACTTATTTTGTTGGATGTAAAAACATGCCTTGTAGCCCATGGGGCACCTTGATGATATGAGTATGATGTGGTTGATAATATGCTTTAAAGGGATACTCTATTAAAACTGGGATCAAGAGCACCCGAATGCGTGGTGTGTCCCTAGGGGATCAAGAGCACCCGAATGCGTGGTGTGTCCCTTTGAGAAGTGATTAAAGAGTACCTTTAGGCATATACTTATATGAGTAATTGCATGATAAATTACTTTACTTTGGAAAGTTGTCTACCCGACTCGGAAGGGGGTCGTTAAACAAATCCAATGAGCATGTACGGAAGGGTCATGGCATTGGTAGGACGGAAGGG
>JAGFNQ010006718.1:0-59841 GCA_024364735.1 Boesenbergia rotunda | reverse complement strand
AAAACTCCATTGCATCCGATCATAATCCTTAGCCATATCTAGCTTCAAAATTAAGTTTCCACCCCTAGTATGATAATTCAACTTATGGTTGAACTCTTGGGCCAGTAGGATGTTATCCGATATCAACCTCCCTGCAACAAAACCACTCTGCGAGGGCGATATAATTTTCCCCATAATCAATTGCAACCTCATAGCAATTAGCTTAGAAATAATTTTGTTAGATACATTACACAAACTAATAGGCCTAAAATCCTTCCATTGTTGCGCATTCTCCACCTTCGGTATAAGAACAATGGTAGTCGCAGCCATCCCCTTCGGTAAAGTGCCTCCATGAAAGAAATCCATCACTGCCCTATACACATCCTCCTTAATTATCTCCCAACAAGCCACATAAAATTTCACAGAAAAGCCATCAGGCCCAGCCGCACTATCCTTCCTCATGTCCCAGATGACATTCTTTATCTCTTCTATGGTCGGCACAGCATATATAGCAGAATTCTCCCTAGAGTCCACCAATGAAGGAATGTGATCCATTTTTACAGCCTCACAGTTATACTCCTCCCCAGACAGTAAGTCCTCAAAATAAGCAGCCCCTGATGCGTAGATGAGTTCTGGCTTGTCTAAACAGATTCCCTCATCCCATACTCTGAAGATTCTGTTTGCCATCCTTCTCCTTTGTACTAGGCCATGAAAAAACTTGGTATTTCTTTCACCCTCTCCAATCCACTTCACTGCTGCTTTTTGTTTCCAAAAGGTTTCTTCCATATGTAGAGCCTGAAATAAAATGGCTTGCTCTTTAGCTCTGTTCAGTTTGTTTGCTTCAGAAGGATCTAGATCAAAGGCTTGTTCGGCAGCAGCAAAATTTTCTTTAGCTTTCCTGACCTTGTCATGAATATTGCCAAATACATCCGAATTCCACCATTTTAAATGAGTTTTCAGCCTCTTCATCTTTACCTGCAATCTTTGGAGACCAAACCCAGCACAAGGGAGCATCCAGTTCAATCGAACAGTGAGCAAAAAGTTATGATGCTTAATCCACATATTCTGAAATCTAAAAGAAGGCACTGGCTTATGAAAATTAGGAAAAGAAATAAGTAATGGACAATGGTCAGATGATGCTCTACTTAGATGTTCAACTCTAACTAGAAATCATTGTTGTTCCAATATGGTGAGACAAGGATTCGATCTAACCGTTTCCAAACCTTGTTATTAGTCCATGTGAATTTATCCCCCACATATCCTGCATCCACCAGCCCTGCAAGCATCAGAAAATCATTAAAATCATCCATCGCCCCTACTCGAGAGATAAAACCTGCCGAGTGCTCAGTAGGACTAGCCACGACATTAAAGTCTCCTCCAACCAACCAAAAGTTCTCTGCATTAGGTTTGATCTCCACCAACTTCTCCCACAGCTCAGCCCTTTCCACCCTTGCACACTTAGCATAAATCACTGTCACCAACAACTTAACCGGAAAAATGTGAGAGCGCAATTCAAGGTGCAAAAACTGATCATGATCCACCAAAACCTTGCACTCTATATTCGAATCATAGATAAACCAAATTTTCCCAGAGCGATTTGAAATAGCAGATTCCATTCCCAATCTTCTAGCAATAAAATCAGCATCCAATTCAATAAATGGTTCCAGAATTCCCATGAAGTTAATATGATAATACTTGCGCAAATAAAGTAATCTTCGCAGAGAAGGGGCATTCCCTATTACCCTAATATTCCATATTATACCAGCCATTAACACATTGAGGAGTAGGAAACTCTTTGCCCTTGGGATTTACTCCTAGTAACACGCTGAGACACACCAGGAGGATCATTCTTCTTAGCTTCCTTCCTTGAGGGACCAATCTGAGCAGAGCCCTTTTCCTGAGCCAATGATAAAGAAGCAGTCCTTTGTACTTGGCCGACTTCCTCTCCATCAGTTTCCTCTTCTTCCACAAAGGACCTAGACACCGCAGCCCCCTCACCTTCCCTTTTCATGGTTGAGAATGAGGAGCTGCCCCACTGATCCGAATCAATTTGCACTTGATTGAGATTGCAAACCCCCACTGGATCCCTCAACATTGGCCCACCAGCGATGGATAATGCTTGGTCATCCTGCTGATTTTGATGCTCACATGTAGCTGGTACTTCCCCGATAGGTTCCTCTAGATTTTCATTAGTAGCAGGTACCCTTGCTCCCTGAGTGCCAGCCTCTTCAGCAACTACAACCTGTTTGCTTGTAGCCAAAGACCCCTCTGTAGGAGCCCTCTGTACTGAATTTTGTGCCACTGGCACATTCTGCCGTGCCACCTGCTTTTCACCTCCATTCCTTCTAATCTGCACACCCTGTTGTGGTCTCGGCACATCCTGTTTTTCCTTTGGTGCTGCCATGATTTGCCCTTGTCATTATTTTTACCCCCAACAGTCAAACCATGTTGATCATTCCCAACATTTGTAAGGATATTCCCCACCGTCTGCTCAATCAACTCCCCTCTACCCTGCTCTTCTCGAACCAAGTTACCTGGCAGCAAGGATCCCACCAGTTTTGCTCAGTTCCGGCCTCCTCAGTTACTTCATTTCTGGCTGCATCTCTGATTTCAGTTCTGATTTCAATCCCCTCCTCTTCACCCACAACCATATCCTCCAGGCTCGGCACCTCCACTCCATCTTGGTCCCCTTGGCCCTCCTCCTCCAGCTGAACCAAAGTCTCAAACTTATTCCCAGCCACATCTTTCTCTCTGCCCATAGTCGTTTGATTCTTGGCAGTTCCCCCCTTCTGATCCATACTTGCCTTCCAACTTTGTGGAACCCTTCATCTGCAGCTCCTCTCGATGGTTCACCCTTCTGAAATTCTGCTCCATTTGGATTTCTCTGATTTAACCTTTCTCGCAGATCTTCCCCATGAGTAATAGGGTCCAACTGCTTCCTATTCCCATCAGGCTTCGGTCTATTACCATTAAAGTAGCATTCAGCAGCCGAATGTCCCAAATGCAGACAACTTTCACAGTACTTTGGATGCTTCTCAAAGACAACCTTTTGTAACCTCTTCTCATCACCAATTCCAATCCAAAACTCCTCGACCTTAGGCTTCACAAGATCGATTTCCACACACACCCTAGCCATATATAATCGTGATCCATCAGCTGTTGGTTCGTCAATTTTTATCGGTTTCCCCACAATCCGTGCCATAGAGAACAATCCACTCTTGTTGAACATGTGGATTGGAAAATCCGGGAATTGGATCCACACAGGAACTATAGAAGACTCGGCCTCATAGGAGAAATGCGGAGACCATTTAAACATCCTCAACGGCACCCCGCCAATATACCAAATTCCACGCGACCACACCCTCGCCATATCATCATTAGACATTAGATGCATAAAAATATGGCCCGATCGAAGGAACCTGATGTTGTAGAAGCTAGACAAGCCCAAATTCTAAAATGCTTGTTGAGTAACCGAGAACTAGGTCTCTTGCCCGAGAATTTTCCGATCAAGGAGAATTTATATGGATCGGCCATGGAACTCACCTCCTCTTCAGAGTAGAAGATGCCCGGCTTATTATTGTACATCGTTGCCTCCTTGAAGCCCGCTCCAATCTCTTCAAAACCTTTTTTTGCTGCTCGAGGCGAAGTCGGCCACAGGACTGCTGCATAGGAGGTTGGACGATCAGTCTTCATCCCCAGAGCAGCGGAGCAACCCTCAGTAGGCTTCGGGGTGGGAGTAGGAAGGGGAGGGAAGTGAGCAGGATCCGGCGCCGACGGCATCTCGATGCCGGCGGCCAGCGCCGCGAGTAGGAAAGGCGCGCGAGCGCCCGATCGCCACAAAATCGAGTTTGAAATCACCCGGAGAGAGAAAGCCGCGCGCCGTGGTTTGGTTTGGTTTTAAATTTTTAGTTGTATAGGTGTAATACGTTTATAGAACATAACTCATAAATATTGGTACTTAGTGTAAACATAAAAACCCACTGATATACCTAAAAATCTCATATTGCAAACAATTGCTATAGCATTGGTGATACAGGAAGATTAGAGGTTTGGACACCCAAAATCTCATCTCCTATCTCAACCCTATCTATTGATATAGGTTTCTCAGAATTCTAGATGTGGGAGGTCCATCAGTGAGTTTTGGTCAAAACTCACTGATATACCTAAACCACTCCTATAGCATTGGTGATACAGCTAGATTAGAGGTTTGGGCACCCAAAATCTCATCTCCTAGCACAACCCTATCTACTGATATAGGTTTCTCAGAATTCCAGATATGGGAGGTCCATCAATGAGTTTGGTCAAAACTCACTAATATACCTAACCACTCCTATAGCAATGGTCATACAGCAAGATTAGAGGTTTGGCCACCCAAAATCTCATCTCCTATCTCAACCCTATCTACTGATATAGGTTTCTCAGAATTCCAGATGTGGGAGGTCCATCAGTGAGTTTTGGTCAAAACTCACTGATATACCTAAACCACACCTATAACATTGGTGATACAGCTAGATTAGAGGATTGGGCACCCAAAATCTCATATCCTAGCTCAACCTTATCTACTGATATAGATTTCTCAGAATTCCAGATATGGGAGGTCCATCAGTGAGTTTTGGTCAAAACTCACTGATATACCTAAACCACTCCTATAGCAATGGTCATACAGCAAGATTAGAGGTTTGGGCACCCAAAATCTCATCTCCTATCTCAACCCTATCTACTGATATAAGTTTCTCAGAATTCCAGATGTGGGAGGTCCATCAGTGAGTTTTGCTCAAAACTCACTAATATACCTAAACCACTCCTATAGCATTGGTGATACAGCTAGATTAGAGGTTTGGGCACCCAAAATCTCATCTCCTAGCTCAACCCTATCTACTGATATAGGTTTCTCAGAATTCCAGATATGGGAGGTCCATCAGTGATTTTGGTCAAAACTCACTGATATACCTAACCACTCCTATTGCAATGGTCATACAGCAAGATTAGAGGTTTGGCCACCCAAAATCTCATCTCCTATCTCAACCCTATTTACTGATATAGATTTCTCAGAATTCCAGATGTGGGAGGTCCATCAGTGAGTTTTGGTCAAAACTCACTGATGTACCTAAACCACTCATATAGCAATGGTCAAACAGCAAGATTAGAGGTTTGGGCACCCAAAATCTCATCTCCTAGCTCAACCCTATCTACTGATATAGATTTCTCAGAATTCCAGATATGGGAGGTCCATCAGTGAGTTTTGGTCAAAACTCACTGATATACCTAAACCACTCCTATAGCAATGGTCATACAGCAAGATTAGAGGTTTGGGCAGACAAAATCTCATCTCCTATCTGAACCATATATACTGATATAGGTTTCTCAGAATTCCAGATGTGGGAGGTCCATTAGTGAGTTTTGCTCAAAACTCACTGATATACCTAAACCACTGCTATAGCATTGGTGATACAGCTAGATTAGAGGTTTGGGCACCCAAATCTCATCTCCTAGCTCAACCCTATCTACTGATATAGGTTTCTCAGAATTCCAGATATAGGAGGTCCATCAGTGAGTTTTGGTCAAAACTCACTGATATACGTAACCACTCCTATAGCAATGGTCATACAGCAAGATTAGAGGTTTTGCCACCCAAAATCTCATCTCCTATCTCAACCCTATCTACTGATATAGGTTTCTCAGAATTCCAGATGTGCGAGGTCCATCAGTGAGTTTTGGTCAAAACTCACTGATATACCTAAACCACTCCTATAGCATTGGTGATACAGATAGATTAGAGGTTTGGACACCCAAAATCTCATCTCCTAGCTCAACCCTATCTACTGATATAGGTTTCGCAGAATTCCAGATATGGGAGGTCATCAGTGAGTTTTGGTCAAAACTCGCTGATATACCTAAACCACACCTATAGCAATGGTCATACAGCAAGATTAGAGGTTTGGGCACCCAAAATCTCATCTCCTATCTCAACCCTATCTACTGATATAGGTTTCTCAGAATTCCAGATGTGGGAGGTCCATCAGTGAGTTTTGGTCAAAACTCACTGATATACCTAAACCACTCCTATAGCATTGATTATACAGCTAGATTAGAGATTTGGCCACCCAAAATCTCATCTCCTATCTGAACCCTATCTACTGATATACGTTTCTCAGAATTCCAGATGTGGGAGGTCCATCAGTGAGTTTTGCTCAAAACTCACTGATATAACTAAACCACTCCTATAGCATTGGTGATACAGCTAGATTAGAGGTTTGGCCACCCAAAATCTCATCTCCAAGCTCAACCCTATCTACTGATATAGGTTTCTTAGAATTCAGATGTGGGAGGTCCATCATTAGTTTTGGTCAAAACTCACTGATATACCTAAACCACTCCTATAGCATTGGTGATTGACGGACCCAAACTAGATGTCACGAATGTGGGTCTCAAATTTTAATATGAATGAAAGTGGAAACCCTTTTTGCAATCAAGTATGAAAACGTAGTAAAGGGGCCACAGGTCGTATTTTTCCTCGGGACTAGTTGACGTTGTTTGATTCGAGCTTGTATTTATGTGTCGTGATTATTTTTGGGTTTCGAATGTGATTTGAGGGTTGGATTGCAAATGAAAATGCAAAGAAAATAGAGGAAACTAAGCTAACAAGCTAAACAAATGATAGCAAGTGATGGAAACCGAATCAACCCAAAGAACTTAACTAAGATTGGAAAAACAAATTTGAATTCAATTTGCAATATAAATTCTGATGCACAAAAATAGAGACAGTGATGGAATTTTGTGGAAAGCAAATCAAACTTAAAACAATTGCTAACTATGCAATTCGGAAATTTAACAAGCAACAAACATTAACACCAACTACAAGTTTAGGAAGCTAACCAATGCAAAGAAAATTCAGGAATTCTAAAGGCGATAGCAATTGATTTCAAACACTACCCTACTCCAAGAAAATAGTGAAAATCTGATGCAAATCAGTGCCTAAAAATAGCTTGGCACGCAAGCTGAAACCTTTGTGCCAAACTGAATTTTTGTGCCAAAAACTGATTCTATCAGTTCAGCATGAAACTATCGAGCAAACTTGGAAAGAACAGCTCTAAATGCAGTGATATGTAGGGATAAATGAAGAATTCAGGCTCCAATTGAATGACTGATCAAATCATATTGTGGAAGGGACTTGACACAACCCAAAATCAGCAGAAATTCAGACTTTAACTGCGAAATTCAGAAACTTAAAGAGCAGGTAATTGCAGCTACGAACTGATTTCAAATTCAACCAACAGCTGATGTGAACAATTGGATGTCACGTAACCAAATCAGGTGCAGAGTTCATCAGCCAATAATTGTAGAAACTAAAATGAAACAAGAGTTTCAGAAACTGATATGATGTGCCAAAATGGAATAGCTGACTTGCAGAATTCAGATTCGAAATTTAACTGAGAAAACATACGCAAACTTAAGTCTATTGCACTAATTCGAAGTAAGAAAAGATTCACAAAAGCTAAAACTAACTTGATACAAAGATCAGGAACTAGGGTGAAAGAAATCTGATACGCACCAGCCCAAGAAAACTGATACGCAGCAGAACTATTTGAACGCAAGCAAGAAAATATGAAATAAACTGATCTAATTGAACTTGTTCATTACTCAAACAATCTAGCTAATAGAAACGCTGAATCAAAATTCTAATTGAAACAAAAACTATTCAGAACCAAAAATTTCAGTAGCTAAAATAGAATTTCAGAACAGAGATTGCAGCAGAATTGAAATCTACAGCTAAAACACAATGAAACTTAATTATCTAAGTTACTCCTCAACCCTTTTCCAACCCAAGAGCTCCTTGGTCGTCAATCAAGGGAGAACCTCGGACCCGCAAGCTCAACAAATCAGTGAAGAACTATCTCTGCTACCGAATCAAATCAGCCCCTGCTCAAGCCGAAATCTGCTTCCAATTTCTCAAACTCGTTGTGGTGGCTTGCGATTGTGATTAGGGAATGATCCGAACCTTCCAAGGAACCCCTCTAGACAGCTCGGATGCAGTGGCGATGGTGCACAGCTGAGCTCGCTGAAATCGGATAACAAAGCTGCTGTGGTGGCTTGCGATTGTGATTAGGGAATGATCCGAACCTTCCAAGGAACCCCTCTGGACAGCTCGGATGCAGTGGCGATGGTGCACAGCTGAGCTCGCTGAAATCGGATAACAAAGCTGCTGAAACCTCACGCAGCCTTGCTATTGAGCAAAACCCAATCTGAAAACTTCACTGAGACTCTCTTCACTGACCTAGCCCTTGCTCTGATGAAGGATTGAGTGATCACGCCTTCGGATGGATGAAGAACTTGAAGAACACGATGAAAAACTGAAGGAAAACACTGTTGCGGCAAAGACGCGATGAAGAGGAAGCTGCACAAAAATTTCCTTAAGTTATTAACATTGGACGGCTCAGATTGAATTGAGGAAATCCAACGGCTGATCTTGCTTTGATTGGAGCCAAACTTTGATGATGATGATCTGGGGTCAGGATTTGCCTCGTGGTAGCTCGGATCCTCCAGATGTGCAACGGATGGTCCAGATCACCCTAATCTTTAAATGGACGATCTAGAGCCCTCCGAGCTTGATCCAACGGTTGATTGAGCTCTGATTGGGATGAAACTTTCAAATCTTGATCAGAGTGCTTGATCAACCCTAACCCTAGCTCTGATTGCTTCAGATCATCCCAGATGGCTCAGATCTAGCCGCTCTTGAATCGGACGACCCGGATTAATCGTAAGCTTGATAATTCGATCCGGTTCCACTTCCGACTCAAGTTTGACCCAGTATGCCCTAGGTCCATGAACCTTCATGCCTACAAAAAAAAATAGATCCAAAATTTAATGGCAAATTAATCCAAATATGTGTAAATTTGCAATTAAGTCCAAAATAAGAGAAAGTTCTAAAACCTAGGGTAATTTCACAATTAAGCAATAAAAACATAGGTCTAACATGGATTTTAGCAATTAAAATAATCAATAAAATGGTACTTATCAACTCCCCCACACTTGAGCTTGAGCGTCTCGCGAAACCACTAAGTATGTATCCCTTGGGTTTTCTTAAACATAATTAGAAGCAAATGAAAAGAAATTACCTAAGGTTGTCAATTCTCAAAAATCTAAGCTCTATGGATTAGTATCTTGTCCTTAAATCAACAACTTAGCCCTTTCATCCTTCATGAGTCATTGAGATGAATTCAACTCACTAGCCTTTCAAGGAAAATTTTGGTGGCTCTCTCCTTAAGTTCTAACTTGATGATGGAAGTGGAGCTCACTCATACACACATGCCTCTCGCACTACCATAGGCTTGCTCATTATCTACTCTCCACCATTAGTCATGATTAGGATTCACATCTACAAAAACCAGTGAGAACATAGAAATTGGTAAGAAATGGAGTAAAAGTCAAGGAAATAGAAAATTGATGGAGTGGAAGACTTGATTGCTCAAAAATATTTCTAATGTGCCTTGCCCCATCTTTACAGTCCTTGTAATGAAGTAAGAAGTGTGGTGAAGTCGGTCTTCTCTAATGCCTTTAATTCAGATGAAGAAACCTCAATTGATCTCAATGTGCCAACTTCCACCTTTGTGTGCCAATTGCTTCCCTCTCTTTCCTTGTTCTCTTCTTCCTCTTTTCCTTTCTCTCTAGCAAGGTCAGAAATGAAATGAAATAAAGCTTAAATCCGGATGAGAAAAACATTCAATGATTTATAGTGCCAAGTCTTCAATTGTGTGCCACCTTTGTTTTTGCTCTCTCTCTTTTTTTTTTCTTTCTTCAAACTGTTTTTTTCTCTCAAATCTTCTAATGGAGCACAATCGGATCAGATTTCTCATTAGAGAACTCGAAACATCAAACAACAATTGGGGAATTAGATGCTCCATATGTGTCCTTCACTAATCAACTATTGCAACTCCCTCTTGATACATGTCCTTCCAAGTTGGCACATTTCGATTGCATTATTTTCTTTTTCTGTTTCAGCTCCAAATTCAGCTCCACTGAATCAATTTCAAATCTCTGATTTCTTCACATCAGTTAGCATATAGGAGTAGTTGAGCAAATGGTAGTGGAAAACCATAGGAGTAGTTGAGCAAATGGTAGTGGAAAACCTAAATGCTTCACTTGCAATTTTGGCACTACATTTTTTTTTCTGATTTTTCCTGTTCTGATTTAAAGCATCCCAGCATCCACCATTTCTGTTTTTGATCAGCTGTGCTGTACTCAACATTCTTCGACATATTCATTTGCTTCATTCCTTGATTCACAGCTCCTAGAGAACCCAATTCAGCTCAAGTTGATACACACTTGTGCCGAAACTGCTTTAATGGAATGCAACCTTCTGAAAATTTTTTCTCTTTTTTTTTTCTTGCAGATTCCACAACAACTCTTCACAAATTTTTCAGCACTTTGCAGCTTCCCTTGCATTCAGTTCGCAATATTCCAGCAGCTACAAATTCAAGTCTCGGCAAATTTCAAGCTCTCCCTTTGGCACAAACATTTCAGACATTTCCTTTTTCTTCTTGCAATGTTTCGGTTCAACTCTCAATTCTATTCAGCTGCAGTTCATCTTCTAGCAGGGTTTCCAGATTTTATTTTTCTTGATCAGCTCAGAGTTTCTACTTAAACTTCACTGCATTTCGAAAATGCCTTCACTGCATTTGCTTTCTTTTTTTTCTGTTCTTGATCTGAAAAGTCCATATAGCCACCTTTCTTCTGTGTTGGTCAATAATGGACGAGTTCAACAAATTCTGGCATGTCATGTACTCAATTCCCGAATGCATAACCAGCCTAAACAAACCAATTCAGTTTCAATTTGGCACAAAAACTGTCTCACTGTATTTTCTGTTTTGCTTCTTCTCTGCTGCAATTGTTCCAGATTTTTTCTCTATTTTCCTTCTTCTGATTTCAGCAGCTACTCGGCAGAAATTTCAGACCTTTAATTCAGACTTAACAACAAGAGGTTGCTGATCTTGACTTCCCAACTTTTGAGCCGAACCATTTTCTATCCAAACTAGCAGATTTTTTTTTCTTTGGCACAAACTTCTTTTCTCTGATTTTTTCCTATGCCATCTGTTTTCCTTTCAACTTTCCATCTGAATTCAACTTGAGGTTCCCTATCTACATCAATTCTACTACAGATTTTTCGATAAAGAATCTGAAATATCAAACAACAATTAGGGGTTCCACTCAACAATTCTGATCAGCATTTAGAATTTCAGCCACTTCCTCCTCATTGCAGATTTTTGTACTTCTTTTCTTTTCTTGTTGTAGATTTCTTTTGCTTCTCAGCTGAATTCAACTTGGCACATGTACTTCCTTGGATCTTCTTTTGTTTATAACTGAATTTTTCAGCTCCACGGCAGCAGGGAAGAACCACTCTGCAGCTTTCTGAAATTGTTTTCTACACTTGTTCAGATTTTCAACCTTGCATCTTAACTCAGCTTCTGATCTTAAATCAAGTTCAGCTTCCATTCCATTGCTAATTTGCACACAAAAACTCCTTTCTTCCCTCATGTTTGGCATAGAATTCCAGCATTTAGTGAGCTGGCCGAAACATGCTCCAAAATGTTTTTCTTCTCTCTTTGGCAAAGAATTTCAGCCGAATTCACCTTGGGACAACATGGCTTGGATCTCCAATTGATGGTCAAGAATCTTCAATTGTTTTCAATCTTTGATCACTTCTTCTTGCTCATTTTTGACTCCAACTCAACTCACTTGGCAAAAAAATTTTTTTTTCGAAATGAAGTGCATCCTTGATAAAAATTGCTTCCAAATCACTAATCACTCCCCCACACTTAAATCTTTGTCCGTCTCGGGCAAAATAGCATAAAGAAAACATCCCAAGCAAACAAATCCATAGAAAAATTGGGGTTAAGATTAGGAATAAGGAAAGACAAATTGAAAAGAGTATGTATCAAGTATGATCATTACTAAGAGTAACATGGAAAAAGGGAGACAATATGATTAGTCTTCATAGATGTGATCCAACCAACGAAATATGGTTTTGAAAGAACCTAAGCAAGTTCTAGAGTACAATAACATATGTGTATCACAAATATAAGGCTAATTCTCACTAGGCAAAAATAATTCATCTCAAGTCCTTAATCAAGAATCTAAGGAAAAGTAGTACTCAAGCATCCAAGATTTCATTCATGAACTCAAACCCTAAGTTTTAACAACCAAATTTAATTTATTTTCAAAAGACTCTAAAATGACAATAAGTTAACCTAGAGGGATACATTTATTCCTAATCATGCAAGAAAAAGTGCTAAAACTAAAGACATGGTATTTACAATCATTTTATTCATGTTATGTTTCCTAAGAATTTATTATCCAGTACTTGCTTTAAAAAGAGAAACATTTATTCCTAGCAACATGAAAATGATATGTACAATAAATGGTAGAGAAAGTGAACTCCCCTTAAGTTGGGTAGATAGCGTCCTCAATGTACACATCCTCCACCTTTAGCTCCTTTAGTTCTTCAAAATACTTTTTGAGCCGGTGGCCATTAACTTTCCACACAAATCCATTAGCTTCATCCCTAATTTCAACAACTCCATAGGGAAAAATGTCAGATATAATAAATGGACCTTCCCACCTCGACCTCAACTTACCTCTTATCAATTTGAGCCTTGATTTATACAATAAAACCTTGTCGCCAATTTGGAAGTCCTTTTTCACAATATGTTTGTCATGGAAATTCTTGGTCTTTTCTTTGTAAATCCTTGAATTATCGAATGCCTCTAGCCGAATTTCTTCAAGTTCTTGAAGTTGCAATTTTCTTTCTTCTCCCGCCTTGGTAGCATCGAAATTGCAAGCTTTCACCGCCCAATATGCCTTGTGCTCTATTTCCACGGGGAGGTGACAAGCCTTACCATAAACCAAGCGGTAGGGTGACATGCCAATCGGTGTCTTGTACGCTGTTCTGTAGGCCCAGAGTGCATCATCTAACCTCTTGCTCCAGTCTTTTCTAGTGGGCCCAACTGTCTTCTCTAGAATGGATTTTATCTCTCTGTTGGAAATCTCAGCCTGTCCATTTGTTTGGGGATGATATGATGTAGAGATTTTATGTACCACCCCATATTTGCTCAGCAGTGCCTTCATGTGTTTGTTGCAGAAATGAAATCCTTGGTCACTAATTATTGCTCTTGGAATTCTAAACCTGCAGAAAATGTGTGACCTAACAAAACTACAAACAACAGAAGAATCATCAGTCTTGGAGGGAATGACCTCCACCCATTTTGAAACATAATCCACAGCAAGTAAAATATACAGATAACCATAAGATGCAGGAAAAGGTCCCATAAAATCTATCCCCCAAACATCAAAAATCTCACAATAAAGTATAGTATGCTGGGGCATCTCATGTCTCGCTCCTATGTTACCAGTTCGCTGACATCTATCACAATTTTTATAAAAAACATATGAATCATGAAAAAGGGTGGGCCAGTATAATCCACACTCTAGTACTTTCCTGGCAGTCCTCTGGGGTCCAAAATGCCCCCCACAAGCTGATGAATGACAAAATATCAGGACAGAAGAAAACTCATGATCGGGTATGCATCTCCTAATTATTTGGTCATTACAAAATTTCCACAAATAAGGATCATCCCACACATAAAACTTTGCATCACTTTTTAATTTATCTTTTTGAGCTTTTGAAAATTGAGTGGGAAATACATGTGCAACAAGAAAGTTAACTAGGTCTGCATACCACGGTGTCTCACCATGCACTGCAATCAAGTGCTCATCTCTGAAATCATCATCAATGGTGGTAGGAGATCCATCTCCTTCAAGTCTGCTCAAATGATCTGCAACTAAGTTCTCTTTTCCACTTCTATCTCTGATCTCCAGGTCGAATTCTTGGAGTAGGAGCATCCATCTGATCAATCTAGGTTTTGCATCAGGCTTTTTCAACAAATATTTGAGAGCTGTATGATCAGAAAAAATAATCACATGTGAGCATAATAAATAAGATCTGAATCTATCCAAAGCAAAGACAATGGCAAGAAGCTCCTTTTCAGTCGTGGTGTAGTTGGCTTGGGCGGCATCTAGGGTTTTGGAGGCGTAGCAAATGACATGTGGTGCTCCATCAACCCTCTGTGCTAAAACACTCCCACTGCAAAATTAGAAGCATCACACATTAATTCAAATGGTAGAGTCCAGTCAGGTGATGTAATAATAGGAGCTGAGGTAAGAGCCTCCCTGAGCCTATGAAAAGCTTCCTTGCATTTTTCATCAAAATGAAACTCAACATCCTTCTGCAAAAGTCGTGTCAAGGGTCGAGCAATCAAGCTGAAATCTCTAATAAATCTGCGGTAAAATCCTGCATGTCCAAGAAAAGCACGAACATCCCGTACGCATACGGGGTAAGATAAAGAAGAAATAACACTGATTTTAGCAGGATCTACCTCAATACCTTTCTGAGAGACTATGTGTCCAAGTACAATCCCGTGCTCTACCATAAAGTGGCATTTCTCAAAATTAAGAACAAGGTTAGTTTCAATGCAACGATGTAAAACCCTAGACAAGTTATTTAAACATGAATCAAAAGACGTGCCATAAACTGAAAAATCATCCATGAATACCTCCATACAGTCCTCTAGCAACTCACCGAATATACTTACCATGCATCTCTGAAATGTACCGGGTGTGTTGCAGAGTCCGAAGGGCATAAGTCTGTAGGCAAAAGTACCAAAGGGGCAAGTGAAGGTAGTCTTCTCCTGGTCCTCTAGATCTATGTAAATCTGAAAATAGCCTGAAAATCCATCCAAGAAACAATAGTGCGACTTCCCTGCCAGTCTCTCAAGCATCTGATCAATGAAGGGTAGAGGGAAGTGATCTTTCCTTGTGACCTTGTTAAGCTTCCTGTAATCAATGCAGACTCTCCAGGAATTCTTAACTCTGGTGGGCACTAGTTCATTGCTTTCATCCGCCACCACGGTCACTCCAGATTTCTTGGGCACCACGTGAATAGGACTAACCCACTGACTGTCAGAAATAGGGTAAATGATTCCTGCCTGTAGAAGTCTAGTCACCTCTTTCTTTACAACATCCAAAATAAGTGGATTGAGTCTCCTTTGTGGTTGCCTCATAGGTTTGACATTGTCTTCTAAAAATATCCTGTGCATGCAAATAGCTAGGCTGATACCTGATATATCTGATAGAGTCCACCCAATTACCTTCTTGTAGTGCCTCAGGACTTGCAGTAATTTTTCTTCCTGTTCTGACTCCAAATGTTGTGCAATAATCACGGGAAAAGTTTGCTCCTCTCCTAGGTATGCATACTTCAAATGGCCTGGTAATGGCTTCAGTTCACTCTGGTCTTCTTCAGTAGAAATAAGTGATCCTTGGGGCTCTGTGCAATCCCCTACACTTAGAATATCAAGAAAAATAGGTGATCCTTGGGGCTCTGTGCAATCCCCTACACCTAGAAAAACCTCTCCAACTGGAAATGCATCTGAAATGTCTTCTGAAAAATCCTCAGTCTCAGCAGTAAGTACTCTCTCAGCCTCCTCTGAATCAATAGCTCCTCCAGAAAAATCCTCCAGAAATCCCTCAGCCTCTAACTCTGTCTGCGCCAGCTCCTCTAGAATGTCCATGCTCATGATAGAGTGATCCTCTCTCGGATGCTTCATAGCATCAAAAAGGCTAAACTGAACAACCGTATCTCCAATCTCCATAGAAAGTGTACCAGCATATACATCAATCTTGGTTCTAGCAGTCTTTAGAAAAGGTCTACCTAAAATAAGCGGAGAACGGTGTGCCAAATAATCTCCCTCCATGTCCAAAATATAATAATCTGCAGGAAATATTAGCTCCTTTACCTTCACCAAAACATCTTCAATCATACCTGCTGGGTGGGTCTGACTCCTGTCTGCTAGCTGTATCACCACATCAGTGGGCTGTAAAGGGCCTATGCCGAGCATCTGAAATACTGACCTGGGCATCACATTTATGGAAGCTCCTAAATCTAACATAGCATCATGGAATATGGTGCTCCCTATCTCACAAGAAATAGTAAATACCCCTGGGTCTTCACACTTCTGAGGAATGGTGTGGATAAGTGCTGAGATATTCTTCCCAAAGCTGACCAACTCATTTTCCTTAAGTTTCTTTTTGTGAATACAAAGATCTTTCAAAAACTTAGCATACTTTGGAATTTGCTTGATCACGGTCAACAAAGGTACATTGATCTCTACCTTACTGAAAGTTCCACTAGTCATTGAATTCCTTAGCCTTCTCCTCCTCCACTTGCTTTTTGCCAGTGTCTTCCGCTGTGGAAAGGGTAAAGGAACCCTAAAATCATCTTCTTTGGCCGGAAGTGGAGAGGCTGAATTTTGTTGCTGTCCCCTGCGAAGTGGCTGCTGTCCTTGCGTCTCGGCACTGATTTCTTCTCCGTTTTCCACCAAATTTGGAGGGTTACTTGAGGAAGGGGTTGGGAACGGGCTAGGGGTGGAATCAGCTGAATTTGAAGTCATTTCATGGCTGTTTTGGGCTGGAATTGAAGTTGCTGTCCGGTTTTCTGAAAAATCTGCTCTTGGACTCTTTGGAGATGATGTAACCTTCCCACTTCTCAAAGTAATAGCACTCACATTTCCTTTAGGATTAGGAACAGTTTGGGAAGGGAGTTGACTTGATCCTTGANTTTTTGACTTCTTTTCTTTTCTTGTTGCAGATTTCTTTTGCTTCTCAGCTGAATTCAACTTGGCACATGTACTTCCTTGGATCTTCTTTTGTTTATAACTGAATTTTTCAGCTCCACGGCAGCAGGGAAGAACCATTCTGCAGCTTTCTGAAATTGTTTTCTGCACTTGTTCAGATTTTCAACCTTGCACCTTCAACTCAGCTTCTGATCTTAAATCAAGTTCAGCTACCATTCCATTTGCTAATTTGCACACAAAAACTCCTTTCTTCCCTCATGTTTGGCATAGAATTCCAGCATTTAGTGAGCTGGCCGAAACATGCTCCAAATGTTTTTCTTCTCTCTTTGGCAAAGAATTTCAGCCGAATTCACCTTGGACAACATGGCTTGGATCTCCAATTGATGGTCAAGAATCTTCAATTGTTTTCAATCTTTGACACTTCTTCTTGCTCATTTTGATACCAACTTAACTCACTTGCAAAAAATTTTTTTTTCGGATGAAGTGCTTCCTTGATAAAAATGTTTCCAAAACACTAATCACTCCCCCACACTTAAATCTTTGTCCGTCTCGGGCAAAATACATAAGAAAACATCCCAAGCAAACAAATCCATAGAAAAATGGGGTTAAGATTAGGAATAAGGAAAGACAAATAAAGATAGACATGATTTTGCCAAAATTAATGGGAAAAGGGAACAAATGATTAGTCTTATAGATGTGATCCAATCATCGAAATATGGTTTTGAAAGAACCTAAGCAAGTTCTAGAGTACAATAACATATGTGTATCACAAAATAAGGCTAATTCTCACTAGGCAAAAATAATTCATCTCAATCCTCAATTAAGAATCTAAGAAAAGTAGTACTCAAGCATCCAAGATTTCATCATGACTCAAACCCTAAGTTTTACAACCAAATTTAATTTATTTTCAAAAGACTCTAAAATGACATGAGATAACCTAGAGGGATACATTTATTCCTATTATCATGCAAGAAAAAGTGCTAAAACATAGACATGGTATTTACAAATCTTTTATTCATGTATGTTTCCTAAGAATTTATTATCCACTACTTACTTCAAAAAGAGAAACATTTATTCCTAGAACATGAAAATGATATGTACAATAAATGGTAGAGAAAGTGAACCCCCTTAAGTTGGGTAGATAGCGTCCTCAATGTACACATCCTCCACCTTTAGCTCCTTTAGTTCTTCAAAATACTTTTTGAGCCGGTGGCCATTAACTTTCCACACAAATCCATTAGCTTCGTCCCTAATTTCAACAACTCCATAGGGAAAAATGTCAGATATAATAAATGGACCTTCCCACCTCGACCTCAACTTACCTCTTATCAATTTGAGCCTTGATTTATACAATAAAACCTTGTCGCCAATTTGGAAGTCCTTTTTCACAATATGTTTGTCATGGAAATTCTTGGTCTTTTCTTTGTAAATCCTTGAATTTCAAATGCCTCTAGCCGAATTTCTTCAAGTTCTTGAAGTTGCAATTTTCTTTCTTCTCCCGCCTTGGTAGCATCGAAATTGCAAGCTTTCACCGCCCAATATGCCTTGTGCTCTATTTCCACGGGGAGGTGACAAGCCTTACCATAAACCAAGCGGTAGGGTGACATGCCAATCGGTGTCTTGTATGCTGTTCTGTAGGCCCAGAGTGCATCATCTAACCTCTTGCTCCAGTCTTTTCTAGTGGGCCCAACTGTCTTCTCTAGAATGGATTTTATCTCTCTGTTGGAAATCTCAGCCTGTCCATTTGTTTGGGGATGATATGATGTAGAGATTTTATGTACCACCCCATATTTGCTCAGCAGTGCCTTCATGTGTTTGTTGCAGAAATGAAATCCTTGGTCACTAATTATTGCTCTTGGAATTCCAAACCTGCAGAAAATGTGTGACCTAACAAAACTACAAACAACAGAAGAATCATCAGTCTTGGAGGGAATGACCTCCACCCATTTTGAAACATAATCCACAGCAAGTAAAATATACAGATAACCATAAGATGCAGGAAAAGGTCCCATAAAATCTATCCCCCAAACATCAAAAATCTCACAATAAAGTATAGTATGCTGGGGCATCTCATGTCTCGCTCCTATGTTACCAGTTCGCTGACATTTATCACAATTTTTATAAAAACATATGAATCATGAAAAAGGGTGGGCCAGTATAATCCACACTCTAGTACTTTCCTGGCAGTCCTCTGGGGTCCAAAATGCCCCCCACAAGCTGATGAATGACAAAATGTCAGGACAGAAGAAAACTCATGATCGGGTATGCATCTCCTAATTATTTGGTCATTACAAAATTTCCACAAATAAGGATCATCCCACACATAAAACTTTGCATCACTTTTTAATTTATCTTTTTGAGCTTTTGAAAATTGAGTGGGAAATACATGTGCAACAAGAAAGTTAACTAGGTCTGCATACCACGGTGTCTCACCATGCACTGCAATCAAGTGCTCATCTCTGAAATCATCATCAATGGTGGTAGGAGATCCATCTCCTTCAAGTCTGCTCAAATGATCTGCAACTAAGTTCTCTTTTCCACTTCTATCTCTGATCTCCAGGTCGAATTCTTGGAGTAGGAGCATCCATCTGATCAATCTAGGTTTTGCATCAGGCTTTTTCAACAAATATTTGAGAGCTGTATGATCAGAAAAAATAATCACATGTGAGCATAATAAATAAGATCTGAATCTATCCAAAGCAAAGACAATGGCAAGAAGCTCCTTTTCAGTCGTGGTGTAGTTGGCTTGGGCGGCATCTAGGGTTTTGGAGGCGTAGCAAATGACATGTGGTGCTCCATCAACCCTCTGTGCTAAAACAGCTCCCACTGCAAAATTAGAAGCATCACACATTAATTCAAATGGTAGAGTCCAGTCAGGTGATGTAATAATAGGAGCTGAGGTAAGAGCCTCCCTGAGCCTATGAAAAGCTTCCTTGCATTTTTCATCAAAATGAAACTCAACATCCTTCTGCAAAAGTCGTGTCAAGGGTCGAGCAATCAAGCTGAAATCTCTAATAAATCTGCGGTAAAATCCTGCATGTCCAAGAAAAGCACGAACATCCCGTACGCATACGGGGTAAGATAAAGAAGAAATAACACTGATTTTAGCAGGATCTACCTCAATACCTTTCCGAGAGACTATGTGTCCAAGTACAATCCCGTGCTCTACCATAAAGTGGCATTTCTCAAAATTAAGAACAAGGTTAGTTTCAATGCAACGATGTAAAACCCTAGACAAGTTATTTAAACATGAATCAAAAGACGTGTCATAAACTGAATAATCATCCATGAATACCTCCATACAGTCCTCTAGCAACTCACCGAATATACTTACCATGCATCTCTGAAATGTACCGGGTGTGTTGCAGAGTCCGAAGGGCATAAGTCTGTAGGCAAAAGTACCAAAGGGGCAAGTGAAGGTAGTCTTCTCCTGGTCCTCTAGATCTATGCAAATCTGAAAATAGCCTGAAAATCCGTCCAAGAAACAATAGTGCGACTTCCCTGCCAGTCTCTCAAGCATCTGATCAATGAAGGGTAGAGGGAAGTGATCTTTCCTTGTGACCTTGTTGAGCTTCCTGCAATCAATGCAGACTCTCCAGGAATTCTTAACTCTGGTGGGCACTAGTTCATTGCTTTCATCCGCCACCACGGTCACTCCAGATTTCTTGGGCACCACGTGAATAGGACTAACCCACTGACTGTCAGAAATAGGGTAAATGATTCCTGCCTGTAGAAGTCTAGTCACCTCTTTCTTTACAACATCCAAAATAAGTGGATTGAGTCTCCTTTGTGGTTGCCTCATAGGTTTGACATTGTCTTCTAAAAATATCCTGTGCATGCAAATAGCTGGGCTGATACCTGATATATCTGATAGAGTCCACCCAATTGCCTTCTTGTAGTGCCTCAGGACTTGCAGTAATTTTTCTTCTTGTTCTGACTCCAAATGCTGTGCAATAATCACGGGAAAAGTTTGCTCCTCTCCTAGGTATGCATACTTCAAATGGCCTGGTAATGGCTTCAGTTCACTCTGGTCTTCTTCAGTAGAAATAAGTGATCCTTGGGGCTCTGTGCAATCCCCTACACTTAGAATATCAAGAAAAATAGGTGATCCTTGGGGCTCTGTGCAATCCCCTACACCTAGAAAAACCTCTCCAACTGGAAATGCATCTGAAATGTCTTCTAAAAAATCCTCAGTCTCAGCAGTAAGTACTCTCTCAGCCTCCTCTGAATCAATAGCTCCTCCAGAAAAATCCTCCAGAAATCCCTCAGCCTCTAACTTTGTCTGCGCCAGCTCCTCTAGAATGTCCATACTCATGATGGAGTGATCCTCTCTCGGATGCTTCATAGCATCAAAAAGGCTAAACTGAACAACCGTATCTCCAATCTCCATAGAAAGTGTACCAGCATATACATCAATCTTGGTTCTAGCAGTCTTCAGAAAAGGTCTACCTAAAATAAGCGGAGAACGGTGTGCCAAATAATCTCCCTCCATGTCCAAAATATAAAAATCTGCAGGAAATATTAGCTCCTTTACCTTCACCAAAACATCTTCAATCATACCTGCTGGGTGGGTCTGACTCCTGTCTGCTAGCTGTATCACCACACCAGTGGGCTGTAAAGGGCCTATGCCGAGCATCTGAAATACTGACCTGGGCATCACATTTATGGAAGCTCCTAAATCTAACATAGCATCATGGAATATGGTGCTCCCTATCTCACAAGAAATAGTAAATACCCCTGGGTCTTCACACTTCTGAGGAATGGTGTGGATAAGTGCTGAGATATTCTTCCCAAAGCTGACCAACTCATTTTCCTTAAGTTTCTTTTTGTGAACACAAAGATCTTTCAAAAACTTAGCATACTTTGGAATTTGCTTGATCACGGTCAACAAAGGTACATTGATCTCTACCTTACTGAAAAGTTCCACTAGTTCATTGAATTCCTTAGCCTTCTCCTCCTCCACTTGCTTTTTGGCCAGTGTCTTCCGCTGTGGAAAGGGTAAAGGTACCCTAAAATCATCTTCTTTGGCCGGAGGTGGAGAAGCTAAAATTTCAGTTACTGTCCCCTGCGAAGTGGCTGCTGTTCCTTACATCTCGGCACTGATTTCTTCTCCGTTTTCCACCAAATTTAGAGGATTACTTGAGGAAGGGGTTGGGAACGGGCTAGGGGTGGAATCAGCTGAATTTGAAGTCATTTCATGGTTGTTTTGGGCTGGAATTGAAGTTGCTGTCCGATTTTCTGAAAAATCTGCTCTTGGACTCTTTGGAGATGAAGTGACCTTCTCACTTCTCAAAGTAATAGCACTCACATTTCCTTTAGGATTAGGGACAGTTTGGGAAGGGAGTTGACTTGATCCTTGAGCTTGATTTTGATTAATCCCGCTAGCCAATTGACCCATTTGCCTCTCAAGGTTTTGTATGGTGGGAAACATTTGTTGTATCATTTCCATCATTTGTTGTTGCTGCGCATTTCCTCCACTTGAGCTCCCATAGCCTCCTTGGTTAGCATAGCTCCTTGACTGACCTTGAAATGAGGAAGTAGTCGGCTGAAATGGTTAAGCTTGCTGATTTTGTTGAAAACATGGCTGTTGGGGCTGATAGGAGGACTGAGTGGGCTGTTGATAGGGTTGATTAAAGGGCTACCATGCTTGGGAACCTTGTTGGGAATTGTAACCTTGAAAGTTCTGATTTTGAAGTAGAAAATTCGGTGATGAGGACTGAAAATTCTGACTTTGAAACCCTTGATTGTAGGGCTGTGAAATCTGGTTATAGGGCTGGGAAGGCTGAAAATTTTGTTGGTTTTGAGTTTGGAAAGCTGGAAATGATTGAAAACCTTGCTGCCCTTGATGATATTGCTGGAATTGAGGTTCGAATTGCTAAAATTGTTGCTGAAATTGCTGCTGAGTTTGTTGGAAATTAGGCTGAAATGGAGGCTGAAAATTTTGGTTCGACGGCTGAAAAACTTGCTGATGATTCTGAGTTTGCTGGGGCTGCTGGAAATTCTGTAGAGGCTGCTGTGAGGGCTGCGGTTGAGGGTTTTGTTGGCAGAAAGCATTCCCGTACTTCAAATTTGGATGATTCCTCCAACCGGGGTTGTAAGTAGAGGAATAAGGATTGTTTCTTGCTTGAAATTGTCCTCTTACCAATGCTGCTACTGTCTCGTCTTGTTGGAGAGTGGGACATGAATCTGAAGTGTGCTCTTGACTAGAGCAAATGCCACACACACTCATCACTTGATTAGATTGTGGAGTTGCTGAAAGATTTGAGCCTTGATTTGCATTATTAACCTTCAATTCCTTAATAAGTGATGTGATCTCTGCCAATGAATTCCTTATCTCTTTCTGATCAGTAGGAACTACCTGAACTTCACCGACTCCTCTGGTGGTCAAGGCTCTGCTTCCAAATTGTTGGAAATTCTCAGCCATATTAGAAATTAGCTCCCTAGCTTGCATTGGCGTTTTGTTCACTAGGGCCCCTCCAGCTGCAGCATCTATCATGATTCTGTCCATCTACAGCAATCCCTCATAAAAGTATTGAATTAAAAGTTGCTCGCTGATCTGATGCTGGGGGCAACTTGAACACAACTTATTGAATCTCTCCCAGTAGTCATATAGTGTCTCGCCCACCACTTGCTGAATTCCACAGATATTTTTTCTGATTATAGCTATTCTGGAGGCTGGGAAATATTTTTCCAAAAATGCTTTCTTCATGGAGATCCAACTAGACACATGTCCCGTGGGTAGATAGTAAAACCAGTCTTTTGCTGCTCCTGTCAGTGTGAAGGGAAAAGCTCTCAGCTTGATATCTTCTTCAGAAATGCCCTGAGGCTTCATAGTAGAGCATACAACATGGAATTCGTGCAGGTGTCTGTTTGGATCCTCTCCAGTTAATCCCTGAAACTTTGGCAGCAAATTGATGAGTCCAGATCTGAGCTCAAAATTACCAGCTAGCTCTGGATAAGCTATGCTGGAGTACTGAAAGGCAGCATCTGGTGCTGCGAGCTCCTTCATCGTTCTCTGGTGGTCTGCCATGATACTGCCTGAGTAAGGAAAATATTCTGAATAGGAGGGATATCTGTAGTCTCAGAAAGAATGCCCTGGCTCCTCCTAGCTCTGAAAGTCCTCTCAATCTCAGGGTCGAATTCTTCTAAATCACCACCTGAAGACCTGGTCATAAAACAAAATAAATCGCAGTAAAAGTAGATAAAGAGATAAAACAAATAAAATCAAATCACCAGATATAACAATAAGCACAGAAATAAATCAAGAATGATATGAAATAAGTGCACAAGCAAAAATCAAACAAATCAACTAGTAGTTCCCCGGCAACGGCGCCAAAAATTTGACGGACCCAAACTAGATGTCACGAATGTGGGTCTCAAATTTAAATATGAATGAAAGCTGGAAACCCTTTTTGCAATCAAGTATGAAAACGTAGTAAAGGGGCCACAGGTCGTATTTTTCCTCGGGACTAGTTGACGTTGTTTGATTCGAGCTTGTATTTATGTGTCGTGATTATTTTTGGGTTTCGAATGTGATTTGAGGGTTGGATTGCAAATGAAAATGAAAATGCAAAGAAAATAGAGGAAACTAAGCTAACAAGCTAAACAAATGATAGCAAGTGATGGAAACCGAATCAACCCAAAGAACTTAACTAAGATTGGAAAAACAAATTTGAATTCAATTTGCAATATAAATTCTGATGCACAAAAATAGAGACAGTGATGGAATTTTGTGGAAAGCAAATCAAACTTAAAACAATTGCTAACTATGCAATTCGGAAATTTAACAAGCAACAAACATTAACACCAACTACAAGTTTAGGAAGCTAACCAATGCAAAGAAAATTCAGGAATTCTAAAGGCGATAGCAATTGATTTCAAACACTACCCTACTCCAAGAAAATAGTGAAAATCTGATGCAAATCAGTGCCTAAAAACAGCTTGGCACGCAAGCTGAAACCTTTGTGCCAAACTGAATTTTTGTGCCAAAAACTGATTCTATCAGTTCAGCATGAAACTATCGAGCAAACTTGGAAAGAACAGCTCTAAATGCAGTGATATGTAGGGATAAATGAAGAATTCAGGCTCCAATTGAATGACTGATCAAATCAGATTGTGGAAGGGACTTGACACAACCCAAAATCAGCAGAAATTCAGACTTTAACTGCGAAATTCAGAAACTTAAAGAGCAGGTAATTGCAGCTACGAACTGATTTCAAATTCAACCAACAGCTGATGTGAACAATTGGATGTCACGTAACCAAATCAGGTGCAGAGTTCATCAGCCAATAATTGCAGAAACTAAAATGAAACAAGAGTTTCAGAAACTGATATGATGTGCCAAAATGGAATAGCTCACTTGCAGAATTCAGATTTGAAATTTAACTGAGAAAACATACGCAAACTTAAGTCTATTGCACTAATTCGAAGTAAGAAAAGATTCACAAAAGCTAAAACTAACTTGATACAAAGATCAGGAACTAGGGTGAAAGAAATCTGATATGCACCAGCCCAAGAAAATTGATACGCAGCAGAACTATTTGAACGCAAGCAAGAAAATATGAAATAAACTGATCTAATTGAACTTGTTCATTACTCAAACAATCTAGCTAATAGAAACGCTGAATCAAAATTCTAATTGAAACAAAAACTATTCAGAACCAAAAATTTCAGTAGCTAAAACAGAATTTCAGAACAGAGATTGCAGCAGAATTGAAATCTACAGCTAAAACACAATGAAACTTAATTATCTAAGCTACTCCTCAACCCTTCTCCAACTCAAGAGCTCCTTGGTCGTCAATCAAGGGAGAACCTCGGACCCGCAAGCTCAACAAATCAGTGAAGAACTATCTCTGCTACCGAATCAAATCAGCCCCTGCTCAAGCCGAAATCTGCTTCCAATTTCTCAAACTCGCAGTGGTGGCTTGCGATTGTGATTAGGGAATGATCCGAACCTTCCAAGGAACCCCTCTGGACAGCTCGGATGCAGTGGCGATGGTGCATAGCTGAGCTCGCTGAAATCGGATAACAAAGCTGCTGAAACCTCACGCAGCCTTGCTATTGAGCAAAACCCAATCTGAAAACTTCACTGAGACTCTCTTCACTGACCTAGCCCTTGCTCTGATGAAGGATTGAGTGATCACGCCTTCGGATGGATGAAGAACTTGAAGAACACGATGAAAAACCGAAGGAAATACTGTTGCGGCGAAGACGCGATGAAGAGGAAGCTGCGAAAAAATTTCCTTAAGTAATTAACATTGGACGGCTCAGATTGAATTGAGGAAATCCAACGGCTGATCTTGCTCTGATTGGAGCCAAACTTTGATGATGATGATCTGGGGTCAGGATCTGCCTCGTGGTAGCTCAGATCCTCCAAATGTGCAACGGATGGTCCAGATCACCCTAATCTTTGAATGAACGATCTAGAGCCCTCCGAGCTTGATCCAACGGTTGATTGAGCTCTGATTGGGATGAAACTTTCAGATCTTGATCAGAGTGCTTGATCAACCCAACCCTAGCTCGGATTGCTTCAGATCATCCCAGATGGCTCAGATCTAGCCGCTCTTGAATCGGACGGCCCGGATTAATCGTAAGCTTGATAATTCGATCCGGTTCCACTTCCGACTCAAGTTTGACCCAGTATGCCCTAGGTCCATAAACCTTCATGCCTACAAAAAAAAAAATAGATCCAAAATTTAGTGGCAAATTAATCCAAATATGTGTAAATTTGTAATTAAGTCCAAAATAAGAGAAAGTTCTAAAACCTAGGGTAATTTCACAATTAAGCAATAAAAACATAGGTCAAACATGGATTTTAGCAATTAAAATAATCAATAAAATGGTACTTATCAGTGATATAGGAAGATTAGAGGTTTGGGCACCAAAAATCTCATCTCCTATCTCAACCCTATCTACTGATATAGGTTTCTCAGAATTCCAGATGTGGGAGGTCCATTAGTGAGTTTTAGTTAAAACTCACTGATATACCTAAACCACTCCTATAGCATTGGTGATACAGCTAGATTAGAGGTTTGAGCACCCAAAATCTCATCTCCTAGCTCAACCCTATCTACTGATATAAGTTTCTCAGAATTCCAGATATGGGAGGTCCATCAGTGAGTTTTGGTCAAAACTCATTGATATACCTAAACTACTCCTATAGCAATGGTCATACAGAAAGATTAGAGGTTTGGCCACCCAAAATCTCATCTCCTATCTCAACCCTATCTATAGATATAGGTTTCTCAGAATTCCAGATGTGGGAGGTCCATCAGTGAGTTTTGCTCAAAACTCACTGATATACCTAAATCACTCTTATAGCAAGGGTCATACAGCAAGATTAGAGGTTTGGCCACCTTAAATCTCATCTCCTATCTCAACCCTATCTACTGATATAGGTTTCTCAGAATTCCAGATATGGGAGGTCCATCAGTGAGTTTTGGTCAAAACTCACTGATATACCTAAACCACTCCTATAGCAAGGGTCATACAGCAAGATTAGAGGTTTGGGCACCCAAAATCTCATCTCCTATCTCAACCCTATCTACTGATATAGGTTTCTCAGAATTCCAGATGTGGGGGTCCATCAGTAAGTTTTGCTCAAAACTCACTGATATACCTAAACCACTCCTATAGTAATGGCCATACAGCAAGATTAGAGGTTTGACCACCCAAAATCTCATCTCCTAGCACAACCCTATCTACTGATATAAGGTTTTCAGAATTTATTGTCCAGAAAAAGAAAACAATTGTGTGATGTTGATTCACATCGAGTTGTTGCAATATAGTGTAACAACTGATACGGTAAGAAAACATAATTTATTAAAGATTTGGACTAAGTTTGCACACCAGATGTAACACCTGCTTTTTTTTTTCTTTCCATAAAGCGGCGTTACGTTAACATGGGTAGGGCAGGTGGACATCATAATGCAGGAAAAACTTTAAACTTACACCTACCTATACCTACTACCATTCCTAACATGACGACATGGGAACTTGGCATATTAACTTCATACTTAGCATCATATCATGTCATACTTAGCATCATGTCATGTCATACTTAGCATCATGTCATAGAGTCACATAAGTCTTCATTCAAGCACATAAGTAGCAAAGGTAAAGTTCTAGCATAAGACGAGTAAACATATTGTTTTCTTGGCCAAGTCACTACCACACACATGCATTCTTGCCCTCCTGCTGCTTCGTTACTGTCCCCTTGCGTGATCTGCGGTATAAGGAAATAAGACTATAAGCACACAGGCTTAGTAAGACTCTTTCCTACTCACTAAAACATTCATCACTTAATAACGAGCACATGAAACATTAACATACTTAGTGCTCTACTTCGAACATAAGCATCTAGGATCATTTAGCATATATTTGTCATGGCATGAACATAAACATAATAAACATTCTTAGCATGGCATGATACATGGCATAAACATAAACATAATAAACATTCTTAGCATGGCATGATACATGACATAAACATAAACATAAGAAACATTCGTAGCATGGCATAATACTTGGCATAAATATAAACATAAGAAACATTCGTAGCATGACATAATACTTGGCATAAACATAAACATAAGAAACATTCGTAGCATGACAGAATGCATAATATGAATGAATGCATGAGTCTAATGCATATATATAAGGATGCTTAACTTTTAAAATCATACTTTTAAATACTTAAACATAATCATAACATCATTGGGGTCCCCGGCTTGTACCACATACATACATCATAAGCGTGCATCCCTAAGTAAATATGAGGTAACGAGCCCCGACCTACTAGGGTAAGGACAGCATAGTCGGTAGTCCCAGAACCGGGGCGTTCTTAAGGTGCCCATCCCTGTTGCACAGCTTCGGTAGTGCCAGAACCGTGGACAGCATAGTCGGTAGTCCAGAACCGGGGCGTTCTTAAGGTGCCCATCCCTTGGACCCATACTTCGGTCCGGTACAAGCCCATTCATAAAGTAAAATACTTCACATGATTCATCATTCATACATCATGGCATGCTTCTTTATTCATAAAACATAGCATGCATCTTCATTCATACATGGTATGCATCTTCATTCATAAAACATGGCATGCATCTTCATTCATAAAACATGACATGCTTACATAAAACATCATTCCTATTCCTAGTGCTTGCATGATCATGGCATCTAAGGTAAGCATTGCATTATATTCATTGAACATGATATATTTACATAGACCATTTTCCTAATCCATGGAGCTTGCATGGCCATGATACATAAGGTAAGCATTGCATTTCATCCATAAGCATGGTATTTCTCACAAGCATACATAGGTAGAATTTCTATAAACATGCTACCTACTATCCAAGTGCATGGCATAGAACATAAGACATTAAACATACACACATGAAACATGGTACTTAAGGTTAGGGTTATTTATAACATAATCTCTACCACATGTTTGAACCTATATATATATATATATATACTTCATAAGAAGCCATAAACCATCATTCTTCAAACCCTAACTCCTCCCATACCCTATTTATCTTGCTTGGCCGAAACTTACAAGGGGGAGTTTCATCATTCAAATAACATGTAAGGTAGCATAAGGAAAAGTAACAACCATGCATTACCTATAGGGTCATAAGAAGCCATTTTGGCACATGATTAGGGTTCACCCTAACACCAAGCCCTATTTCCTAGGGTTGGCCGAAACATATAAGGGGCATGGGTGCATGAATAAATTCATAGAATTTCCAATTAAACATCTAACACCTTCCATACTATACCATAGGAGCCATTAGGACCCTTGCTTGAGGGAAGCCCTAACTCTTTGCCCTAGACCCCTACTTGGCCGAAAGTTATAGGGTCACAAAGCCTTGTGAAAATTCACATAAGTCATCCTTAATCTCCCTTATAGCATGATAATACACAAAATACATACTTGAAGGTTTAGATCCAACCCTACCCATGGGTTCATGGTGTTGGCCGAAACCCTAGGAGATCCTAGGGTACCCCAAAATTTCTCCAAATCTCATTTTAACTTATATTCATCATGGAAAAAACATTAGAAAGCATGAGTAATATTTTTAACATCATTTTGGACCCAAAAACCCTAGTGGCCGAAAGTTATAGGGTCACAAATCATGGTTTCTTCAATATAAATCCCAAAACCACTTTATATCATGCTAAAAATCATAAAGGAACTATTATACCACAGGTGAGGGAGTCTTACCTTGGTTGATCTTGACTATAAACCTTAGATTTGGGAGAAGGATGAAGATCTTGTTGCTTCTTAACCACCCCTAGCCTTGGTACCCTTGTAAAAGCCTTGGATCTTGGTGATGGAGCCTTAGGTGAACTTTTTCCAAGGGAGAATCCCCTCTTGGGGTTTCAGCTAGAATGAGGGAGGAGGAAGAAGAAATGTGGTCTTGATGGAAAGAAGAAAGAAACTCCCATTCCCCCTCTTTATAACACATTAAGGAGGGTAAGTGAAGAGTCATGGTTGATGACTCTTCATTTTTCCTAAGCCTTAACCATAATCCACTTCATTTCCTCATAGCACTCCCTTGCTAGGTGAATTGGTTAGAGCATGCATGGTTGTACAAGAGGTCCAAGGTTCAAATCCTTGGTGCATGTACTAATTTTTTCCATTTTATTTTTATTTTATTTTTCTAATATTTCGAAAATCTCCTAAAAATTCCCCCATAATTATGTTAATATTTCTCCTTGAAATCCCTTTATATTTCTATAAATTTTTACCTAAAATTCACCAATAATCATGGTACTAGAAAGCCCATATAAGGCCCATTAGTGCCTATTTCCCCAATTTAAATGGAAAAAGCATGGATTTCTAGATTAAAATTCGTGTTAATATTTCTAGGTCCCTCGGAAAATTATCTAGACATACTTAATATTTTAAAGAAATATTAAGAAAATTTTCGGGTCGTTACACCAGAAATAACATTTCTTTGTTAACTCTAACTAGTGATATATATCCAAGTATTGAAGGTCCATCAGTGGGTTTCTGATACATAATTTGAAAATATGACTCAATGGTCTGGAATTGAAATTTGGTATGCATTCTGTATTTACTTAGTAAGATGGATTATCTCTACCATAAATTTAAAAAACTTATTTCAAATTCTAAAAATTAATAATTATATAAAATTACAGGATTTGGTCACATCTTGTAGATAAATATAGGATATTATTCTATAAATCATTATTTTATTTAATGTCCCAAGGTGAGAATGAACTTAACTGATTTCAGGCCCATCGTGGGCCTGAAATAAAATGATTTCAGGCCCACGTGGGCCTGAAATTAAAACATTTCAGGCCCAAGGTGGGCCTGAAATCACTTTAATTCAGGCCCAGTGTGGGCCTGAATCGCTCCATTTCAGGCCCAGGGTGGGCCTGAAATCAAGTGACTTCAGGCCCACCGTGTGCCTCAACTGGGAAAATTTCAGGGTATCTGTTAACCATAAAATCCTTCTGATTTAGTTGGTGGATAATAAATTTGTAGTTGTATAGGTGTATAAATCTGACACCATCTTTCTGGCCTAACTGATACGTTTATAGAACATAACTCATAAATATTGGTACTTAGTGTGCACATTAAAACTGACTGAATCATTCCTAAAAACCTCATATTTCAAACTACTCCTATAACAATGGTGATATAGGGATTTCATCTCCTATAAAAATTTCATCTCCTATCTCAACCCTGTCTACTAAATAGCGATTTCAGAATTTCAGATATGGGAGGTCCATCAGTGAGTTTTGCTCAAAACTCACTGAACACCTAAACTACTACTATAGTAATGGTGATACAGCAAGATTAGAGGTTCGGACACCAAAAATTTCATCTCCTAGCTCAACCCTGTCTACTGATATAGGGATTTCTGAATTTCAGATATGGTAGGTCCATCAGTGAGTTTTGCTCATAACTCACTGATATACCTAAACTACTGCTATAGCATTGGTGATACATCAAGATTAGAGGTTCGGACCCCAAAAATATCATCTCCTAGCTCAACCTTATCTACTGATATAGGGATTTCAGAATTTCAGATATGGTAGGTCCATCAGTGAGTTTTGTTCAAAACTCACTGATACACCTAAACTACTGTTATATCAATGGTGATTCATCAAGATTACAGGTTCGGACCCCAAAAATATCATCTCCTAGCTCAACCATCTCTACTGATATAGGGATTTCAGAATTTCAGATATGGTAGGTCCATCAGTGAGTTTTGTTCAAAACTCACTGATACACCTAAACTACTGCTATATCAATGGTGATACATCAAGATTAGAGGTTCGGACCCCAAAAATATCATCTCCTAGCTCAACCCTCTCTACTGATATAGGGATTTCAGATTTTCAGATATGGTTGAGCTAGCCAGTGAGTTTTGCTCAAAACTCACTGATATACCTAAACTACTCCTATAGTAATGGTGATACAGCAAGAATAGAGGTTTTGACCCCAAAAATATCATCTCCTAGCTCAACCCTCTCTACTGATATAGGGTTTTCATAATTCCATATATGGTTGAGCTAGGATCAACCATTTTATTTCAGGCCCACCATGGCCTGAATCATTTTATTTCAGGCCGACGGTGGGCCTGAAACATTTGATTCAGTCCCACAGTGGGCTTGAAATCATTTTATTTCAGGCCCAAGGTGGGCCTGAATCATTTTATTTCAAACCCACCGTGAGCCTGAAATCATTTTATTTCAGGCCCACCTTGGGCCTGAATAACTATTATTTCAGGCCCAGCGTCGTTCATCTATATGTGAATTTTAGAGCCTTGAAAATTAAATATAAATACATTTGAAATATATTTAACCTAATTTAAATCAGAAATATATTTGAAATATAACAAAGTAAATTGCACATAATAAATCAGAAATATATTTGAAATATAACAAAGTTAGTTTGATTTTTATAAATAAAAATAGATATAACCTAAGTTATATTTATAATACAAATAAAGAAAAAAGGGCTGCCTAGGGCCTGAAATCCTTTTATATCAGGCCCAGCAGTCACTCAGCTTTATAGCGTCCCTTAGAGCCTAGTGCTCACCAATAGTCTTCTAGCTCCAGATTTGTTGCGATTTCAAGGTAGCGTGCTTGTTTTCATTGGAGTAGTTGTGGGCGACATCCTCGTTATCGCACTAGTCGAAATGTACGTACCCTAATTTGTAGTTTGTGATTTCAATTCTTGCCTTTCACCTAGGGTTATCGATTATTTTCAGTAATAGACTGAATTTGAGGAGGCTCGTTTTATGAACGAATTCTAAGTGTCATTGTTTGTTTGTGTCAAATAATTGTTTGTTTGATGGTTGCTAAGTTCGGTATGGGTCAAAAAAGATCATCTTCAAAGAAAGCTGCTCCCACCAAATCTAAGAAACAGCAAGTCCCTGGGGGAAGTCATGGGAAAAAGCAACTGCCACAATGAAAAATCAAATTGCCTACCGAGTATACAAGTTTTGCCAACAGAGGTCGAAGTAAACGAATGAACTGGAAAAGTAGCCTTTGCCATTTCAAAATTTTTATTGAATCTGTTCCACCCACACCAGCACAAGAACAATTGTTTCGAGAAACACCCTTTTCTTGGGTCCTCGACCTTCCTACTAGTTCTTGTGTAAGACCCCAGGTTCAGAACATGTTTGATAATTGGGATGAAGAAGAACAGAGCTTTGTATTCCATGGGAAAAAACTCAATTTCACAATGGTTGATATATCAGTTATTCTAGGGCTACCTGATAATGGAGAGATAGTCAAACTTGATTTGAATTAGGCCTCTAGCCCACTGTACAAGGAGTATTTTGAATATTCCAGTTGTTCTGCATGGCATTTGGAGAAACTGCTAATAAAGTCTACAACCAATGACAAGTTGTACTGTCAGTTGTATATACTTTATTTTTTTGTACAGTGCTATTTTGTGGTAGTAGCAGCATACTTGTCATTCCTGCCTTGTCACTTATTGATTACGTAGATGATTTTGATAATCTACCAAACTACAATTGGTGCAATGCCGTGTACAATTTCATGACTCCTCAGTTGGGAGCCATTGGAAAGGAGGTGACATTGAGGCATAGACCACATGTAGGTGATTCAACCCAACCGGCCAAGGCTCCCTTGCTCAAGGGATTTCTAAATATTTTGGCTGTAAGTGAGAGCACATATACCTGCTAATATAATTTCATGATGGATATTATTTACTGATTATAATGATGTTGCAGGTATGGGTTAATGAACATATTAGTATTGCTGCTCCTGAACATCCTCATAGATTGCCAAGAATACTTCGCTGGACTTGGCCTAAAACCCATGTTGACACTATCAAGAGGATGATAGACCGTGTGGCCCTAAATTTAATTATTGTTGATTTAATTCCGTTTGATATAGAGCATGATTTGGTACCTGACTACTCTCCTCCAACTCAACCACTTGAGGTAGAATGTGAGGTATTACAGCAGGCACCAGAAGGAAGCCAGGCAGCACAAGGAAGCCTACAACCCTTACAAATGGAAGCCTGCAATATATGTATAGAAAAACAAGAACAAATTGAAACCTTACAGTAACAATTAAATATAGCAATTAAATGTTTGGAGGAAGCCAAAAGTGAGATGGCATCAGCCATCAGTGCCAAGGATCAAATTATTGCTTACAAAGAAACAATAATTGCAGAGAAGGAGTCCCAGCTGAAACAAAAAGATGACATCATTGTTGAAAAGGATAAAATAATTGGTGACAAAGATTTGCAGCTTAAACAACAAGAGGAGCAAAATGATAAAAGGATAGCTATAAGAGAGGCTATCATACTTCAGTCTAACAAAAAAATCAAACAGTTGCATGACCAATTGCAAAGCAAAGGGTCAGATGAAGGTGAGCCACTTTCCAAAAAAAGGAAATAACTTAGGTCAGACAAACCTACAAGGCCAAAGGCAAGGGCAAACAAGTTGTTCAGGAGAAGGATGAGGAGGAAGATGAAGATGAAGATGAAGATGACGAGCCTCCTGCCCCATTAATCTCAGATACTACAACGCAAACAGCAAAATCTGCGACCTCCACCCAAACTAACATATCTCAACACCACGCAGCTAAAGCTAAAGAATTTCAAAAGGTGAAAAGCAAAATCGTGAAGAATTCCAAGGCATTCTTTAAGAAGACTAAAGATGCAGAGATTGTTGAAACATTATTAAAGCTTAGTAAATTAAAGTGAGTTAGTTGCTATTGCGTTTGGAAAAATATTGTAAAACATTGATGATTATTGACATTCATTAATAAAATTTAATCATTCACATTGTTATAAAATTGCTTATCTTATTTGCATGTAGGTATGAGTTGAATCCAGTATGGTCCAATGGGACCTTTACATTAGATATGCTATCTTTTTTGACAATATTTGATTGGAATGACTACACCACCGGGGATTGCATCAATACATACTGGACTATTCTTGGAAATGAAGCAAAAGCGTGTAACTCACCATACCAGTCCTCCATATTCTGTGGGGTGGGGTTTGATGTAAGTCAATTAGCTACTAAATCATTATTATTTTTTCTATGATTTAGTCCACTGACACTTCCTTTTTAATAACCATAGGAACTTTTTGAGGCGATTCACGCTCAGACTTTTGAACAAACTATTGCTACTGATACGGATAAGCAATTAGATATATCATCTGTCCTCTAAATAATGTAGATGATCATTGGCATCTAATGGTTATTGACCTCGTGGAAGGTAGTATCCATCATTATAATTCTCTCGGTGCCACAGAAGGGTACACTGCCAAATTTGAAAAAACTGTAAGTTTTCTATTTCATAGATATAACTCAAAAAAAGATTTCATACCAATATAATTGTTACTAATGTCATATCTGTGTAGGTGGCATTTTTCAAAATTTTGAACTGGTCTTATTACAAGACATGGAATAAAGAATTGCCTTCCATATCTGGGACAGAGTTCAATAAAATTGTTGTAGAAGGACCCACCCAAAGCAGATCGTAAGAGGATGTTTATTTTTGTTAAAAATAACAATGCATTTCATGGTTGGATGTCTCAAATGACAACAATGTCAATATTGGTTTTTCAGGTCGGATTGTGCATTTTTCATGATGCGGTATGCAGAAAGTCTAGTTTTTCAAAGACCTACAGATTTTACCCAAAAGCAAATGAAATACTATCGATTTCAGGTGGGCTATAAAATAATGAGAGACAAGTGCTGGAAGATTTAGCTAAATCTGTAAATAGTGTTTTTGTTGATACTATGTATATGTAATTGTCATCATAAACATTGTATATTTGTAATTATATAATCCATGTACTCCTTTTCAAATCAATGAAACTTTGCTTTGAATCATTGTTTTTGTCTCATATATGATCTGTAATATGTAATTATTGTGGAACTCATCAGTAATATTGAACCTTGCTTTTGCTAGAATCTTTTTAATTTAGGACCACAGTGGGCCTGAAACAAAAGGATTTTAGGGAACCCACTCAGGGCCTGAAACAAAATGATTCAGTTGTATAATGTAAGTTTAATGACAAACAATATATGTTTGTAGTTATAATGTATGTAAACCATTTTCATACTCCAATGGAGCATTGCTTTCGATCCTTGTTATTGTGTAATCTCTAATCTATAATCTGTCCTCTTGTCGATACTATAAGTAATATTGAACTTTACTTTTCTTCTACCCTAATTTTAAATCACAGCCCATGTTAGACCTGAAATGAGATTATTTCAGGCCCACGCTGGGCCTGAAATGATATTATTCAGGCCCAGCGTGGGCCTGAAATAATTCCATTATTGGGCCTGACACAATAATCTCATTTCAGATTTCAAATAATTCAATATTATAATGATTAAATATTTTATATAAATATACATGTTGTCAAATTATTTTTAATATAAAACAAAAAGGAGAGTACCTACATAGACATTGCACCACAATTTAATTCTATCCACATCATTACCTCATATTTTCAGAAGTTGGCACAGCAGTAGTTTTGTTTCATGGACCTATTATATTTTGATTTCTCAAAACTCATTACCAGTAGTTAGTGTTGATGTAGTCTGGCCCTGATTGTTATTTTGGTGTTGACACCGATTTAAATTTAGGTTGATGATTATGATGATTGTGTTTAAGTCCTGTTCGGGGATCAGGCATGGTTTGGAAAATCCTAATCTGGAGGGCTAGGTGTTGGAAAATCCTAACCTGGAGGGTTAGGTGTTGAAAATCCTAGCTTGGAGGGCTAGGTGTATGAAAAGTCCTAATTCGGAAGAGGTGGGTGAAAAGTCCTAGCTTGGAGGGCTAGGTGAAAAGTCCTAACTTGGAGGGTTAGGTGCAAATTCCCATCTTGGAGAATTAGGTGAAAAAATCCTGGCTTGGAGGGTCAGGTCCTAGCTTGGAGGGCTAGGTTTGGAAAGTCCTAATCCGGAAGAGTTGGGTGAAAAGTCCTAGCTTGGAGGGCTAGGTGAAAAGTCCTAGCTTGGAGGGGTAGGTGAAAAGTCCTAACTTGGAGGGTTAGGTGCAAATTCTCAACTTGGAGGGTTAGGTGAAAAATCCTTAGCTTGGAGGGCTAAGGTGGAAGAGAACTTAGCTTGGAGGGCTAAGTTTACGTCCCTGGATCGGTCTGGTGATCGGTCAGGGAAGCTGGCACGCTGCCCTATTGTGGATCGGTCTGGTGACCGATCCAGCAACGACTGATCGGTCTGGTGACCGATCAGGGAGCACACAGTGAGGTTGGGAACTTACTGTGCTGCTCCTGATCGATCCGGTGACCGATCAGGGAGTGTGTGTTTCACCTACTGCTTGGCTCCTGATCGGTCGAGTGACCGATCAGGGAGCCAACAGTTGAGGTTGAGTTCCGTTGCTGATCTGAACCTGATCGGTCTGAAGACCGATCAGGATCACTGTGCAGATCATTCCGGAGAACGATCCAGCGTCGCAGGTTCCTCACTATGATCGATCAGGCTCTAGCCTGATCGGTCTGGTCATGATCTGATTGGTCTGGTGACCGATCAGGAGGTTTGGACTGCGAAGCTCAGAAATCGTCCAAGAAAGGGGTGGATCGGTCGGGTGAACGATCCACAACCTGGGATCGGTCAGGTGATCGATCCAGGAGAAGTCACAAAGAAATCGCGATTTCTAATCGAGCGTTGGGGATAGATCAGGACGGAGCCTGATCAATCTGGACCTATCCTGATCGGTCTGGTGACCGATCAGGGGTAGCTCTGATCGGTCCGGTGACCGATCACTTTAATTCAAATGCACTGTCAGACGCTCTGATCGCGTTTGAACGTATCTGATTTGCTGCCACTTACATCTGATATTTGATTTACTGTGTGATACGCTGCTCTAACACTCTGATTGAGCTGCAGGTGACAAGGGAGGATTCAAACACTCAAGGAGAGGTCAAAGAAGGCTTTCCTTGGAGCAGGTTTGTCCGATTCTCCATTTCAGGTTGCAACGGCCGAGCTGCAGACTGGAGCCGAGACTGGGGCTTGGCTGAGGGGATCTCAGGAAGACCAGAGAGGGCTCAGTGGTAGCTGGCGTTGGCAGTGTGGTAGCTGGAGGCTACGGAGGATGTTGTCACCTGGTGCTGTGTGGATGATCAAAAGGGCGGAAGATGGCTTCGTGGAAGCAGAGGATTTGAAACAGTCTTCTTGCTACGCCTTGAGTTCTCCACAACAAGCTTGCTGCGTTCTTGAAGTTTCATCATCTTGAGCAAGCTACTGATTTTCAAGAAGCAATCATCCATTACTTGAGTGCTTGAAGGAGAGAACAAGGAGCTGGGAGTCCGACAGTGGGAAGACACGAAGAAGGGTTCTTGTGTGAGATCGCCACTGGGTGGAGCTCAGGGAAGCTTGCTGTGTTCTTGTCCTTGCTGAGTGCTTGAGTAAGATCCTTCTTGTTTGTTCATTGAGCTTAAACATTTATCTGTGATTGAAACGCTGTGGAGAGGTTTCTCCACCGAGAAGGAGGTTGCTTCATATCCGGTGATAACCGGGGCTTGATCTGCCGACGATCAAGGGATCGCCCACCTTAAGGGCACGCCAAGGAGTAGGGGCAAGTTATCCCCGAACCTTGTAAACCCTCCTTGTTAGCGATCTTGCTAATTGTGGTTGTTTGTTTTCGGTTTCCATTTTGGTTTACTGCACTGCTTTGTTGCTTTATTTCTTCCGCTGTGCTACTGATAAGATTAAGTGCAGAAACTTGTTACTTGCCAAAGATAAAAGTGATTGGCTATATTCACCCCCCCCCCTCTCTAGCCATCTCGTTTCCAACAGTTAGAGTTTAGATAGCTAGGAGATGGAATTTTTTGTCTCCAAACATAGTCCTAATGATTATCAATTACGTGTTAATACAGTATCTATCAGTTGGCACAGAACAATGAATCAACATAGCAAACAAACAGAGGGTCTCAAATGACAGATATTCACAAACCATAGGACTTCAGGACTACAAGACCTGAAATAACATTATTGTGGCACCCAAAATCCGAAAACTTCACAACTGCTCAATTCTGCATACATAAATTTACACAAGAAGAAATGTATCATAATATTGAAATACTTCTTCAAGTCACAACATTAACAACAACTAGTTTTTTGACAATACTATAGCTGTACAATATACAAAATATATACATTCAGTTATCCTCCATACAAAACATACACTTCAATCAGAATATTGGGTCAACTACATATACCAATAAACTCAAGACCTTGGGGCTGGCGGCATTCTACATGTCCTTTTATTATGACCAAGTTGTTTGCACCGGCTGCATTTTAGTTTGACCTTGCCATTGTGTCTGGACTCTATCCGTGCCTTCTTTCATCTACCAGGCTGCACAAGGCTACGGGGACATAGAACTGTAATGTCGTTTACTCCAATAGGCCAAAACTGCTTGCTTCTACAAGGGAAAATACGATCCATGTAAACCCACTTCCAAGTTTCAGAATAAAAATAATGCTCACAATATGGGAGCGTATTCATGTTCCTATGAATGATTACGGCAATAGCATGTGAGCAAGGAAGTCCTGAAATTTGAAACTCCCCACAATGACAAAACTTTTTTTCCAAATCAACAATGTATGAAGTGCCCCATGTTTCTACTTCCATTTCTGATTGAGAGTAAGGGTGAACCTTATAAGCTATTGCTTTCTCTCTCCTTGAATCCATTTCTTTTGTAGCATAAGGTGTCAAAGCAACATGCCATTTGGAGACTTCCTCTCTACGGTTATAGAACCATTGAGCAACTTTTCTTCTTGTATTATCAATTAACCTGTTTATGGGAAGCTCACGTGTAGACTTGAACAAAGCATTTAAGCTCTCCACACAATTCGTGGTAAGCATTCTGTACATTCTCCCTGGAAAGTGTGCATTTGCCCACCTTTTAGGGTCAATGTTGTGAAGCCACTTATGAGCAACTGGATGTTTTTCAAGCATTGTCTGCATTATCATATCATATTGGAGTGTTGTGTTGGCTCGTGCTGCTGCCCAAAACAAACCTACAGCAGCTCTGCTTCCAGTATCAGTTACCATATTACAACACATGTGGTGGCAACAAAAGGCATGATGCACGTTTGGGTAGACTTTTCTAACTGCTAATATAATGCCCCGATGTCTATCTGATACTATGGTGATTGAGTGATCATGGACACCAAAGAACCTCTTTGTATGCTCCAAAAACCACTCCCATGCAGACCCACATTCAACTTCAGCTATTGCGAAGGCAACTGGAAGAACATTGTCATTACCATCAATCGTCGATGCAATCAACATTACTCCCGGATACTTTCCTCTTAGGTGTGTGGCATCAATTCCGATAAGTCTACGCAAATAAGACATGAACACCCTTCGGCAAGCACCAAAAGCCCAAAAACACCGCTGGAACTGATTGTGACCATTCCTGCATAGTGCCACATACGTTTCAGGATCTCTAGCTCTTAACTCACGCAGATATTGTGGAAGATCTCTATAAGCCTCATCATAATCTTCAACAACTTTTTTCAATGCTTTCTCCCTAGTTATGTATGCTTTTCTATATGATATGGTCACTCCAAATCTAGCTTTAATATCTGATATAATCATACTTGGTTTGTATTGTTCATTATGAAGAAATTGCTCTTCAACAAAAGAAGCAACAAATGATGAAGAGCATGCATGATGATCAGCACTTTCCCTAACAGTTCCACATTGGTGTTCCTTTATATATTTTGTAACAGTGAACTCTACTTCTCCTATTGCTACTACTCTCCATGTACATGGTTGGTTGAAGCACACTGCTTTAACTCTATTTTTTCGGGTGTCAACTGGGTTATATCTCATATGCTTAACCATGGCATGTTTGACAAGTGCATTCTTGAATTCTTCTCTAGATGGAAATATCTGCCCCACAAAAAATTCATGCCCATCTCTTGCCTCTAGCTCTCCAATTGACCCAGCAAGCAATCGAGAATTTAAAATATAAGGATCTTCAGCTAATGGAAACTCCTCCTCTAAGTCACTGTACTCATCTGGGGGGAATTCATATTCCTCAATCTGCATATCATCGGCTTGGAATTCTAGTACACTTGTAATGGGTTCTAATTCATCTGTATTCCGACTTTCAATTCCTTCCTCCCCACTCCAGGTTGCCTCAAATAATTCAACAACTCTTGTAGAAGAATTCAAACCTTCACCTTCTATATTAGTTGCTTCTTCATTTAGATCAATTGTCAAATTCCTTATAATTTCTGATCCATTCCCTGTGACAGCATTATCATCAAGAGTATTCCATATTTCGGATAAAATTTCGTCAACAACATTATAATCCCTGAAAAATAAATTATAATTATATTTTCCAAACTTTGAAAATCATAATCAAGGACCTAGAAAGGCCTAAGGGCCTGAAATATTTTGATTTCAGGCCCTCTGAGGGCCTGAAATCTTTTCATTTCAAGCCCTCACAGGACCTGAAATAAAAATATTTCAGGTCCTGTATGGGCCTGAAATGAAAAGATTTCAAGCCCTACGAGGGCCTGAACTCTTTTGATTTCAGGCCCTCACAGGGCCTGAAATCATATTATTTCAGGCCCTTGGAGGGCTTGAAATCTTTTTATTTCAGACCCTCAAAGGGCCTGAAATCAGTATATTTCAGTCCCTCGGAGGGCCTGACTTATATTGATTCAGGCCCTCCCAGACCCTCAAATCCAATGAATTCAGCCCCTGTAAGGACCTGAAATCTTTTCATTTCAGGCCCTAGGAGGACCTGAATTCCTTTTATTTCAGGCCCTTCCAGTGCCTGAAAACAACATATTTCAGTCCCTCCTAGGGACTGAACTCCTTTAATTTCTGGCCCTTCTAGGGCCTGATATGGTAATATATCACCCCTAGGTCGAATTCAAGCATTTATTTATCTTAAGTTTAACAAATTTCAGAGAGCCCTTATTATGTAATGCATATCACCCTTAGATTCCTCCAAACATAAAAATTATAGCAAGAGTTGATAAGTATAAAACTAGCTCTGATACCATATCAAAGATATCAATCATACGTACATTACTATTTGTATTTGTTACCAATCTGTTGATTGCTTTTTCTCCTTCAACACCTATCTTCCTCAACTGCCTTGATGAATTGAGTTGTGCAAGGTCGAATAATATACGTACCCTCGTGATGATTCGACTTGTGCAAGGTAGTAATATATATATAGGCTGAGAAAATTTTCACTACCTGGCCATCTGAACCACAAATTATTATTTTACTGCAAAAGTGGTTCGGATGTCTCGAAATTGTCAACAAAAAAGGCATTTTGTAGCGCCAAGGGTATAATAGGAAGTTCACTTAAACGGCTGCGCCCTTTGGTAAAATAAAAACCATGGTGCGCCCTTTGATAATTTCGGATTGTTGTGTACGCCCTTTGGTAAATTATCGAAAAAAATGATGAACCTGATTGAGTAATGTGGAATTTGAGATTATTGATTAGTTTTATAGAAATTTTTTATTAGTTATTAAGAAAAATCGAAAATTACTTACGATGAATGGTCAAGAGAAGGTCAATATTCCATGATTTTGTATTATATTTGAAAAAAAAATCTTCTAAAATTCATTGTAATTAGAGATTGAACAATAAATATTTAGGACATAATTAACCATCCTTCCATGTATTTTAATCCCGAGGTGAGAACATGAGCTTTGTAAAATCATATTTATAAGTTGACGATTGCTAGCCCACCATCTCTATTTTCAACAAATTATTATGTTTTCAAGGTATTTTTTTAAGAAAATAATTTACTCCTAAACTAATGCAATTTACATTAGTTGAATCTTTATTATTATTTCTATATTTTTAAATTTATATTTTAAAAAAATATTTTAAATATATATATATATATTTAATTTATGACATATATATATATATATACATAATTTCTTTATTATTAATAAATATATTTTTTAATATATATTTCTTTAAAATTTATAAATAATTTTGATTAAAATTGTTATATAAAACTACCAATTAATTCACAGAGCACAGAGCGTCACGCATCAACTCTCTCAATCTGCCTTCATCATGAAGGTTTGACATTGCCAATCGTTTTTGACAGTCGAAGTCCAACATCGCTCTTTCCTTACCTGGCACGCTCCTTCCTTACAAGGCAAAATTAGCTACAAAGAGGAATGTAAGGAGGCCGGTGACCGCAACGAGGGCACACGCTACTTTCTTGATGATTTCCTCCAAAGAAATAGGAAGGAAAACACTAAATCGTATCCCTGCCTGAATCATGTCTTTCTATGAAAATTATTTCAGAATTGAAGTAAAATCCTTGTACATGTTTTATCAATTATCATGTTGAGAAATATCAATCACAATTGTAACTAATACAAATCAACAATATTGGAAAATAAATACAATATAATTTATAGCAAATTATCAACACTTTTTCCTATCTCTATCGACATTAATCGATCCAAATTAAAGCTAACAGCAATGCCCTTCCTCAGGCCGCAAGGCAGGCAAAGAGATGAAGGCGGTGGCGGCTGTGGTGGTAACCATCTTCGAAGACGTCGTGGACGACGTGGAGGAAGTGGCCGACGGCGCAGGGGATGACGATAGGTCCCGTTTGTTCATACCCGTACTCGGCGGCAGCCTCCTCGAGAAGCTCCGCGAAGAGCGGATGGGAGAGGCACGACACCGGCACCACAAACCGCCGCTGTTCCTCCCCTTCGGGGCCCACCCTCACCGCCATCCACCCCTTTCTGGGCGGTTTCCCCTCCTCCACCTCCTTCTCGAGGTGGCTGCCGCCAAGGTGCGGCATGTGAAGTCGGAATAATTTCCCGACGACCTTCATTCCTCCAGCTGCTGCCTCTTCTTCTTGATGATTACCAACCGCCCTCATGCGTGCGGCAAAGCTAACCGGCCGGAAACAGACCAGGAGATACAACAGGGGAGCTAGATAGAGAGAGAGAGAAAGAGAATTATCAGGAGCTAGAGAGAGAAAGGCCAGGGATCGGAGCTGGAGATGGCGAGGCGGAAGAGGGCGAGGGAGGAGTCACGGAGAGGTGTGGGGACGTTGGACATGGTTTACGACGTCGTTTTTCTTTTCCGGCAAGAACCAAAATGGGATTCCAGTAGGGCTACGAGAGATATATCAGATCATACGGAGGGAGAGATTTTTATAGATCGGAAAGGAAGAGATCGAATTGAAAGTAGGTCGGTTTGTTTCGGTGCTAAGCGAGGAAGGTGGGAATTACCGAAGTAGGATAGAAATGTTCTTGCAGTCCGTCCCCGCGGCCGTTGACTTCTTACTTTTCTTGCGCGGCTCGACTTCGTCTTGGCTGTAGGCGTCGACGTTGAGGCGGCAAATGGATTCCTACTACGAAAGTTTTATCATGCTTTCCCCTCTAATTTTAGTTTTTAAAATAGTTTTAAATAAAATTTATTGACTAAAAAATTGATCGATAATAATTTTTAGTGAAGCGATTCATTAATTTTTGTTTAGCGATTTCATTAATTTGGGGGGTCGGTAAGCTAATAAATTAATCGATGCAGTTCTTTTGGGAGAGTTTATAGAGATCACTAGACAAGAAACAATATTTAAATGTAAGAAAAAAATAAATATTCTAAAAATATGGTGACTCTGTACCATGCTTATCCAATTTAGCATTCTGGACTTTTTTAGGGTGAAAAGTCAACGATCTTTACCATTTCCGTTTTTATTTTTTTATTTTTTTCCTTTTCAAACTAGTAACGAAGTCAAAAACGCAACTCCTGAGAAACTTGTTTGTGTAAGAATCCAAATTTTGCAGTTTAACCCCGCGATCGTTGAACCGTCAAAGATAAAGTTTAACATAAACAAAATATATTTTATGCCTCAAATTTCTGTTTTAAGTTATGAAATGGTGATGTCGTCATCGCGTGCACTCATCAATTTTGAAACCTAAAAAATTAACAGATATATATTTCATTTTCATTTCATTTCTCATTTGTGGTTCAACTCGCTGGAAATATTTCATAGGGCATTCCAATTCTTAGATATATGAAATTGATCTCCTACATAATCGCGCACCGCATTGGAGATGCCTCCGCTTGTTAATTTTTTTTTTAAAGTCCGTGAGCATTGTCACGCTCTCGGAGGGGAGCCGCTAATCCAATATACAATCGGGCAGTATTTTTCCTGTACAGCGGACAATTTAAAACATTTATATAAATACTCTCGCAATATATATGACCTCTGACCTCAAATAAAGGTATATCGGTCAATCCCAACAGGATCATATAATAGATAATGCATCATAGTAACAAGATCCCATAAGACTTACCTGATCTACCATCTGGGTAGGTGCGCAACAAAAACAGATAACATAAAATCCAACAAATGACTCAAAAATACAATCCAGACATCAATACGACGCAGATACAAGTCTACGATAGAAAAATAAATACAGGGTACGAAATATGCTATAATAGAAAGCATAAACAAACGAAAAATCCAAAGTTGGAGTTGTCGAGACCTGGAACTAACAACTGAGCTCTATTGGCGTCCAATCAACCTGAAAACAAAATAGAGTAATGGGTAGTGAGTCTAAGTGGATTCTGTGGGTATAGAGATAGATATACATGACAATATAAATATCTATATATACAAACTATAAAGAAATAACATGTTACAGTCTCAAGGGTGTTAGATGTATATTAAAAGACTTGTCCTTTTATATGATCATCTACATTTTGAAAGAGAATCACAACAACACAGTTATATGTTTAAATTAGTATATGCATAACAGTCTCATACTCTGCATTGTAGATAACATGGTATGTGATGACACACAGAAGATCATGTTATCAGTCTCTTGCATAATATAAATAGAGGCTAGCTCACAACCGAGATGAAGTTGGACAAACCATTAGGATGGTTGAAGTGTAATTAGGTGTGGTTTGTTTTGACCATAGAATTATACTAGTGTGCTTTGTGTGCATTGAGCAGGACCAAAATAGAGGTCATCCAATTTATACTGACTTTATAATTGGATTGGACCTCGGATTATTATGGAGTACAATCTCTAAAGCCCAATATAATAACGGGCGCGTGTAGTTAGTATTTTATTTCTTTGATTTACCAATGAGCAAGATTTATTCTGCTAAATCGATAGGCCCGATAAGTTGCGAAATAATATTAATTACATGGTGTGTCGTTGATTATTGACGGAATTCGTGTCCAGGTGAGTTAGGATGATGATCCCCCCTTGATGAGCTCATAAGGTTCATCATGTTAAACCCTGCAGCTGGATTTGATCCAACATGATGATAAAGTTGAGTGGCACTAGTCAAAGAGTTAGAAGTTGATTAACTAAAATTGTCAGTAATTTAAATTAATCGATGGGCATACGATATCTTAAATACGGAGAGATGGATGTACTCATAATAGGTGGAGCTCATATGAAAATATGGGGGTTGGTGAGGAAGTTCAATGGAGATCCCTTAGTGGAATGAATCTTCATTAATGGATCGGATTTGGATCCATTAGTGGGCCAAGACCCAACTCCTCCTCATGGTCCGTACCTTAGCCCTATATATACCCCATGGGATTAAGAACCAAGGCTTAATCCAATTGATCACCACATCATAGGTTTTTCTCTCTTCTCTCTATTTTCTCTCTCCTAGGGTTTTCTTTTCTCCCTCCTTCTTCATGGTTGGTGCTCAGCGACCACAGATACAAGGAGGAGCTTCATCCTCATTGTGTGGCTCGGCAAGAACAGGGAGAAAGAAGGCTCGCTGGAGGTGGAGAAGTGGTCTTCTCATTGGTGACCGGCGGTGGCACAAGCAAGGGAAGAAGTGAGAATTCCGGCCAGTTGAGGTGGGAAGGAGGACTCTTTTCTCCTTCATCTTCTTCTTCTTCTTCCTCTCTAGTGCTTCCTTGTGGCCGGCGAGCTTGGGTGGCTCTTTGTGGTGGGCAGCGTAAGGGAAGGAGAGGAGTGGTCGGCGGTTCCAAACCCTAGTGCTAGGGTTTTGCTAGATGCAGAAGAGATTGTTGGTGACCCTTGGTGATTCTGGTTCTCGGTGGCTCGTCGCCCACACGACGCCCGAGAGGGGAGGGACATAAGATAGAAGACTACGATGTAAAGGAAGGTATAAATTTCTGTTAGAACCGGCTCGGCGGGTTTCCTAAGCGAATACTTGGTTGCCCTTGAGAGACCTCTCCATGTCCACGGATTAAAAATTTAATCCGAATGGTGACCCGTCTCCCAATGACCATCTCGTCATCGTATTATTCAGTATTAATTACAACTTGGCCAATCACAAAGATCGTGCCTTGTAATTCTCCTAACCGAATGACCGCGGAAGAGACGACGAGTGGATCGTCGGTTTTTCTGTTTATGATCGGGGTCGAATTAATTAATTATTAACCATGATTCAAATTCAAAATAATTAACTAATACACATAAAATGATGAAGCAAAACAATAAAGAACCAAAGGAACAATAGGAGCTAAGGAAAAGAATTATACCTTCCCTTTACCTCATAGCCTTCTACCTTATGTCCCTTCCCTCCTGGACATCGTGTGGGCAACGAGCTACCGAGAACCAAGATCACCAAGGCGCACCAAAAGAGCTCTTCTTCTTGCCCTAGCCAAAACAAGAAACCCTAGAAACTAGGGTTTCCCTTGCGTCGGCATTCTCTTCCTCTTCCCTTGCGCCGCCGGTCACCAGAGCCACTCAAGCACCGCCGGGCCAGTTGCAAACCTCGATAGGAAGGAGAAGAAGATGAAGAAGGAGATAGTTCTCCTTCTTCCTTACCCAACCAGCCGAAACACCCCTCCACTTCCAAGCTTGCGACGCCGCCGCACACCTCCCTTGCGATGCCTCCCATCGGCCGGCGGCTGCTCCTCCACCGCCGCTGAGCACCACAAAACGAAGAGAAGGGTCCTTCCTTGTCTCTATGTGTCCCAGCCAAGAGTTGGTGGAGAAGGGAAGAAGAACCGAGGTGGAGAAGCCCTCTTCTTCTATGCGCCGACCGAAACCTAGGAGAGAGAAGAGAGAGAGAGGAGAGAAAAGCCTAGGGTGTTAATTCTTGGATTCTCCTTGGTTTCATGATCCCATGAGGTTTATATAGGGCTAAGGTGGGGACCAAGAGGAGTTGGATCATGACCCACTAATGGATCAAAAACCAATCCATTAATTAAGATCCATTCCACTAAAGGATCTTAATTGAACTTCCTCACCAACCCCATATTTTCATATGGGCTCCACCTATTATGAGTCATCCATCCCCCCGTGTTTAAGATATCAAATGCCCGTCGATTAATTTAAATTACTGACAATTTTAATTAATTGACTTCTAGCTCCTTGACTAGTATCACTCAACCTTATTATCATGTCGGATCAAATCCACCTGCAGGGTTTAACATGATGAACCTTTTGAGCTCATCAAGGGGGCATCATCATCCTGACTCACCAGGACACGGATTCCATCAATAATCAACGGCACACCATATAATTAATATTATTTCCCAACATATCAGGCCTATCGATTTAACAGAATAAATCTCACCCATTGATAAATCAAATAAATAATAATTAACTATATGTTCTCGTTATTATATCGGGATTTAGGGATTGTACTCCTTAATAAATCCGAGATCTAATCCAATTATTAAGTCAGTACAAATTGGATGATCTCTAGTTTTGGTCCTGCTCAATGCACACAAAGCACACTAGTGTAATTCTATGGTCATGACCAATCACACCTAATTACACTATAACCATCCCGATAGTTTATCTAAATTCATCTCGGTTGTGAGCCTCTTACTTATACTATGTAAGGGACCGATAACACGATCTTCCGTGTGTCACCACACACCATGTTATCTACAGTGCATAGTGTTAGACTTTCATGCATATACTAATGTAAACAAGCATCTAGTGTTGTTGTGATTCTCTTTTCATAAAAAAAATAGATGATCTCATATATAAAAAGAAGCAAGTCTTTTAGTATATACATCTAACAATCTCCCACTTATACTCAAAGACTGCTGTTCTCTCACTGTCATATATCTGACTCTCATATCCTCCACATGTCGTTCAAAAGCTCTAGCTGGAAGAGCTTTAGTGAAAGGATCAGCCAGGCTGTCCTCTGATGTAATCTTGGCGACAACTACTTCTCCTCGCTTTACGATTTCTCGTATCAGGTGGTACTTGCGCTCTATGTGTTTACTTGCCTTATAGGCTCGTGGTTCCTTCGAGTTTGCAACTGCACCACTGTTATCACAAAAGATTGTGATAGATTTGGGCAAACCAGGAATCCCATCCAACTCCATGATGAAGTTCCTGAGCCATACAACTTCCTTGGCTACCTCTGAAGCTGCCACATACTCAACTTCCATAGTGGAGTCCGCCACGCATTTCTGCTTGTCACTCCTCTAAACTATGGCTCCACCTCCTAAAGTAAACACAAACCCCGAGATAGTCTTACTCTTGCCCCTATCTGACTAGAAATCCGAATCTGTATAACCCACAGGGACTAATTGGTCTGCCCGGTAAACCAGTATATAATCCCTAGTCCGTCTCAGGTATTTCAATATATGTTTTACCGTAGTCCAATGTCCTTGTCCAGGGTTACTCTGATATATGCTAACCATGCCCATGGTAAAAATAGATATCTGGTCTCGCGCACAACATATGATACATGAGGTTTCCTACTGCCGATGCATAAGGAACCACCTTTATTTCCTCTATCTCGTTTGATGTTTTTGGACACATCTCCTTAGATAGAGGAACTCCATGCCTGAAAGATAGAAAACCCTTCTCAGAGTTTTCCATGCAAAAACAAGCCAGGACAGTGTCAATGTATGAAGCTTGGGATAAGCACATCTGTTGGGACCGGGTGCATGCCAACGCGGACACGTATTGTAATTGTTACATAATTACATGTAGAGGAAACAAAAGCATGAATAATTTCCTAAATTATTCTAACACATATCCTAAGCATGCAATGTGTTCACATAATCGTAATATAAAATTTTTGCAGAAAAAGAAATTACTCTATGAATTACCTTGCGTAACTTGGAAGAAGGGACGAGATCCAACCGTTAGCGTCCCTTGAAAGCTCCGCCTCTATTCTTATCCACGCAGAGTATCGTCGGGATGACTTCGCTAAGACACGAGTTTCGTGTTCACGAGAACTACTAGATTCTCCGTGAACACGACGAAAACCGAGAGAGTAATCAAATCGAAAGACTCACCACCAAGGTTGGCCGAAGAGGAAGATCGTCGCAAGGAAGAACTTCGTCGCCTTGATGCTTCTCCTTGTGCTCACGGCAAGAAGAAAGAAGGAAGGCCTATGGCCAGCCAAGAGAGAGGGAGAGAAGAAGAGAGAGCCCAAGCAATTCTTGGATGGATCATCTTCCATGGCACCCCTTGGGTCCTTTATATAGGGAGAGGTTTCTTAATTCCCAAGCAAACCTCTCCTTGATTATGGAATAATTTCTCAATCAATCCATAATCAAGGCTCTCATGATCAAGCTTCTTCTTCTTGATTATGGAATAATTTCTCAATCAATCCATAATCAAGGCTCTCTTTCGTTTGGCATGATTATATAAAATTTATAAAACAAACCAACCATTGGTTCATTATATAAAATTTTATAAAACAAACCAACCATTGATTCATTATATAAATTTTATTAAACAAACCAACTCATGGTTCATTATATAAAAATTTATATAAAATTTATATAACCTTTTATAAAATAAACCAACCTTTGGTCTATTTTATAAAATAAACCAAAATAGCCTTATCCTCTTATGGTGGTGGTCGGCCATGACAAGAAGAGAGGAGGCCCCCTTCCTTGGCCGGCCCATCTAACCCCAATTGGATCAAATCCCTTAATGAATTAAACTTATTTAATTCATCCATTAAGTCTTTAAAAGACTTAGCCAATCTATGCTTCCGATGCGTCTGAAATAAATTCAGTTTTGACTATTGTTTGGACTTACCAAAAATAGTCTATCTCGATTGGAGAATCCAATTCTCAACTCGTTTTAAATCCTTCGAATTACTCGTTATGCGTGTGACTAAATAGGCTTTTAATTTATATTGGCCGTCCATAATTAACTAATTAATTATAGAACGATTATGAGTGGCACCTAGTAGTACATCATGATCCCCAATTAATTGAAAGATCAACGGTTGACCTCAGAAATTATTCTGAAACCCTTCAGCAGCTATAATGAATCGTGCCCCATTCCTTTCACCATCTTATACCCACTTGGTTCATGACATGGTCTATGTATGTCAGTCCCCACTAGGCTGACTACGTCACACCTAGCCCAAGTAACGTTTCCTCGTCCTATGGATTCTAATTACTCTCATGTATTTAAGAGATTCATACTCTGAACATGTCATGCTCTGGCCAGAGGCTTCGAGTAACAATCCGACGATAGGCCTCGGGTATACATCTCCTCGCAAGGAGTGGTGAATCCTTTGTAGGCTGTTCAAACATCTTCGGGCACTTCAGCTTATACCCAATCATCTTGGGTCCACACCTCCTTGGAGATGCTTGCTTAAGATGTCAAAGTATAAGTCTCCATGACCAAGATGACTTGAACACCGCAAGTTAAAGGAACATCGCACTTAAGCTGCAGTAAGAACTTCACTGACATATCTATATGTAGACTATCATATGAAGTTTTACAGCCAGTCACTCCAATGAACTAGTTCCCTTAACTAGCATTCATGTTTATCTCCGAACATCTCCATGTCACCAGCCAGTGAGAATCAGCTGATTAGATAATAACCCATGCTAGTCTCAACAGAATTGATAGTGTCCGTATTTATCAATTCATCGACTAGGGACAATTTCAATACTTCACAATTGCACATGTAGAGATAATCACTAGTTGTGAATTCATCACAAATTCTCTCATGTTATGAATTGTATTGCGGACATTCAGTAAATGAGCTTAAGATCTTAATCAAATAATCATGTATACTCAAATAGTGAATATTCATTTATTAAAAATAAATGATTACAATCATAAGACGATTGTCTTAGGACACTTCTCTCATATCACTAACAAACTCCCACTTGGCCTAATGCCAATCACTACGGTACCCAATACCACAGGCTCTAACATGACCCTCAAACTTACTTTGAGGCAAGGCCTTAGTTAAAGGATCCGCTAAATTCCTTTCAGTGGGAATTTTCTCAATTTGTATATCATTCCTACTTATAATCTCTCTGATCAGATGATAGCGGTGAAGCACATGTTTGGATCGCTGATGAGACCTTCGTTCCTTTGCTTGTGCAATAGCTCCATTGTTGTCGCAGTAAACCGGTATTGCTTCATCAATGGTTAGAACCACACCAAGTTCTGAGACAAACTTCTTGATCTAGACTGCTTCCTTTGCTTCTTCCGAATGTAACGCTCGCTTTTTTTTCATAAAGCGGCGTTACGTTAACATAGGTAGGGCATGTGAACATCATAATGCAGCGGAATAACTTTAAACTTACACATACATGCACCTAACTACCATTCCTAACATAATGGCATGGGAACTTAGCATATTAACTTCATACTTAGCATCATATCATGTCGTACTTAACATCATGTCATAAAGTCACATAAGTCATCATTTAATCACATACGTAGCAAATATAAAGTTTAGCATAAGACTCGTAATATATTGTTTCTTGGCCAAGTCACTACCACACACACATTCTTGCCCTCCTGCTGCTTCCTTATTGTCCCCTTGCATGATCTGCGGTATAAGGAAAATAAGACTATAAGCACATAGGCTTAGTAAGACTCTTTTCTACTCACTAAAACCATTCATCACTTAATCATAAGCACATGAAACATTAACATAACTTGATGCTCTACATAGGACATATGCATCTAAAATCATTTAGCCTGCCATAGTTCTCACATAGTGCATGAACATAAAATACACTTAACATGGCATGAACATAAACATAAATAAACATAACATGGCATGATACATGGCATAAACATAAACATACATAAACTTAACATAACATGATATATGTCATAAATATAAACATACATAACTTAACATAGCATGATACATGGCATAAACATGAACATAAGTATACTTAACATGGCATGATTTCTAACATAGCATATGGGCATCTTCTTAACATAAACATAAACATAAGACGTTTACTATCATGCATAATTCTTAACATGAAACATAAGCATAAAACATTACTATCCTGGCATAATGCATAACATGAATGAATGCATGAGTCAAATGCATATACATATGGATGCTTAACTTTTAAAATCATACTTTTAAATACTTAAACATAATCATCACATCATTGGGGTCCCCGGCTTATACCACATACATACATCATGTGCGCGCAACCCTAAGTAAATACGAGATAGCTAGTCTCGACCTACTAGGGTAAGGACAGCTACGGTAGTCCCAGAACCGTGGACAACATAGTCGGTAGTCCAGAACCGGGGCGTTCTTAAGGTGCCCATCCCTGTTGGACAGCTTCGGTAGTCCCAGAACCGTGGACAGCATAGTCGGTAGTCCAGAACCGGGGCGTTCTTAAGGTGCCCATCCCTTGGACCCATACTTCGGTCCGGTACAAGCCTATTCATAAAGTAAAATAACTTTACATGCTTCATCATTCATAAGACATTCATAGCATACTTAGACATAACATAGCTTTGTTACATGAAGCATGACATAAAGCATACTTGACCTTTCATTGTTCATACTTAATGCATAGCATCATGATGTCTTAAAGGCATGAGCATTATCTTCATTCATAAAACAGGGCATGCATCTTTATTCATAAAACATGGCATGCTTACATAAAACATCATTCTTGTTCATAATGCTTGCATTAACTTCATTCATAAACATGACATGCTTACATAAAACATCATTCTTGTTCATAGTGTTTGCATGATCATGGCATATAAGGTAAGCATTGCATTATATTCATTAAACATGACATATTTACATAGACCATTATCCTAATCCATAGAGCTTGCATGATCATGATACATAAGGTAAGCATTGCATTTCATACAGAAGCATGTTATCCATCACAAGCATGCATAGGTAGGACTTCTCTAAACATGCTACATACTATCTAAGTGTATGACATAGAACATAAGACATTCATGAATAAACCCTATTAAGAATGGCATCTAACATGAACATACAACATGAAACATAGTATTTAAGGTTAGGGTTATAGGTAACATAATTTCTACCACATGCTTGAACCTATATATATACATCATAATGAGCCATAAACCATCATTCTTCAAATCCTAAATCCACCTAAACCCCATTTACATGGCTTGGCCGAAACATGTAAGGGAGGGTTCCATCATTCAAATGACATGTAAGGTAGCATAAGGAAAAGAAACAACCATACATTACCCATAAGACCATAGGAAGCCATTAGGGCTCATGATTAGGGTTCACCCTAACTTTTAGCCCTACTTTCTAGGGTTGGCCGAAACCTTACAAAGCCATGGGTACATGGAAAACATTTCATAAAGTTCCCAATTAACCATTAAACACCAACCATACCATACCATAGGGGCCTTAGGAACCCATACTTGAAGTAAACCCTAACTTTTAGCCCAACTTCTCATCTTGGCCGAAACCCTACAAGGGTCACAAGGCTTGTAAAAATTCATATCAATCACCATTAATCCCCTTGTAACATGAGGAAACATAAGAAGCTTGCTTGAAGAGTTAGATCTAAACCCCAACCATGAAAACATGGTGGTGGCCGAAACCCTAAAGGGTATTAGGGTACACCAAAAATTCTCCAAATCCTATTTTATTCTTTATACATCATAAGAAAACATTAGAAAGCATAAGTGAGATTTTTAACATCACCTTGGACCCAAAACCCATGGTGGCCGAAACCCTAGGGTTAGGGTTCATGACCTTTTTTTTTCCAACATAAGATCCCAAATAAACTTCATATTATGATTGTTAGTGATATGAGAGAAGTGTCCTAAGGCAATCGCCTTATGATGTAAACATTTATATTAATAAATGATAATTCACTATTTGAGTATACATGTTTTGTGTATTTGATTGGGATCTTAAACTCATCTACTGAATGTCCGCAATACAACTCACAGCATTAGAGAATTTGTGATGGGATCACAACTAGTGATTATCTCTATATGTGCAATTGTGAAGTATTGAAATTATCCCTAGTCGATGAATTGATAAAAACGGACACTATCGATTCTGTTGAGACTAGCATGGGTTATTCTCTAATCAGCTGATTCTCACTGGCTGGTGACATTGGGATGTCCGGAGATAAACATGGATGCTAGTTAAGGGAACTAGTTCATTGGAGTGACTAGCTGTAAGACTTCATATGGTTATCTATAATGATATGTCAATGAAGTTCTTACTGCAGCTTAAGTGCGATGTTCCTTTGACTTGCGGTGTTCAAGTCATCTTGGTCATGGAGACTTATACTTTAACATCTTAAGCAAGCATCTCCAAGGAGGTGTGGACCCAGGATGGTTGGGTATAAGCCAAAGTGCCCGAAGATGTTTGAACAGCCTACAAAGGATTCACCACTCCTTGCGAGGAGATGTATACCCAGGCCTATCGTCGGATTGTTACTCAGAAACCTCTGGCCAGAGTATATCATGTTTAGAGTGAGAGTCTCTAAAATACATGAGAGTAATTAGAAATCCAAAGGACGAGAAAGACACTACTTGGGCTAGGTGTGACGTAGTCAGCCTAGTGGGGACTGACACCATAGACCGTGTCCTGAACCAAGTGGGTATAAGGTGGTGAAAGGAATGGGGCACGATTCATTAGAGCTGCTGAAGGGTTTCAGAATAATTTCTTCTGAGGTCAAACCGTTGATCTTTCGATTAATTGGGGATCATGATGTACTACTAGGTGCCACTCATGATCGTTCTATAATTAGTTAATTATAGACGGCCAACATAAATCGAAAGCCTATTTAGTCACACGCACTACGAGTAATCCGAGGGATTTAAAATGAGTTGAAAATTGAATTTTCCGATCAAGAGAAATAAGTCGAATCTGAGTTAGTCAGAGGCGCAATGGAAGCTAAAAATGGCTAAGTCTTTTGAAGGTTTTTTGGGCGAATTAAATGAATTTAATTCGCGGCGGTTCGGGTTGGTTTGGCCGGCCAAAGAGGGTGTCAAAACCCCCTTTGGTGGCCGGCCACAATAAGAGGAGAAAACCAATTAATTTTGGTTTAATTAATAAAATAAATCTAGTGCGATTTATTTTATAAATTATGGATAAATAAATTTGTATAAAGAAATTTATATAAATAAAATTTATAGAAATTTATTCTTTTATGGAAGATTAAAATAATCCATGAATTGGTTTATTTTAATTTTATAAAATCAATTATGAATTGATTTTTTCATAATAAGAAAGTTTATAAATTTCTTATAAAAATTTATTCCATAATTTAAAGAGAAGAAGAATTAGTTTTATTATAAATTAGTTTATAATAAAGACTCGGTTTAAACGGAATAATTAATAAGAAAATTTATAAGATAAATTTCTTATAACTAATTCCGTTAATTCGGTTTAGAGGGAGACTTAGCAAAGGAGTTGCTACTATATAAAGGAACCAAAGGCTAGCCCTTAATTCCAATCAAGAGATTAATTATTCTCTCCCTCTCTCTCTTAATCTCTCTTCTCCTTTCCCTCTCCCTCTCTTGCCTAGGGCCGGCGCCCAACCTTGTGGTTTAGGGCCGGCGCACCCAACCTACATCCAAGGTGAAGTTGGTGTGTGCTATCAAGAAGAAGGAGAACCCGAACACGAAGAAGAAGAAGCGGATAGCGACTCCTCTCTTCTCGGAATTCGATTCCGTTACTTCGTTGGTTAGTTTTCCATTATTTTCTCTTATTCTTCTAGTTGTGCCTTCCGAGAATCTAGTAGTTCTCGTCGGCACAAAACTCGTGACTTTGCGAAGTCATCCCGAAGAGAACTCGGCGTGGACGCGAATAGAGGCGGAGCTTCCAAGGGACGCTACGGTTGGATCTCGTCCCTTACTTCGAGTTACGAGAGGTATAATGTGAATTAGTTTACTTTTCCGCAAAGTTTTATTTTATGATTATGTCAACACACCATAAGGTTGCATGCTAGATACGAAGTTAAAATAATTTAGGAAATTATTTTATGCAAATTCTTCCGCTGCACGTAAAAATTTAAAATTTTACGAACTCGTATCCTTGTCGACATGCACCCGGTCCCAACAGTGGTATCAGAGCCGGTTAGTGTTCGACATTATCATATAATTGTTTTGTGGAAAACTTTGTCATGATCTCAATTTCGAAAAAAATTTTCAATTATGGAAACTTTCAAATTATAATAAATTTTAGATTTAGGAATTTCAAAGTTTGGAAATCCTCATGAAATTTCGCAAACGTTTGAAATTTTCTAGTTTCTGAAATTTTATAATAATTGTGAAAACTTCCCAACTTTGGAAACTTTCCAATTTTGGAAAATTTTCTATTTTAGAAATTTTCCAATTTTGGAAATATGTAAGTTTTCTTTGTACCAGAAACTTACAATTATTTTGAAAAACAATTTATGAAATCTCGCAATTTTGGGCACTTTCTTTTAAGAAAGTCTAGACAAATTCATGGACAGTTAATTGACAATTAAATTTGAATTGGTTTTTAAATTGACAACAAAATTCTTTATTTTGGATTGAGCCTCGGGGAGCCGTCCAATTTAAAGTTAGTTGTTGTAATTTAATTTCCCAATTTTAATTGAAATTGTCATGTTTGATTTGGATTGAGCCTCGGGGAGCCGTCCAATTGGATTTACAACAAATTAATTTTCTTTGGGTATCTGAGCCTCGGGGAGCCACCCTTAGAAAATGATTTGTTGTAATTAATTAAATCCATGAATAAAATATGTTTTAAGAGGTGATGCTCTTACATATTGTTGTCTCCAAAATTAATTAGGAAAATGGTTTCCTATAGAGTTTTCTTAAATGAGATTTTCATGAAAATAATATGTAGTTGAATTAAGGGATTTGTCTCTTAATTTAATAAGATTTGATTTAGAGAAATCAAAGTCTTGAACATATTATTTCCGAAATTAATTATGACAATTTAGGAAATTGTTTCCCAAAGCAATTCCTTTAATAAAGTGTGAAATTAGAATTAAGGAAATCCGGTTCCTAATTCAATTAATGAGACTTGATAACTTAAGTCACATACATACTTTATTAAGGAAATCGTTAGTCATGACATATGTCATGAATGTGCTTAAAAAAAAGATGAGACCCAAAACCCCTTACAAAATATTAAGGCTAACACCTTCCATTAATATGGTTAGAATCGGAGTTTTATTTCTCGCTTGGGTTGATGGACACATCCATGCCCGACTTGAACCTCAACATGTTCAAACCATAGAATTAGTTTATGAATAATATAGTTGGAGTCAGAGGTCAATCCTTAGTTTTGGTTGTTGGACACATCCAAGCCTGACTAAACGGTTGAATGAACTCCAACCATATTAAAACTATTTCTTGATTAATGGGTCAGCCTTAAGCTTGGAGCATCGATTTGTTGTGCCACAGCCAAGGTCGATGCAAAGAGAGGTGCAGTTGGGTGCTATGCACTTTGTTACATACTTGTTAATGAGTTAACAACCCAATGATTTATGCAAACATTCAATTAGTTGATAGCATAATGTGATAGTTACATATATGTGATGTGTAATCGGTATAATTACCTACCTTCATAGCTAAGAAAAACTTGATGGCCACAGCCATGGTTGATCTTATCTATGGTTGGATATCAACCTATTTGGAGATGCTCCTACGATCTCCCGAATTGATAAAAAGGGTTATTCAATTAGAAAAATAAATAGGATTTTTATTAATGTATATTGATACATTCTTTAATCAATCTTCTCACGTAAGCTCAATTTGTATTTCTAGGATAATCACTCGATCATGTCTTCTCTAAACTTGCGTTCCATTTTGGACACCAATAAACTAACTGGGCCGAACTTCATGGACCCGCTTCGAAACTTAAGGATAGTCCTCAAGGCGGAGAAGCTTGCTTATGTCCTTGAAAATCAACTTCCTGACCGTCCTCCAGAAAATGCAACTCCAGACCAATTGTTGGTCTATCAGAAACATGTGACCAATTCTGAACTTGCGAGTTGCATTATGCTAGCCTCTATGGTACCTGAGCTGCAAAAGCAGCATGAGCATATGGATGCTTATACCATCATCTTCCATCTTCATGAGTTGTTTGAAGAGCAGGCGAGATCCGAAAGGTTCGAAGTCTCCAGACTCCTCTTCACAGATGCAGGAAGGCACTTCTGCCTCGTAGTTTGTGTTAAAGATGTTGGGGTACATTGAGCGACTGAGCACACTCAGTTTTGCAATACCTGAGTTGCTCAACCTGCTGAAGACTGTAGAGCCTACTGTGAAGCAGGATCAAAAGACGGTACTGTTAGTTGGTTCCTCGAAGAAAGGTTCTAAGAGGAAGGCCAAAGAACAGTATAAAGGAAAGAAGAAAAAGACCAAAAAGACTGAAAAGAAACCAAAAGGAACTTGCCATCATTGTGGCAAGGAGGGTCACTGGCGAAGAAACTGCAAGGTTTATCTTGAGTCCTTGAAGAATAAGGCATCCGATGCCCCA
>JAGFNQ010006717.1:130248-310279 GCA_024364735.1 Boesenbergia rotunda | reverse complement strand
ACTTGGAAGCTGCAGGAAGAGGCTTGATGTGTGTGTAGTGAGATGGTAACGGCTCTGATACCAACCTGTAACGCCGCTTTTTTTTCCCTAAAGCGGCGTTACGCTAACATACTTAAGGCATGTAACATCATACTGCAGCGGAATAACTTAAGCCTTACATATACATGCCCCTACTACCATCCCTAATATAATGACATGGAACTTAACACATGAACATCATGCTTAACATCATATCGTAACATGCTTAACATCATACCATAAGGTTCATATCATATCATACTGGACATCTTATCATAAAGTTCCATAAGTCACTATTCGGGAATATAGGTAGCAAAATAAAGTTCTTAGCATAAACGGTTAACACATTCGATTTCATGGGCCAAGTCACCAACACACACATACTTCAGGCCCTCCTGCTGCTTCCTCGTTATCCCCTTGCATGATCTGCGGTATAAGGAAAGAAGACTATAAGCACACAGGCTTAGTAAGACTCTTTCCTACTCACTAAAACATTCGTCATTCCATAATAAGCACATAAACATTATCATATTCACCATACCCTTGACATGGCATGATCATAAACATGAGTGAACATTCGTAGCATAGCATGAGACATGGCATGAACATAATCATACTAACATACTAAGCATAGCATAAAACATGGAATAACATAACATAATAATCTTTCATAGCATGGCATAAGACATGGTATAAACTTAAACGTAGTAGCATGGCATAATACATGGCATAGCATCACATAACAAAACTCAACCTATATGGCATAAACATAGGCATATCTTCTATCATATCATATGAACACCTTCTTAACATAATCCTGGCATAGATCATTCATGCATATCTATTATCGTAAAGCATAAGTATAAGACATCATTGTCTTAACATGATGCATATCATGTATGAATGCATGGGTGGAATGCATTTACATAAGGATGCTTAACTTTTAAAACGTACTTTGAAAATGCTTAAACATCATCATCTTAACATTGGGCCCTGGCTTGTACCACATACATACATCATAAGCGCGCATCCCTAAGTAAATATGAGGTAGCTAGCCTCGTCCTACTAGGGTAAGGACAGCATAGTCGGTAGTCCCCGAACTGAGGCGTTCTTAAGGTGCCCATCCCTGTTGCACAGCTACGGTAGTGCCAGAACCGTGGACAGCATAGTCGGTAGTCCAAAACCGGGGCGTTCTTAAGGTGCCCATCCCTTGGACCCATACTTCGGTCCGGTACAAGCCCATACATAAAGTAAAATACTTTTCATGCTTCATCATTCATAAGCCATTCATGGCATACCTATCATAGCATAACTTGTTACGGCTCGGCCCGTCTACCGGGCCATTTACCGGTCCTCTCGACCGTCGTACCGTCGACCATCGACCGTGCCGTTTAGCATATTTATGCCTTAAAGGCATAAGCATCGTCTTTCATTCATCATACTTTCCATTCATCATTTTCATTCTTAGACATGGTGTATGTACACATCATTCATAGAGCATGGCATACATTCGTATACATGGCATATCATTCATAACATGGCATATCATTCATAACCGTGGCATATCATTCATAAACATGACATAACATTCGTAAACATGGCATATCATTCATAACATGGCATATCATTCATAACCATGGCATATCATTCATAAACATAACATAACATTCGTAAACATGGCATATCATTCATAACATGGCATATCATTCATAAACATGGCATATCATGCATAACCATGGCATATCATTCATAAACATGACATAACATTCGTAAACATGGCATATCATTCATAACATGGCATATCATTCATAAACATGGCATATCATGCATAACCATGGCATATCCTTCATAAACATGGCATATCATTCATAACATAGCATATCATTCATAAACATAAATCACATCTTACCGTAGGGCTATTGGGACCCTTACTTGAAATGAATCTTAACTTTTTCCCTATTAACCCATATTGGACGAAGCTTGTGGAGTCCTAAGGCTATGTGAAAATTCACATAATCACCATCCATCATCCTTATATCATGGCAACACATAAACATATGCTTGAAGTTAATGACTCAACCCTTAACCCTTGGGTCCTTGGGGTTGGCAGAACCATATGGGCCTCTAGGGTACTCCAAAAATTCCCAAAAATTATACTTAACCTCTACACATCATAAGGGAACATTAAATAACATTATCATGATTTTTAACATATTTATAGACATTTAAATCATGGTGGACGAAACCCTTGAACTTAAGGTTCTGGGTTTTGCTTCTTTCATGTTGGCCGAAACATATGGGGCCTCTAGGGTACCCCAAAAATTCCCAAAAATTATACTTAATGTCTAAACATCATAAGGGAACATTAAATAACATTATCATGATTTTTAACATATTTTTAGACATTTAAATCATGGTGGCCGAAACCCTTGAACTTAAGGTTCTGGGTTTTGCTTCTTTCATGTTGGCCGAAACATATGGGGCCTCTAGGGTATCCCAAAAATTCCCAAAAATTATACTTAATGTCTAAACATTATAAGGAACATTAAATAACATTATAATGATTTTTAACATATTTTTAGACATTTAAAACATGGTGGCCGAAACCCTTGAACTTAAGGTTCTGGGTTTTGCTTCTTTCATGTTTGCCGAGACATATGGGGCCTCTAGGTACCCAAAAATTCCCAAAAATTAACATAACTTCTAAACATCATAAGGAACACTAAACAACATTATCATGATTTTTAGCATAATTATGGACCTTTAAAACATGCTGGCCGAAACCTTTGAACATAGGAACCTTGATTTTGTTTCTCTTCAACATTAAATCCGAAAACTAACCCATATATCATGCCAAAAATCATGGAAATCATAGGTAACTATTATACCACAGGTGAGGGAGTCTTACCTTAGATTTCTTGATTTTTTTCGAACCTTGAACGAGGAGAAGGAAAAAAAGGACTTGGTATCTCTTAACCCCAACTAGTCTTTGTCACCTTGTAGGAACTTTAGATCTTGAGGGATGAAACCTCTTGTGAAGTTTTCCCCAAGGACTCCTCCCTTTGGTGCTCGGCAAGAATGGGAATGATGAGGAGAGGTAATGCTATTGATTGAGAGAATAAGTAACTCCCAAAACTCCTCTCATTATAACCCATCAAGGAGGCAATTAAAGAGCAATTAAAGAGCCTCTCCATGACCCTTCACCTCCTTTTACCTCTTAACCAACCTCCACTTCAATTACTCATAAGCATTCCTTGCTAGGTGAGTTGGTTAAAGCATTCTTGGTTGTTACAAGAGGTCTAAGGTTCAGTCCTTGGCTCATGCACATTTATTTTTATTTTTATTTTCATTCCATTTATTTTATTATTTTATTTTCTTAAATTCCGAAAATCCCCCTAAAATCACCCATAATTATGCTAATATTCCTAAATAAAATTCTTTTATATTTATATTAATTTTACCTAATTTTTATTATTTTTACTTAATTAATACTCATTTTTTTTGGAGTCCATTTGAAGCTCATTAGTACTTAGTTTTCTCAATTTAAATGAGAAAACATGGATTTCTAAGCCCAATTTTACATAATTATTTCTGGGCCCCTCGGAAAATTATCTAAACATGCTTAATATTTTAAGAAAATATTAAAAGAATTTTCTGGGTCGTTACAGTATATGAGAGACCTCTCTATGTCTATCGATTAAAAATTTAATCCGAATAGAGACCCGTCCCTCTAATGACCGACTCGTTGTCGTGTTAATTAATCCAAGTTACAACTTAGCCAAAACCAAGGTTAAGGTCTTGTAACTTTCTGGATTAATTAACCATAGAAAAGACGACGATTTGGATCGTCGATTATTGTGTTTATCTTCGGGGTCCAGTTAGATACTTATTGTCTATGATAACGAATCAAAATAATTAACTAACATGCATGAAATGATGAAGCAAAGCATCATGGCACAAATAAAACATAGCACAATAAAACTGGAGCTCGGGAGAGTTATACCTGGTCGTTTACCTTGCATTCTTCTACCTTATGACCCTCCCCTCTTGGACGTCGTGTGGGCGATGATCTACCAAGACGCGGAGTCACCAAGGCCTCTGAATTGATCACCTTTCTTCTTCCTCTCTCTTGCGCCAACTAACCCTAACCCTAGGGTTTACCGCCGGCCACCTTTGCTCTTCCTCCGCCTTGCGCCGTCGGCCACAAACCTTGCCAATGATCACCGACCACAAGGCAGCTCCAGGAACGAGCCAAAGAAGATGAAGATCCGAAAGAAGAAGAGGAAGTAACCCTCTTCTCGATCCCTAAACCCGCCGCCCCTCCTCCACCGCCGGCGCCGCAAGAACAAAGGTCCTTGCCGCCGGTTGAGCTCCGACCACTACCTGGGTGATCACGGTGAATGGGAAAAGAGCAGAGAAAGAGAACCAGAAGGAGAATGCACTCCTTCAACCTCTTCCAATCTCTTCTTCTTCTTCTTCACCGCCGTCGACCACCCTTGCCGAGAGCCTCCTTTACGCCGCCGACTCCTTGCAATCCTTGCTGCTGTCGGGTTCCTCAAGAAGAGACTGAGCCCTCCTTGTCACCAACCACCACTTGAATCGGAAGAGGAGAACCAAAGAGGAAGAAGAAGAAAGCTTCTTCTCCGCTCTTGTGTGTGACCTAGGAGAGAGAGAGAGTAGAGGAGGCTTAGGGTTTTGTGAATGATTAATTCTAAAATTAATCAAGGGTTAATTCTCCCTGTATCATGACTCGTATAGGATATTTATAGGGCTAAGATAGGGACCATGAGGAGGAGTTGGTTCTTGGCCCGCTAATGGATCCAAACCCGATCCATTAATGGTGATTCATTCCACTAAAGGATCCCATTGTACTTCCTCACCAACCCCCATATTTTCATATGGGCTCCACATATTACGAGTCGTCCATCTCCCCGTGTTTAAGATATCACATGCCCGATAATTAATTTAATTTACTGATAATTAAATTAATTATCCTCTTGATCCTTGATTAGTATTATCAACAGGACTCACCAGGACACGGATTCCGTCAGCAATCAACATCACATCATATTATTAATATTATCTTCCAACTTACCGGACCTATCGATCTAACAGAATAGATCTCGCCCTTTGGTAAATCAAAGATATAATAATTAATAATATATGTCCGTCATTATTTCCGGATTAAGAGATCGTACTCCATAATATTGTCCGAGGTCTAATCCAATTTACGAAGTCAGTACAAAATTTGGATGACCTATCTTTTGGTCCTACTCAATGTACACAAAGTACACTAGTGCAATTCTATGGTTAAGATAAACCACACCTAATTACACTACAACCATCCTGATGGTTTGTCCAACTCCATCTCGGTTGTGAGCCTCTTTCTTATACTTCGGTAGGGAACCTGTTAAAATGATCTTGATGGATCGCTTGGCGTGCTAGAGGGGGTGAATAGCACGTTTTCAGTCGTTTCTGTACAAAGTCGTTAGCGCAAAGGAAACAATAATATGCAAAAAAAAATATGAACAATGCTAACAACCAAACGTTTACTTGGTATCCACCCAGATGGGTGACTAATCAAAGGATCCGCGTCATATACCACTTCCACTATCAAAAATATCCTTCAGGTGGAGAAACCTTTACAGTGGTGATCTTCCTCTTTTCAGAATGTAGTAGAATAAGAGAGAGGAAATAGAGAACACTTTTCAGACGAGCAGCACTTCGTTGTCGTACGAAACCGTACCGCTCACGTACAAAAAGGTGCTCCTTTTATAGGAGAACAGGATAAATTCGCAGTCTGTCCAGCCCCGCACCAGTCGACTGCCCCTAGCCTAGCATTAATTGCTAGCCAACGGCTAGTTTTCGGGGTATACCAGTCGACTGCCCCTGGGGCAGTCGACTGGTAGAAGGCTGAAAACCTTCTATGAGTTTTTGCAGTCGACTGCCCACTCACTCCCAGCCAGTCTTCACATAGTCCTTCACGTATGCCTTCAGGTTTACTCCTTGGCTCGCCCCTTGAAGTCATCTTCCTCTGGCTCTCGTCCCTCGAATGCGCACACAAGCCTCCCTTGGCTTGCCTCCATGCCACCCTTCACGTGTGCCCTTGAAGTCCACTTCCCGGCTTGCCCTTGGAGTCCTCCTCCCTCGGCTCTCGTCCCTCGGCTATGTCCACCATGTCTGATTTTCAAGTCCTGCAAACTCAATCACACACATCAAATACAACATAACACTACCTTAAACAAATTCACACACACACATCAAAACTATGATCTTCCAATCATTTAAGGGTCGATTGCCTCAATAATCTCCCCCTTTTTAATGTGTGGCAATATGTTTAAGTTTAGAAATAATTAACAACCAACAATAATAATAGCAATAGATAACAATTGAAAAACATAAGAAATAGCAACCCTAAGAGGTAACCTCCCCCTTAATCCATGTCTTCTCCTATTTTCAATTCTAATAATAATCTAAGTTATCATCATTTAAAATGTGAGACATATTAAAACCTAAGAGGTATCCTCCCCCTTAACCGATGTCTTCTCCCAATTTTTAGTCATCGAAGGTCTAAGTTAGCCAAAATGCCTTAAACCATCCATTCCCGGTTAAAATTCTAACTTAAACCACCCATTCTCCCCCTTTGACACCATCAAAATGATTGCCTCAAGCAACCAAACCCTACGGCATCAAATTAGAGAAAATTGGATTTCTGAAAATTCTCACAGAAGCTGAAACTAGACGTGTCAGTCGACTGCCCATGGGTAGTCGACTGATACTCTATCAGTGGCAAATTTCAGCTTCTGTGCCGAAATTCAGAAACCTCCAGAAAAATCCAGAAAATTCTAAAAACTGGAAACATGTTTGAAATGATATACTCTATCAAGGAAAAATATTAGTCCATATAACATTTCAAACATGCATGACTTTTGATAACAATCCAAAATCTTGAAAATCACTAAGTTTTGTATCAAACTTGCAATCTAATTTTGCAATCATATAACTTTTAAAAGCATGGCAAAGCATATAAAACATGAAATGGTTTTCAAAGGTTTAAAATGTCCAACTATGATCTTTGGGCAAAGTGTCCATTGATTAAACACTCGCCTTCCTCATAGTTGGTCTAGTTTTCATATTTTGATACTTCTAATGGTTCAACAATGTGCCACAAGCACAAGTGAGCCAAATGTATCATCCTAATGGATCAAAGCACCCTTTTTCAAATCTAATATCTCAAAGTTCTTCCTACACTTCCACAAAACACATTCCAAGGCCTCTTCTTAAGGATGTAAACTCCGATTCGGGAAGAGTCTTGGTAAAGATGTTGGCTAGGTTTGACTTTGACTCAACATAGTGCAATTCTATGTCTCCCCTTGCCACATGGTCTCTAATGAAGTGATGTTTCACTTCAATGTGTTTTGTCCTAGAGTGGTGAACCGGATTTTTGGTCAAGTTGATTGTACTTACATTATCACACAAGACTTTGACCTTGGTATAATGTAACTCATAATCTTCTAAGGTGTGCATGATATAAAGGAGTTGGGAAACACACCCACCCATTGCCACATATTCTGCCTCCGTTGTTGATAGGGCAACGCATGGTTGTTTCCTACTACTCCAACTAACTAAGGAAGACCCAAGGAATTGACACCCTCCACTAGTACTCTTCCTATCTAGCTTACAACCCGCATAGTCCGAGTCGGTGTATCCAATTAGATCAACACTAGGGGTTCTAGGATACCAAAGTCCGACATTGAGGGTACCTTTGATATATCTTAGGATCCTCTTGACTACAACCAAATGAGACTCTTTGGCACAAGATTGGTACCTTGCACACATACCTACAGTAAAAAGTATATCGGGTCTACTAGCGGTTAGATATAGTAAACTACCAATTATGCTCCTATATTGTTTAGAGTCTATCATTTTCCCTTCAAGGTCACTATCCATTATCACATTGGTTCCTATGGGTGTAGATGCTACCTTAGCATTTTCTAAACCAAATTTCTTTAACATATCCTTAGCATATTTGGTTTGAAAGACATGTGTACCTTCATTAGTTTGTTTAACTTGAAGTCCTAAAAAGAATGTTAATTCTCCTACAAGACTCATCTCAAATTCATCTTCCATACACTTGATGAATTCTTGTAAGAAGTCATTATTTGTTGACCCAAAAATGATATCGTCTACATAGACTTGGGCAACAAATATATCCTTATTCTTAGATTTTAGGAACAATGTAGTGTCAATTGTTCCTCTCCTAAACCCCTTAGACACTAAAAATGAAGAAAGCCTTTCATACCAAGCCCGGGGAGCTTGTTTTATTCCATATAAGGCTTTTCTTAATTTGTAAACGTGTCTTGGATAATTAGGGTCCTCAAACCCAGGGGGTTGTTCTACATAAACCTCTTCCTTAATGATCCCATTAAGGAATGTCGACTTCACATCCATTTGGTGAAGTGTGAAACCCATGTAAGCGGCATAGGCTAGTAGGATTCTAATAGATTCTAATCTAGCTACGGGGGCATAAGTCTCATCATAATCTAATCTCTCAACTTGGTTAAACCCCCTAGCTACCAATCTAGCTTTGTTCCTAGTGATTTTACCTTGGTCATCTAGCTTGTTCCTAAAGACCCATCTTGTGGTTACAATGGGCAATCATTGGGCCTAGGAACCAACTCCCAAACCTCACTTCTCTCAAATTGATTTAGCTCTTCTTGCATGGCTAAGACCCAATCAACATCTCCTAATGCTTCATCAATAGACTTGGGTTCTAATTGAGAGATTAGAGCTATTTGACTAGTTTGATCCCTAAAATAGGACCTAGTCCTTACTCTCTGAATTACATCACCCACTATTTGGTCAATAGGGTGATCGTGGTGATGTCTCAAGGGCCTAGAAGTTGTGGGTTCATTTACTACTTCTTCCTCTTCCTCCAGGGTACTTCTTACTCCCCCTAAATCGTTGCCCTCCAAATGTAGGTCTTGGATTCTTTGGGCAAGGGGTTGGACCTCTTCTATATCCTTATCAATTGAGGCTTTTCTAGGATAGGTATTTGTTGTTTCATCAAACTTGACATTTGAGGACTCCTCAATCACTTTTGTCCTCTTGTTGTAAACTCTATAACCCCTACTGGTGGATGAGTATCCAACTAGAATTCCTTCATTGGCTTTTGACTCAAACTTCCTTAGGTCATCTTTGGTATTTAAGATATACACTTTACATCCAAAGACCCTAAAGTAATGGACTTGTGGTACTCTCCCATTCCATAATTCAAAAGGTGTTTTTCCTAGGAACCTATGTACCAACACCCGGTTTTGAATGTAACAAGCGGTGTTAACCGCTTCGGCCCAAAAGTAGCTAGGAAGGGAATATGCATTAAGCATAGTTCTAGCAGCCTCTTGTAGAGCTCGGTTTCTCCTCTCAGCTACCCCATTTTGTTGAGGAGTCCTTGGGCATGAAAATTCATGCTTGTATCCATTTTCGACACAAAATTGTGTGAAATTTGAATTTTGAAACTCCCCATCGTGGTCACTTCTAATTCTATTAATTTTGAGATGTTTTTCATTTTCTACCCTTTTATTAAATCCTATGAAGAGTTCTAGGGTATCATCCTTATGTTTAATGAAGAAGACCCAAGTAAACCTAGAAAAATCATCTACAATAATTAGACAATATTTACTCCCTACAAGTGAGGGAGTACTATGGCAATCAAATAGATCTATATGCAAGAGCTCTAATGGTAAAGTAGTAATGGTTAGGGTTTTACTTTGTGTGATGATTTTGATTGCTTACCCTCTTGGCATGCATCACACAATTTTGTCTTCTCATACTTGATCATTGGTAGCCCCTTCACCAACTCTTCCTTAGCCACTCTTGCAATGCTTCTCATATTGACATGTCCAATCCTCCGGTGCCACAACCACCCTTCTTCTTCTTTAGACATAAAACACTTAGCAACATTGTTAGTAGCATAAGCAAGATCAAGATAATATAAATTTGCCTCTCTAAACCCTTCTAATATGACATTATTTGATTCATTATGTTTAATTATGCACATCCTAGCATGAAATTCAACTTCAAAACCCGCATCACATAACTGACTCACACTAAGTAAGTTAAACTTCATATCTTTAATTAGGAGTACCTTATGTATAGAAATTGTGGGAGATACCTCAATGGTGCCCCTACCAATAATCCTCAATTTTCCACTATTTCTAAAGGAGACCGTCCCTTCTTTTAAGTAGCTAATAGTAGTGAACTTGCTCACATCCCCGATCATGTGTCTTGAGCATCCACTATCTACTATCCACATAGTTGAGGCTCCTTCACCTTTACCTATAGAACATGAAAAACATACTCTTTTGGTTCCCAAATCTTTGATCCATAAGCATCATTTAAAAATCTTGTAGGTACCCATGCCCACTTTGTGTTTCCCTTAGCCCCTAGTCTCCTAGATGCACCAATCCTACCCATGAGCGATACAAAGGCCACTTCCTTTGTCTTTGGCCTATATCCCAAACCGGCCTTGTTATAAACGGCTCTTTGACTATTGATTATCATATCTAGGTTGCTAGATCCTACTTGAAATTTCCTAAGTGCCTTTGTGAGGTCATCTACCTTTTTTATTCCTATTTCAGTTCAACATACATGTGATGTAATAGATGTAGTCTTCTTATGGTAGTTTCTCTGCATCATCTCATCTTAATTCTTATTTACTTCTAGCTGCAATCCATGTTAGTCTAGATATCTTCTTTAGTTTATACCTCACTTACCGAAGCTTCTGACTCGGATGATGAAGAGGAGGAGTCGCTCTCATCACTGCTTGAACTTCTTTCATCATCTGATGAGTCTGAGTGATCCTGTGCTATAAGAGCAAAATGGGAAACTTGCTCTTCTTCTTCCTCTGAGGATGATGGATCATCCCAGGTTACCTTGAGGTTGGTGGCACCCTTCTCCTTTCCCTTTGACTTCTTCATGTCACCTTTCTTCTTCTCCTCCTTCTTGTTATCTCTTCTCTTTAGCTAAGGGCACTCGTTCTTCATGTGTCCCTCTTGGTGGCAGTTGTAGCATATAATGTCCTTGGCCTTACCCTTGCCTTTGAACCCTTTCCTAGCATATGATTTGTTAGAGAAATTTCTGAAAGCTTTACGCATCTTTCTTACCATGAATGCCTCTTGGTCGCTATCCATGGGGCACTGGATTCCTCTGAATCTGATGAGGAGGAGTAGACCACCTTCTTCTTCTTCTTTCTCTTCTTCTTCTCCTTTTCTGCAATAAAGGCAATACCCTTCTCTTTGGCCGAGACGTTAGCTTGCTCGTATAGTTCAAATTCACAAAATAAGTCATCTAATTTAACTATGGACAAATCCCTTGATAGTAAGCACCACCATGGATGCCCACAAGGTGGTTCTCGGGAAGGCTTGTAGAACATACGTGACGATATCCCAGTTCTCGATCTTTTCTCCAATCACGTGGAGCTCATTGATTACTTCCTTCACCCTTCCATGTAGTTGGCTGACAGTCTCATTGCTTTTCATGGATAAGGATTGGAGTTGGGCCACGAGCAAGTCCTTCTTTGCTCTTCTGGACTCGTTTGACCCTTCGTTCAATTCCACCAATTTGTCCCACAGTTCCTTGGCACTCTTAAACGACCCCACCTTGATCAGTTGCTCCTTTGAGAGCCCACACTGCAGTGTGGTGGTGGTCTTGGCATTGGAATGCGCCCTCTTCATTACCTCCTTCGACCAGGATCTCATCGGTGTCGGTTCTCCTCTTTCATCGACGGGTGCCTCAAAACCATCTGCAATGCTAATCCAATTCTCAATATCGTTCATAAGGTAGTATTGCATCCTACCTTTCCAGTAAGCGAAGTCATTCCCGTCGAAGAAGGGTGGTCATGCGGTGGAGTATCCCTCTTGAAACGCCATTTTACTTGCTCCGGTTGATGGTGAGTTCTTCCGAAACGAACCAGCTCTGATACCAACTGATGGATCGCTTGGCGTGCTAGAGGGGGGGGGTGAATAGCACGTTTTCGGTAGTTTCTCTAGAAAGTCGTTAGCGCAGCGGAAACAATAATATGCAAAGAAAATATGAACAATGCTAACAACCAAACGTTTACTTGGTATCCACTTAGATGGGTGACTAATCCAAGGATCCGCACCGTACACCACTTCCACTATCAAAAATCTCCTTCAGGTGGAGAAACCTTTATAGTGGTGATCTTCTTCTTTTCAGAATGTAGTAGAATAAGAGAGAGGAAGTAGAGAACACTTTTCAGACGAGCAGCACTTCGTTGTCGTACGGAACCGTACCGCTCACATACAAAAAGGTGCTCCTTTTATAGGAGAACAGGACAAACTCGCAGTCTGTCCATCCCCGCACCAGTCGACTGCCCCTGGGGCAGTTGACTGGCCTAGCATTAATTGCTAGCGAACGGCTAGTTTTCGGGGTATACTAGTCGACTGCCCCTGGGGCAGTCAACTTGTAGAAGGCTGAAAACCTTCTATGTGTTTTGGCAGTCGACTGCCCACTCACTCCCAGCCAGTCTTCACATAGTCCTTCATGCATGCCTTCACGTTCACTCCTTGGCTCGCCCCTTGAAGTCATCTTCCTCTGGCTCTCGTCCCTCGGATGCGCACACAAGCCTCCCTTGGCTTGCCTCCATGCCACCCTTCACGTGTGCCCTTGAAGTCCACTTCCCGGCTTGCCCTTGGAGTCCTCCTCCCTCAGCTCTCGTCCCTCGGCTATGTCCACCATGTGTGATTTTCAAGTCTTGCAAACTCAATCACACACATCAAATACAACATAACACTCTAACCTTAAACATATTCACACACACACATCAAAACCATGATCTTCCAATCATTTAAGGGTCGATTGCCTCAACAGATCTTCTGTGCGATACCACACCCCATGTTATCTTCAGTGCCAAGTATTAGATAGTTTCATGCACATACTAATATATACGTGCACTGTATGATTTTCTGATTCTCTTTAAAACGTAGATGTATCCTAACCAAAAGCAAAGCTTTCAGTATACATCCTAGCATTGAGTACCTCTTGGGAGAGTTTAGGACTTACTTATCAGAGGTTGGGAGCATTCCCAATTGTCTGCACCCGATACACCCCAACAGAACAGTTCAGTAAAGCAAAGGAAAAGGTCTCTTATGGTAATGGTTAGGACAACGATGAGCTATTCCGAGTTGCCGGACTCATTCTGGAGATATGCTCTGGAAACGGCAGCGTGCTTACATGATACCATCTGGATCAATACTCTCTACTCCTATAGAAGTGTGGACTGGGCGAAAGCCTAGTCCAAAACATATTTAGATTTGGGGTAGTTTAGCACATGTGTTGAAGGGAGATACTGATAAGTTGGAATCTCGTACAGAAGTGTGTCTGTTCGTAGGCTATCCTAGAGGGATGAAAGGCGGTCTGTTCTATAGTCCTAAGGATCAGAAGGTAGACTAGTTCTTAAAGAATTAAGTGGCGACGTTCCTGTTGATGCAGTCTTGCCCTGATTGTTGTTTGGGTGTTGACATCGATTTTAGTTTAGGTAGATGATCATTGATTATGATTAAGTCCTGATTGGGGATCAGGCATGACATGGATTATGATTAAGTCCTGATCGGGGATCAGGCATGGTATGGAAAATCCTAGTCTGGAGGGCTAGGTGTTGGAAAATCCTAACCTGGAGGGTTAGGTGTGACAAATCCTAGCTTGGAGGGCTAGGTGTTGGGAAAGTCCTAATTCGGAAGGGTTGGGTGAAAAGTCCTAGCTTGGAGGGCTAGGTGAAAAGTCCTAACTTGGAGGGTTAGGTGCAAATTCCCATCCTGGAGAATTAGGTGAAAAAGTCCTGGCTTGGAGGGTCAGGTGCCTAGCTTGGAGGGCTAGGTTGGATAATGTTCTAACTCGGAAGGGTTGGGTGAAAAGTCCTAGCTTGGAGGGCTAGGTGAAAAGTCCTAGCTTGGAGGGCTAGGTGAAAAGTCCTAACTTGGAGGGTTAGGTGCAAATTCCAACTTGGAGAGTTAGATGGAAAAATCCTTAGCTTGGAGGGCTAAGGTGGATGAATTCCTAGCTTGGAGGGCTAGGGTTTAGTCTCTGGATCGGTCTGGTGACCGATCAGGGACATTGGCACGCTGCTCCTTAGTGGATCGGTCTGGTGACCGATCCAGCTATGTCTGATCGGACTGGTGACCGATCAGGGTGCCATAGTGAGATTGGGAATCTACTGTGTGGCTCCTGATCGGACCGGTGACCGATCAGGGAGAAAGCTGCTTCCTTGCTGCCTTGCTCCTGATCGGTCTGGTGACCGATCAGGGAGCAGACGGTGAGTGAGTTCCCTTGCTGATCAAAGTCCTAGATCGGTCCGGTGACCGATCAGGGATCTTGGATCTGATTAAAAAATCACTGTTCATCTGCCCTGATCGGTCTGGGTGACCGATCAAGCTTCACTCTGATCGGTCTGGTGACCGATCAGGCGTGTATAACTGGGAATCCCAGTGAAGCAGTGGATCGGTCTGGTGACCGACCCACACGCGCTTGATCGGTCCGGTGACCGATCAGGGATCTTGGATCTGATTACAGAATCACTGTTCATCTGCCCTGATCGGTCTGGGTGACCGATCAGGCTTCACTCTGATCGGTCTGGTGACCGATCAGGCGTGTATAGCTGCGAGAGCTGGGAATCCCAACGAAGCAGTGGATCGGTCTGGTGACCGACCCACACGCCCTGGATCGGTCCGGTGACCGATCACTTTAATTCAAATTGCACTGTCAGACGTGGTCAGAGCGTCTGATCGTATGTGATTCGCTGATGTTTGCTTCTGATATTTGATTTACTGTATGATTTGCTGCTCTAACAGTCTGATTAAGCTGCAGGTGACAGGGGAGGATTCAAACACTCAAGGAGAGGTCAACGGAGGCTTTCCTTGGAGCAGGTTTGTCCGATTCTCCATTTCAGGTTGAAACGGCTGAGCTGCAGACTGGAGCTGAGACTGGGGCTTGGCTGAGGGGATCTCAGGAAGACCAGAGAGGGCTCAGTGGTAGCTGGCGTTGGCTGCAAGGTAGCTGGAGGCTACGGAGGATATTGTCACCTGATGCTGAGTGGAGAAACAAAAAGGGCGGAAATTGGCTTCGTGGAAGCAGAGTTCTGGAACTTGTGTTCTTGCCCCACTTAGTGTTCTTCACAATCCGCTTGCTGCGTTCTTGAAGCTGTCATCACTTTGAGCAAGCGATCGAGAAGTAACCAATCTTTACTTGAGCGCTTGAAGGAGGGAACAAGTAACTTGGAGTCCAACAGTGGGAAGACACGAAGAAGGGTTCTTGCGTGAGATCGCCACTGGGTGGAGCTCAGGGAAGTTAGCTGTGTTCTTGTCCTTGCTAAGTGTTTGAGTAAGATCTTTCTCGCAGTTTCTTTGTGCTTAAACTTTATCCTGATTGAAACGCTGTGGAGAGGTTTCTCAACCGAGAAGGAGGTTGCGTTATATCCGGTGAAACCGGGGCTTGATCTGCCGACGATCAAGGGATCGCCCACCTTAAGGGCACACCAAGGAGTAGGGGCAAGTTATCCCCGAACCTTGTAAACCCTCTTGTTAGCGTTCTTGGCAGTTGTCTTTGTTTGATCTCATTTCTGTTTTAGCTTACTGCACTTTCAGTTTCTTTTGTTTCTTCCGCTGCTGTGCTACTGATAAGTTAAGTGCAGGAAACTTGTTAATCGCAAGTGAAAAGTGATTGGCTATATTCACCCCCCCCCTCTCTAGCCATCTCGTTTCCAACAAGTGGTATAAGAGCGTGGGGCTCTGTTTACGGCTTAACATCCAAGAGTTATCAACCAGATGGCTTTGAGAGAAGGATTCTCCACCACCCGACCTCCATTCTTTGATGGCGCCGACTTTCAGTATTGGAGATCAAAGATGGAATACTATCTGAAGATGGATATCCACACTTGGTTCGCAGTGAAGGAGGGATTCATTCCTCCTAAGGATGACGAAGGCAAAGAGCTGGAGTCTTGGAGGTGGACTGCTGAACAAACTCGGAAGAGCGAAGCCGATGCGAAGGCGGTTGTCACTCTACAATGTGGCAGGAACAAAGATCAGCTCATCAAGGTTGGTCCTTTCACAAGTGCGAAGGACTTGTGGAACAAACTCATTGAGCTTCACGAAGGCACCCGGGACTCTAGAATCGCAAAGAGGGATTTGTTCCTCAATCAACTTCAAAATCTCTCCATGAAGGAGAATGAGTCGGTAAGTGAGCTTCATGGTCGGTTCAAGGAAGTCCTCAATGGGCTTCATTCAATTGATGAAAAGGTCGAGAACCGCGCCTTGTGAGGTATGTGTTGAAAGCATTTCCAAGGAATGCTTTGTGGTCATCCATGGTGGATGCCTACAAAGTATCCAAGGATTTATCTATTGTAAAATTAGATGATTTATTTTGTGAGATGGAATTGCATGAAATGGCTAACAAAGGCCCCAAGGAGAAGGGGATTGCCTTAGTTGCAGGGGACCGAACCAACAAGAAGAAGAAGGAGAAGGAGGTCTCATCATCTTCATCCTCTTCCGAATCCGAGTCCAATTCCGAGGAAGATGGCAGCAGCTCCTCTTCATCCGAAATGGCCAACTTTGTGAGGAGGATGATGCGAAGGGATCGACGTTTCAAAAGTAGAGGTAACACTAGTGAATCCAAACTTGATAAGAATAATGCATCTTGCTTTGAGTGTGGTAGGAAAAGGCATTTCAAGAATGAATGTCCAAAGCTTAAGAAGAAGGAGGAGAAATCCAAACGAAAAGAAGAAAAATTCAAGAAGAAGAAGAAAGCCTTGAAGGCCTCTTGGGATGAGTCATCCTCTAGCTCATCCGATGAAGAAAAGGAGGAGAAAAGCACAAGGCAAGTGGCACTCATGGCTCTTGGAGAGGAGAGCAGTGATGATTCTTCAAGCTCCTCAAACGCGGCTTCATCATCTTCGGATGATGAAGAGGTAACTTCTCCCAAGCTTGAAAAGTGTTATAGAGCAATTGCATGTTTATCTAGTATGCTTAAAAAGTCAAAGAATAAGGTTAAGGCATTGACATTAGAAATTGATCAATTGAAAGCTTCTAGGGATGATAATATTGATGATTTACATGTTGAACTGCTAGAAGATGAAATTAAATCATTGAAACTTGAAATGGAAAAGTTGAAGTCCTCTAAGGTTGAGGAAGTCAATGATTTGCATAATGAATCGCTAGTAGAGGAAAACCAATCATTGAAGAGTGAAGTTGAGAAGCTCAAGATTATTCTTGGGAAATTCTCAACTAGCTCTAAGACCCTAGATATGATCCTAAATGCCCAAAGGGCGGTGTACAGTAGGGCCGGTATTGGTTATCGCCCTAAGGAACCGTCATTTGTGTCTCTCATGTCTAGGACTGATATGAGACAGTCTAGGACACCCAAAATCCAAAAGAAAATGGTCAAGGCATGGGTGCCTAAGTCATGTTTAGTTGGTGCTTTAGGTCCCAAGGTTTGGGTACCTAAAACTTTTATTTTTCGAATTGTGTAGGTTATGATTGAGGGGGAGCATCTATCAACTTGGTTCGTTGATAGTGGATGCTCCAAACACATGACCGGGGATAGATCATTGTTTACCACACTTCACAAGAAAAGTAGAGGTAATGTATCATTTGGTAACAATGGTAGTCTTAAGGTCATAGGAATAGGAGACATTCAAATATCCGAATGTCTTAGAATCTCAAATATCCTTCTAGTCAAGGGGATGAAATTTAATCTCCTAAGTGTCAGTCAATTGTGTGACACGGGTTACACAATTGACTTCCAACCAAGTCAATGTCTAGTTAGACAAAATGACACCTTGGACACGGTACTAGTAGGAGCAAGAGTAGACAATATTTATCAAGTTTCATTTAAAAGTGCTACTAATACTTTTGCTAAGTGTTTCATGTCAAAAGAAGAAGAGTCCACCCTTTGGCACCGGAGGCTAGCACATGTTAACATGAAGAACATCCGGAAGTTGGCCAACAAGGGACTAGTCCGAGGCTTACCAAGCATCAAGTATGAAAAAGATAAACTTTGTGATGCATGTCAAATGAGTAAGCAAACAAAATATGCACATAAAGGTAAATGCACTGTAAGTACTTCCAATGCTTTAGACTTACTTCACATGGATCTATTTGATTGTAGTACTATCATATCATTGAATGGAAGTAGGTATTGCTTTGTGATTATTGATGATTTCACTAGATATACATGGACCTACTTTTTGAAATATAAGGACCAAACCTTAGATACTTTCATTTCTTTTTGTAGAAGGGTAGAAAATGAAAAATCATCAACCATTAAGACAATTAGAAGTGATCAAGGAGATGAATTTCAAAACCAAAGGTTCTTAGAATTTTGTCAAGATAGAGGTTATAAGCATGAGTTCTCTACTCCTAGAACACCACAACAAAATGGTGTTGTAGAGAGGAAGAACCATGTTCTTCAAGAGGCTGCACGAAGCATGCTTAATGAGTACTCACTCCCGAGTTACTTATGGGCTGAAGCTGTAAATACAGCTTGCTATGTGCAAAATCGAGTCCTCATCCATAGGATTTTAGGAAAGACTCCCCATGAGCTTTGGTTTGGAAAACCACCTACGGTTAAACACCTTAGGGTGTTTGGTTGTAAGGTGTTCATTCTAAACACCAAGGACCACCTTGGAAAGTTCACGGCAAAGGCTGATGAAGGGATACTAGTCGGGTATTCTCTCGTTAGCAAAGCCTACCGAGTCTACAACAAGAAATCTAGATTAGTTGAAGAGTCTTCTGATGTGGTCTTTGAAGAAATTCCAAAATCAACTGACCAATCAGAAAATATAGAAGGAGTTCAACTCGAACTCAGGAGACTAAGTTTGAAAGAAACTCTAAGTGGTGTTGATGGTGGGTGATGAGTCTGATGACGGTGAACCTAGACAACCCATTGATCAGCCGGATCCTGAGGCTGAACTTGTGTCTAGTGAACTCGTACGAGAAGCACCACCAACTCCTAGGCAAACTAGATTAGCCTCTAGTCATCCCCAAGGCCAAATTGTTGGAGACATCCATCATGGGGTTAGGACTAGATCATTCTTCCGGAATGAGGCTAATGAAGTTGCCCTAATTTCTGAAATTGAACCTAGGAGAATTGATGAAGCATTAAGTGATCCCGATTGGATCATAGCAATGCAAGATGAACTAGGTCAATTTGAGAGGAGTCAAGTTTGGGACTTAGTCCCTAGACCCAAGAAGATCACCATTATTGGAACCAAATCTTCAAAAACAAATTAAATCATAAGGGAGAAATCATTAGAAACAAGGCACGCTTGGTAGCCAAGGGCTATAGTCAAGTTGAAGGCCTTGATTATGATGAGACTTATGCTCCCGTGGCACGATTAGAGTCCATCCAATTGATGCTTGCATTTGCAGCACATCGTGGCTTCAAATTATATCAAATGGATGTCAAATCGGCCTTCCTAAATGGTTTGATTAAAGAAGAGGTCTATGTCGAACAACCTCCGGGGTTTGAGAGTACCGAATTTCTAAACCACGTGTTCAAACTCAAAAAGGCACTTTATGGCCTTAAACAAGCACCCCGAGCTTGGTATGAGGGTTGTCGACATTCTTGATTGAGAAAGGCTTTGTTAGAGGCCAAATAGACCCTACNGTATCCATGTGCACCAATCAAAGTATACACAAGAAATGCTTCGAAAATTCAACATGAGTGATTCAAAAGAGGTAACCACTCCCATGGCTACAAACACAAGATTAGATAATGATGAGAGTGGTAAACCTGTTGATCTAACTCAATATCGAAGCATGATAGGTAGTTTGCTATACCTCACAGCTAGTCGACCGGATATCTTATTTGCTGTGGGTATGTGCGCTAGGTATCAAGTCTGTGCCAAGGAATCTCATTTAATTGCTGTTAAGCGAATTTTGAGATATCTCAAGGGCACAATTGGTGTAGGTCTTTGGTATCCCCGTACCGAATCTTTTGATTTGATGGGCTATACGGATTCCGACTACGCTGGATGTAAGTTGGACCGGAAAAGCACGAGTGGGGGTTGTCAATTCTTAGGGTCGTCCTTAGTAAGTTGGTCGAGTCGGAAGCAACATTGTGTTGCTCTCTCCACGACCGAGGCAGAATATATCGCCATGGGAGAGAGTGTATCACAATTGTTGTGGATGTTACATACTTTAGAGGACTATGGATTGAGTTACAAGGGTGTGCAAGTGTTGTGTGATAACATAAGCATAATTAACTTAACCAAGAATCCAGTCCATCATTCTAGGACCAAACATATTGAAGTAAGACACCACTTCATTAGGGATCATGTAGCTAGAGGAGACATTGTACTCTCTCATGTGGAGTCCAAGTCAAACCTAGCTGACATTTTCACTAAACCACTTCCCGAAACCGAATTTAGTTTTCTAAGACGGGAGTTGGGAATGTGTCGCGCTTCATGATTTTCAAAATGCATTAAAAACCCTTCATGATTATTTCAAATTGTTGGGAAACAATTGGGTAACCTTGGGAACATCTCACACAAACTATAAGGTTCACCAAAACGTTTTTGTTTGCTAGATATGAGGTGAGATGTTAGGATCGACTCAATTTCTCAAAATGTCAATACATCCCTTGAGAAATTAAGTTGACGAGATAATAATCACTTCGGTGACCAAGTATAGGGAAAACCAATGCATAGCATATGTGTATTTGGCTCCATGATCATACTTGGACATTCCAATCAAGGAAACTTGATTGGAACACTGGGTTTGACTCAAACTTAGTTGAAATTGTTTGAATGATTGTTGTTTGAGTTTGATTTCATTTGTATGGATCAAAATGATTGTTGAACCTATAAGGACCTTTGATTCTTCTTAAGGGATCAATTCTAATCATGAGATCATGTCCGAGTACGATAAACTTCATCAGATCTCGTTGGAAAGTTTCAGAAAATCTAAAACTGAATATTTCAGATCGTATCAGTGAGTATCAGGAACCCTGATCGGTCACCGAACCGATCAGGCATAGGGTTGATCGGTCTCTGGACCGATCTGGCTTCTTCCAGTGGTGTTCGGTCCCTGGACCGATCAGCGAGACAAGCAATGCCTTTCGGGAACTTTAATCAAGTGTTCTGAGCTAGCCTGGATCGGTCCCCAGACCGATCTGGCACCCTATTGGTGATCGGTCCACAGACCGATCAGGGAGCTCAGAGATTTCTCTCCAAGCCTACTGATCGTGTCCTGATCGATCTGCCGACCGATCAGGATCTCTCCTGATCGGTCACCCGACCGATCAGGCACTGGTCAGTCCGATCAGGCGATAGCCTGATCGGTCTGGGCACTATCAGATCGAACGGTGATCCGTTCAGACGCATTAAATTGCGGTTGGTGGACCGATCCACCAACCAAATAACTTCCCGAAACTCTTTACTTCCGAACCCTAGCGTCGAAAACCCCCCTCTTGCGCAACCCTGTGTGTGCGAGAAGACCTCCTGCGTGTTCTTCCTCCTCGCGTGAGCGTGAGTGTGAAGGGTTCTCGGAGTCCTGTGCGCGTTCCTCTCTCGCAGAAACACTCTGCGACCATCTCTTGCGCCGAGAGCACCCTTCTGCGCAAGCTTCTTGTTGTCGATCTCCAAGAACTACTCCAATGGCACCAAAGGAAGTTTTTGCTTTGGTTTTTCATTCAAATCAGTCTATAATGCTTGTTTGTGAAGCTAACCATGTTTTGGCTCTTGTTCTTGCTGTATTGTTGTGACCCTTCTGTTTTTGCCGTGACCCCTCTTCTCACCATATGATCAAATGTCCTTTTGATTTAATGTCTAACTTTTTGATTGAGTGTCATCTTATATGATCAATTCCTTGCCGTGTGATCACTTCCTTAATTAAATCGTGTGTATGACCAATTCAACCTCTTTAGAAAGTCTTCTAAGGGCAAGGAGATTGGGGACGGCAACTCAAGGGGGAAAACCCCTGCTGCATCTGGACCTTCCAAACGGCCACAGCCCTCTTCTAGCTCCCGGTTTCCGAATGCGGCCTGTGAACAGGCCTTCCAAGCACGGACCTTCAAACTGTTACCCTGCCGTTCAATAGATGTCCCCTTCTTAACTGAATATTGTCCATCAGTCATGGAGATTGTCCTACACTACAATCTTGGTTTTCTTCTCTCTCTCGAAAGGACTATCAACTACGACCTAGTCTCAGAATTCTACAACAATCTCCAACAAAGTCCTCAAGGGAGTTTCGAGTTCACTACTCGGGTCGGGAAGATGAACCTCGATTTTTCATATGAAATTTTAGCCGGGTTCCTGGGTGGTCGACGATCACCAAACATGTATTCACTCTATCCCGAGCTTCCTAATCCCCTGCTAGCACCCTTTGCAGAAGTTACCCCTGATTCCATTCATCAATATTTCTTTGGTTATCCGCGTCCAGACGGTCTTGATGAGCTTGGCCCTGACTTTCCTACTTTTGCTGCACTGCGTCTTTCTCCCACTATCTACATATTATTCAAGATCATCACGAATTGTATCCTTCCAATCACCTCCAAACCTTTAGCTGAGATCCAACCCTATCACTGTTTGATGCTCTACGGCATGCACAGCCCGTTTGGATTTCGATATCATGGAGAGCATCTTCCAGTCCATCTTATCTTATCGAGAGTCCAGCCGACGCACCGTCTACATGCCTTTTGGTCACGTCATCACCGACTGGCTCATGTCAGTAGGTGTTGATGTTACCAAGGGTCGGACGATACATATGGTAAGACAGGATTGCAGACTTGGCCGGCGAGCTTTCGCCAAGTCTGGCATCATTGTTCGGGGGCCCGATCGGATGTTGATCTGGAAAGATGGTAGGGTTCTTGGGGAGTTACCACGGGGAGGTCCACAGGGTCAGGCGCCAGCCGCTGCTACTGCTGATGATGACTATGACGAGCCGGATCCGGATCTCCGATGGCAGATTTCAGAGCTTGACAGGACTCTGCAGGAGGACTTACATTTGAGGGAGACCTGGCGCGAGGAGGTTCGGTCGGACTTCCGTCTCTTTGATCGTCGACTGACCACGGTTGAGTCCGTAGTCACGGAGTCTTGCAACCTTCAGCGCACGTGGTATGAGGAGTGACGTCGACACACCTTTCCAGAAGGGACATCGTCTTTCAGTGCTGCACCACGATCAGGGGTTGCTGATGATGCCGTTATGGATGACCCGATGCAGCATGACCCTCCGGCTGATGTTTGATTGTCTTCTAGCTGATCTCTGTTATTTGACTATGTGCTCTGTTTGACTGTTGGGCTATGTATGCCCCTTGACTTATTTTGTGTGGCCTAGTGCCACATGTCTCTGGATTTCGATGTCTGTGACTTGCATCGTACTCTTTCTTAGTTTGTTTTATGACCTAATCTTTATGACTTGATGCATGTTTTATCCCTTGATGATATGCCTCTTGTTGATGCCATGCTATATTATCTGCGTTCTTGATTTATAGTTATGCTCATGCTTATGATGCCATGCTCATATGATACATCTGCCTGTTTTGTCATGCCTATATCTTTTTGCCATATGTGATCATATGCTTATCAATTTTCCCTAAGATCATTGTTGTTTTGAGATACCCCTAGGGTTGAGGGGGAGTAAGGTTGAACTTAACAACCCGTCTAGACCCTTTTCGTGTTCGACAAAGGGGGAGAGTGTGGTTGGTTATGTTTAGGATGATCATGTTGTAGGGGGAGGATCTGGATTCCCCTATGATTCTAAAGTTGACAAATATTGATTAAGATCCCTAAACTTAAAATCGGATTGTCAAACAACAAAAAGGGGAAAATTGTTGATGCAGTCTTGCCCTGATTGTTGTTTTGGTGTTGACATCGATTTTAGTTTAGGTGGATGATCATTGATTATGATTAAGTCCTGATCGGGGATCAGACATGACATGGATTATGATTAAGTCCTGATCGGGGATCAGGCATGGAATGGAAAATCCTAGTCTGAAGGGCTAGGTGTTGGAAAATCCTAACCTGGAGGGTTAGGTGTGAAAAATCCTAGCTTGGAGGGCTAGGTGTTGGGAAAGTCCTAATTCGGAAGGGTTGGGTGAAAAGTCCTAGCTTGGAGGGCTAGGTGAAAAGTCCTAACTTGGAGGGTTAGGTGCAAATTCCCATCCTGGAGAATTAGGTGAAAAAGTCCTGGCTTGGAGGGTCAGGTGCCTAGCTTGGAGGGCTAGGTTGGATGATGTTCTAACTCGGAAGGGTTGGGTGAAAAGTCCTAGCTTGGAGGGCTAGGTGAAAAGTCCTAACTTGGAGGGTTAGGTGCAAATTCCCAACTTGGAGAGTTAGATGGAAAAATCCTTAGCTTGGAGGGCTAAGGTGGATGAATTCCTAGCTTGGAGGGCTAGGGTTTAGTCTCTGGATCGGTTTGGTGACCGATCAGGGACATTGGCACGCTACTCCTTAGTGGATCGGTCTGGTGACCGATCCAGCTATGTCTGATCGGACTGGTGACCGATCAGTGAGCGCACAGTGAGATTGGGAATCTACTGTGTGGCTCCTGATCGGACCGGTGAATGATCAGGGAGCAGGCTGCTTCCTTGCTGCCTTGCTCCTGATCGGTCTGGTGACCGATCAGGGAGCAGACAGTGAGTGAGTTCCCTTGCTGATCAAAGTCCTCGATCGGTCCGGTGACCGATCAGGGATCTTGGATCTGATTAAAAATCAATGTTCATCTGCCCTGATCGGTCTGGGTGACCGATCAGGCTTCACTTTGATCGGTCTGGTGACCGATCAGGCGTGTATAACTGGGAATCCCAGTGAAGCAGTGGATCGGTCTGGTGACCGACCCACACGTCCTGGATCGGTCCGGTGACCGATCAGGGATCTTGGATCTGATTACAGAATCACTGTTCATCTGCCCTGATCGGTCTGGGTGACCGATCAGGCTTCACTCTGATCGGTCTGGTGACCGATCAGGCTTGTATAGCTGCGAGAGCTGGGAATCCCAGCGAAGCAGTGGATCGGTCTGGTGACCGACCCACACGCCCTGGATCGGTCCGGTGACCGATCAATTTAATTCAAATTGCACTGTCAGACGTGGTCAGAGCGTCTGATCGTATCCGATTCGCTGATGTTTGCTTCTGATATTTGATTTACTGTATGATGTGCTGCTCTAACAGTCTGATTAAGCTGCAGGTGACAGGGGAGGATTCAAACACTCAAGGAGAGGTCAACGGAGGCTTTCCTTGGAGCAGGTTTGTCCGATTCTCCATTTCAGGTTGCAACGGCCGAGCTGCAGACTGGAGCCGAGACTGGGGCTTGGCTGAGGGGATCTCAGGAAGACCAGAGAGGGCTCAGTGATAGCTGGCGTTGGCAGCAAGGTAGCTGGAGGCTACGTTGGATATTGTCACCTGATGCTGAGTGGAGAAACAAAAGGGGCGGAAATTGGCTTCGTGGAAGCAGAGTTCTGGAACTTGTGTTCTTGCCCCACTTAGTGTTCTCCACAATCCTCTTGCTGCGTTCTTGAAGCTGTCATCACTTTGAGCAAGCGATCGAGAAGCAACCAATCTTTACTTGAGCGCTTGAAGGAGGGAACAAGTAACTTGGAGTCCGACAGTGGGAAGACACGAAGAAGGGTTCTTGCGTGAGATCGCCATTGGGTGGAGCTCAGGGAAGTTAGTTGTGTTCTTGTCCTTGCTAAGTGTTTGAGTAAGATCTTTCTCGCAGTTTTTTTGTGCTTAAACTTTATCCTGATTGAAACGCCGTGGAGAGGTTTCTCCACCGAGAATGAGGTTGTGTTATATCCGGTGAAACCGGGGCTTGATCTGCCGACGATCAAGGGATCGCCCACCTTAAGGGCACGCCAAGGAGTAGGGGCAAGTTATCCCCGAACCTTGTAAACCCTCTTGTTAGCGTTCTTGGCAGTTGTCTTTGTTTGATCTCATTTCTGTTTTAGCTTACTGCTCTTTCAGTTTCTTTTGTTTCTTCCGCTGCTGTGCTACTGATAAGTTAAGTGCAGGAAACTTGTTAATCGCAAGTGAAAAGTGATTGGCTATATTCACCCCCCCCCTCTAGCCATCTCGTTTCCAACACCTGAGTGGCCAACTTCGGGTGACTGACCCCGAGTGGCCGACCTAGGGTGCCCGGCCCCGAGTGACCGACCTCGGATGACTGACCCCTATTAGGATCGATGGCTTGACTTTTCTCTACAATAGGGTTAGCCAAATATAAAATATAATGAAAACAATAAGATCCAATGCTAACTCACAGTACTTTTACTTGGTATCCACCCGACGGGTGACTAATCCAAGGATCCACACGGTTGCACACTCTCCACTATGAAATCCTCCTTCAAAGGTGGAGAAACTTTTACAAACTTTGTCTTCTTCCTCTTTACAAGATCACGATGAAGACTAGAGGAAGAGTAGATCAGATGGAGCATTAGCAGCACTTTGGTACAGTAGAGAACCGTACCCAACTCGTGCAAAGAAGTCCCCTTTAAATAAGAGAACAAGACAGCTTAACAAGCTGTCCAGACCCGCACCAGTCGACTGCCCATTTGGCAGTCGACTGGTCTAGCTTTAAATGCTAGCCAACGGCTAGTTTTTCGGGGTTACCAGTCGACTGGTCCGAGGCTGTAAACTCTCTGTGAGTTTTGGCAGTCGACTGCCCTCTGGCTAGTCGACTGCCCTGGCTCTCAACTCACTTACAACCTCTCCAACCACTCTCCTTCACGTACGCCTTCAGGTATGCTCCCTTGGCTCGCCCCTTGAAGTCATCTTCCTCTGGCTATCGTCCCTCGGATGTGCACACAAGCCTTCCCTCGGCTTGCCTCCATGCCACCCTTCACGTGTGTCCTTGAAGTCCACTTCCCGGCTTGCCCTTGGAGCTCTCCTCCCTCGGCTCTCGTTGTCACGCCCCGAGACCCAAGAGCCACTGATCCAATATAAAATCGGACAGCACCTCCCCTGTCCGGCGGACAATTTACACATACATACAATCTATATAACAATCCACGCAATATATATTTGCACAACCACGCAGTTTAAAGGGCCACAGGCCTCAGATATAAGCAGTAACAACAGTTATATGATTATAAATATCGAAAAACTAAATCCGAACTCACCTGAGCTGCCAGGGGGCAGGAACAAAAACCAAAACCAATCGAAGTCCAACATAGGACTCAAAAGTACAATACCATCAAATAAAACGTGCATACCGGTTCAAATCAAAATAGCGGAAGCATAGTAAATACTACAGGGTCCATAACCGAAACAACGTAATGCCAAAATCAAAAAGAGCTCCGCTGGAGCTGGGGACTGGCGGCTCGGGATCTCCTCGCAGACATCAACCTGAAATAAACATATATGGCAACGGGGTGAGTCCATAAACTCAGCGAATACCCAACAGATATGCATAGAAGGTTATACCAACAATAAGAGTTCAGCTACTACAGTCTCACAACAACAGTAGGGAAAAACTAGTACTGAACATACCGAAGTAGATATATACCTGAATCCATCTAACCTGTATAGAGGGTAAGAAATACCAGAGGAAAACCAATAGACATATAAGCTCAGTTAGCAAGTCTCCAGAATATGCGATGTCAAACAAGTGCAGCAAATAAATGCAGCAAACAATGCACAATGCAAAATATGCACATGGTGCAATGACATGTGTCACCCCTAGTCCCAGTCAGGATATCGTCCACGACGTCCGCGTGGGTAGAGCTGTGACAAACTGTACCCAGTCAGGACATAGTCCACAACGTCCGCGTGGGTCAGCATGCAACAATACAAGGATGGTGCATGCCCCAAACATATAAAACACCCTGATGCAATGACATGTGTCACCCCCTAGTCCCAGTCAGGATTGTCCATAATGTCCGCGTGGGTGGAGCTGTGACAAACTGTACCCAGTCAGGACATCGTCCACAACGTTCGCGTGGGTCAGCATGCAATAATGCAGAGATGGTGTATGATAGATACACATACCTCCCTCCCAAGTCCTCAGTATACTAAGTCTCAGTCTGAAATCCTATAACAGGAAATACTGGTGACCTACAAGGTATACTGACCGGAAAACTACCAATCCCTCAAGGTCAAAGGCAGGAGCCAATACCACGATCTCTAGCATGCAAATAGATATGACAATACCTGAGACTGTATAGAACTAATAGCATAATAACTCAGGATTAAACAACAGGTATCCAGGACAGGCATAATAAACAGAGATAACCCACAAGCATCCAGAACAGGCAAAATAAACAGGGATAGCGTATGATCTTACTGCTATCTATAACAGTCTATGCATAACAAAATGACAATATCAGATAGATAAGTCAAAGGGTACCCGCCTCCAAGTAAGTGAAGTCCGTATCAATGAGAACCTCCCGTCCAAGAATTCGAAACAATAATCCAAATCAGTGCCCTGTATCAAAGGACACATTAAATAATTATTCCAACAATAGTAACTAGCTAACAAATCCCTAAATCGTATTAGGGTTAACCTAATCCTCGTATTTCATTTAATTACCACTAATTAAATGAGTAACCCTAGTTTGCTTTGGATTAAGATTCAATTCACCATATTAATTCCCAAGGCCACACTATGAAACCAATAACCTATATCCAATTACGTATGTTCCACTCACAACATAGCTTAACCAAGCTCCATCATCAACTAACCCAACAAGATATCATGGCGCAAAAGAGGTTGTATACAACCCAAATCAAGAAAGACATCACATGACCAAAAATGGAACTAGTCCAATTTAATCCAGATTCAACTCTAAGGGTTACAATCCACTCCAGATTACCAAGTCATCCCATGAATGATTAATTACATCAATCCATTAAACATAATTTAAATCTCCTAAGTAATCAACATTTCCTTCATGAATTCAGTAATCAACCATACTACACAACAAGGTAGAAAAGAAAACTCATACTCACACTGCCACCAATTCCTCATAGTAAGCAAAAGGCAACTTCACCACGCAGAGAAGCTCACAGTGATCTCTGCAACCCAAACACACCAATTCATCATAATTCAAACCGATGCATCTCAACTAAAAGAGAAATCATGGAGGTAAGCTATTCTCAATCCAAAATGCTACGGATCAAGCCACCCAGATTCAGAGAATTCACCCCAACCAGATCAAATAGAATAGACCTATAACTCAATCCACAAGGTCATCCCAAAACCGAAAAATCACTCACACACCATTTGTTAATCAAGGAACCCAAATCCAGAAACCAACATCCATATTCTACTTTCCAAAAACCGCTGCAAGAACACACTCACCAAAAATCAATTCCGAACCCTAATCCATTCACAATTAAGCCTGAACAATCGACCCTTACCTGGTTTTGTGCCGACGGTGGAACTCAGTGGAGGAGGAGAAATCGTGGCTGTAACCCACCAATGCTCAGGTCTTCTACCTCCTTTAGGGACTCTACAACCAGAGTGGAAACCAAGGAGACAAGGAAAGAGAGGAGGAGAATCGCCTTCCTTAAGTCTCCGGCCGATGCTCGGGTGTGAGGGGGCACCGGGTTTCTCTTGGATGCGGCTAGGGCAGTGAGGAGTAGCAACGGTCGGGTGTGTTCTCCTTGGTTGCGAGCGAAGCAGAGAGGAAGAGAAGTGGAGTGGCGTCGGCTGTGGCTTTGGCTGCGGCTTCGCGAGAGGGGAAGAAGAAGGCGAACTGGGTCGGCGTTTGCCGCTAGGGCACGGGCAAGGGGCAGGCCGACTGCGACAAAAGAGATTATAAGGTGAGGGGCTTTTTACAAAAAGGCCCCTCAACTTTCAGTAAATTTTAATTTTACCCTTAGAGTAATGGTTTTAGCTATTTAACCCTCCAACTTATTGTAATCCACTTTAATAAATTTCCAGGGATAAATTATTTATCCATTCGTAATTTAAAAGTTTATCTGAAAGCCCCTTGGGCTCCTCCCATAGGGCCGAAAACCCTAGACTCAATCTGGAAAAACCTAAAAAATTTTCTGGCTCGGATTCTCGAATTGCCGTATTTTACACTCGTTCCTCGGATATGTTTCCCAAGTGTGATTCTCCAAGTCCTGCAAACTTAATCACACATATCAAATACAACCAACACCCTAACCTTAAACATATTGGCACACACATCAAAACTATGATCTTCCCGTTCATTCTTGGGTCGATTGCCTCAACAACCCCAAGTGGTTGACCTCGGGTGACTGACCCCAAGTGGTCGACCTCGGGTGACTGACCCCAAGTGGTCGACCTCGGGTGACCGACCCCGAGTGGCCGCCCTTGGGTGACAGACCCCGAGCATCTAAACCCGAACCAGGGCCTAATCTGCCTTGACCCCCACTCTTCCTACTAAGACTCAGGCCCGGCCCAAGGGACCGAGGACAACCCGGCCTAATCTTCCTTGACCCGGGTCACGCTCGATCGAACCCAACCAGACCTCCAATCCTCCTCAAAAACCACTCGCCCGGATCATTAACCTCATATATTAAAAGCAATGCTTATTTGAATTTAATGTGTTCTAAAAATTCAAATCGGTCGATAGATTAAATGATTTTGAATTGTCATGAAATTAGCTCCTACGTGTTCGTCTAATTCTCCTGATTATATCCATGCCCTCAACATCAATTTGACTCAATATATTGAGAGTAGTGATTTTTTAACACAAATTAACAATTAAATTCGTGTTTAAAAAATTACCGCTCTCAATATATTGAATCAAATTGAAGTTTGAGACCATGAATATAATTAACAGAATTAGACGAATACATAGGAACTATTTTCATGTCAATCCGAGGTCGAACGAACTGGTTGATGAACCAAACGACCTCGAATTGATATGAAACTAGTTTCTATGTGTTCGTCTAATTCTCCTGATTATATTCATGCCCTCAAACTTCAATTTAACTCAATATATCGAGAACAATGAATTTTTAAACACGAATTTGATTGTTCGAAAAATTTAATCTGTGTTAAAAAATCATTGCTTTCAATATATAGAGTCAAATTGATATTTAAAAGCATGGATATAATTAGGAGAAGTAAACGAACACAGGAGTTAGTTTCATGTCAATTCTAGGTCGTTTGGTCGATCAGCTGGTTCATTTGGTCCATCAGCCGGTTTTGGGCAAAATCAACTGATAGACCAAACGACTTCGGATTGACATGAAATTAGCTCTTATGTGTTCGTCTAATTCTCCTAATTATATCTATGCCCTCCGACATCAATTTGACTTAAGATATTGAAAGTAGTGATTTTTTGAACACGGATTAGATTTTTTGAACAATTAAATTTGTGTTTAAAAACTCATCGCTCTCAATATATTGGGTCAAATTAATGTTTGAGGACGTGAATATAATCAAGGGAAGTAGACGAACACATACGAGTTATTTTCATATCAATTTGAGATCATTGGGTCCATCAGTCGGTTTATTTGGTCCATCAGTCGATTTTGGGCAAAACTGACTGATGGACTAAACGACCTCGGATTGACATGAAACTAACTCCTATGTATTCGTTTAATTTTCTTGATTATATTCATGCTCTTAAACTTCAAATTCAATATGATTTAATATTTTGAAAGTAACGATTTTTTAAATACGAATTTGATGGTTCAAAAAATCTAATTCGTGTTCAAAAAATACTACTCTCAATATATTGAGTTAAATTGATATTTGAGAGCATGAATATAATCAAGAGAATTAGACGAACACATATGAGCTAATTGCATGTCAATTCAAAGTTGTTTGGTTCATCAACCGGTTTGAATTTTTCGAATAATAACTGCTCTTAATATAATTAAATTGATACTTGAGGGTGTGGATATAATCAAGAGAATAAATTATATATATAGGAATTAATTTCATGACAATCCAAAATCGTCTGATATATTAACTGATTAGATCTAAAATTAATTTTAATTAAAAAATAAATAAATCAGTCGACTATGTTTTTTTAATAAGCCGACTGATTTACAACTTGAAAAAAAAATATCAGCGTCAAATCGACTTATTCAATTTAATCGATTAACATTTTTCGCCAATCAATTGATAGGGATAAAAATAAAAATAAATACGTGATTTAATAATTTTGGAATTATTCTACGTGATTTGAATATTTCACAAAATTAAATACGCGGTTGAGTAAATTATTATAGTTCTTATCTTATTCTCTCTCTTCTTAGAGAATGTTTGGGAAAGCTTCTGCTAGCTGCTTTTTAAATTCTAGCTACACAGAAGTACTTTTGAGTTTTTATGAATGCCAGATTCTGATTTATCTTCTAGAACTTTTGCTCGAAAGTTGGAAGTAAGATTTTGATATTTGTTCTGTTTCTGTTATTTTTTTTGTTTATGATCTATAATTAAAAGTTGACATTGATACTTTTGAAAAATTTATCATTTACTTAATTGTCTGCACTTTAAAATAAAATTTTATATTTTTATATAATTTATATTTTCAAAAAAATTATAATTTTTTTATAAATTTTTATTATTTTTATTATTATTAATTTTATATCTTTTTAAGATATATATATTATTAAAAAAATTAATTTTGATGTAATATTAAAATATAATAATAAATATATAAAATATTTTGATGGTATATCAAAATTATATTTAGATAATTAAATAAAAATTAATTTATATAGTTTAAAGATATTTTTGATATTTAATTAAAAACTAATTTTGACATGAATTATTCATTAAATATTCAAATTTTATTTTTATTAACTTTTAATTTTAATTTTCGAATATTTTATATTTTAATTTCTCACTAATTTCCAAATAATATGTATAATAATCTTCTCGAACTCTTTTTCAGCATCAACAGTCACCTCCTCTTCGTTGTTTTGCCCCTTCTCTGTCATCGAGAAGCCTTTCATCTTCATAAACTGCGGCTTTAATTGCTGCTCTTTAATTGGGCAATTTATCAAAAGGCGTATCCAAGAATACGTATTTACCAAACACAGTATCATGGTTTCATTTTTACCAAAAGACGCACATAATAATAGTGAACTTCCTATTATACCCCTCCTGTCATCTACTGTCTTTCTCCTTCTCTCTCTCAGTAACAAATTTCGAGACAACTGCAGATACTTTTTCAGACTTTTATTTTAAAATAATATAATATGAAATCGGCGCTGAAAACGTTATAAGGTAAATATCAAAAAAATATTTCAGTTAACAAATATCTCATCCAACGTAATTTAAAAATATAAATAAATAATTTTTATATTTGATTAATAGAAATTAATATATTAAATAATATTTAATATATATATTAATATATATAAAAAATATTAATAAATATATTAATATCTCATCCCACGATATTTATTAATAAATATATTAATAAATATATATATAAATATATTAATAAATATATTAATATATAAAAAAATTTGAAAAAAAAACGTTGCTGAAAATTAAAAAAAAAGTATGTGTATTGATTTCAGGCCCACGCTGGGCCTGAAATCAATACATTCAGGCCCAGCGTGGGCCTGAAATATTTTTATTTCAGGCCCAGCGTGGGCCTGAAATTTTTTATTTCAGGCCCAGCGTGGGTCTGAAATTTTTTATTTCAGGCCCACGTTGGGCCTGAAATATTTTGATTCAGGCCCGACGTGAACTCAAAATTTTTTCTATTTTAAAAATATATTAATATATAAAAAAATTTATCAAAACACTTAATTTAAGATTCAAACACAGGGCCTGAAATCATCCCAGGAGAATCTGAAGTCAAATAACTTCAGATCGTATAAATAATTAATTTAATAAATAATAATTAAGTATAAAAAAATATTTTTAAAATTAAATTTTTTTTTGTGCCCTGGGCCTGAAGTCTGATGACAGTCTGATGACTTCAGGCCCAAGGAGGGCCTGAAGTCTAATGACTTCAGGCCCTCCATCATTCAAATAAAAAAATATAAAAAAATTTTTTATAAAAAGGTTTAATATATAATTATATATTATATATGAGTGGTTTAGGTATATCAGTAAGTTTGGGTGTCGAAACATCTAATCTTGCTGTATCACCAATGCTATAGGAGTGGTTTAGGTATATCAGTGAGTTTTGAGCAAAACTCACTGATGGACCTACCATATTTGGAATTCTGAAAACTCTATATCAGTAGACAGGGTTGAGCTAGGAGATGAGATTTTGGGTGCCGAAACCTCTAATCTTGTTGTATCACCAATGCTATAGGAGTGGTTTAGGTATATCAGTGAGTTTTGAGCAAAACTCACTGATGGACCTACCATATTTGGAATTCTGAAAACCCTATATCAGTGGACAGAGTTGATCTAGGAGATGAGATTTTGGGTGCCGAAACCTCTAATCTTGTTGTATCACCAATGCTATAGGAGTGGTTTAGGTATATCAGTGAGTTTTGAGCAAAACTCACTGATAGACCTAACATATTTGGAATTCTGAAAATCCTATATCAGTGGACAGGGTTGAGCTAGGAGATGAAATTTTGGGTGCCGAAACCTCTAATCTTGTTGTATCACCAATGCTATAGGAGTGGTTTAGGTATATCAGTGAGTTTTGAGCAAAACTCACTGATGAACCTACCATATTTGGAATTCTGAAAACCCTATATCAGTAGACAGGGTTGAGCTAGGAGATGAGATTTTAGGTGCCGAAACCTCTAATCTTGTAGTATCACCAATGCTATAGGAGTGGTTTAGGTATATCAGTGAGTTTTGAGCAAAACTCACTGATGGACCTACCATATTTGGAATTCTGAAAACCCTATATCAGTGGACAGGATTGAGCTAGGAGATGAGATTTTGGGTTCCGAAACCTCTCATCTTGCTGTATCACCAATGCTATAGGAGTGGTTTAGGTATATCAGTGAGTTTTGAGCAAAACTCACTGATGGACCTACCATATTTGGAATTCTGAAAACCCTATATCAGTGGACAGGGTTGAGCTAGGAGATGAGATTTTGGGTGCCGAAACCTCTAATCTTGCTGTATCACCAATGCTATAGGAGTGGTTTAGGTATATCAGTGAGTTTTGAGCAAAACTCACTGATGGACCTACCATATTTGGAATTCTGAAAACCCTATATCAGTGGACAGGGTTGAGCTAGGAGATGAGATTTTGGGTGCCGAAACATCTAATCTTGCTGTATCACCAATGCTATAGGAGTGGTTTAGGTATATCAGTGAGTTTTGAGCAAAACTCACTGATGGACCTACCATATTTGGAATTCTGAAAACTCTATATCAGTAGACAGGGTTGAGCTAGGAGATGAGATTTTGGGTGCCGAAACTTCTAATCTTGCTGTATCACCAATGCTATAGGAGTGGTTTAGGTATATCAGTGAGTTTTGAGCAAAACTCACTGATGGACCTACCATATTTGGAATTCTGAAAACCCTATATCAGTGGACAGGGTTGAGCTAGGAGATGAGATTTTGGATGCCGAAACCTTTAATCTTGCTATATCACCAATGCTATAGGAGTGGTTTAGGTATATCAGTGAGTTTTGAGCAAAACTCACTGATGGACCTACCATATTTGGAATTCTGAAAACTCTATATCAGTAGACAGGGTTGAGCTAGGAGATGAGATTTTAGGTGCCGAAACCTCTAATCTTGTAGTATCACCAATGCTATAGGAGTGGTTTAGGTATATCAGTGAGTTTTGAGCAACACTCACTGATGGACCTACCATATTTGGAATTCTGAAAACCCTATATCAGTGGACAGGGTTGAGCTAGGAGATGAGATTTTGGGTGCCGAAACCTCTAATCTTGCTGTATCACCAATGCTATAGGAGTGGTTTAGGTATATCAGTGAGTTTTGAGCAAAACTCACTGATGGACCTACCATATTTGGAATTTTGAAAACCCTATATCAGTGGACAGGGTTGAGCTACGAGATGAGATTTTGGGTGCCGAAACCTCTAATCTTGCTGTATCACCAATGTTATAGGAGTGGTTTAGGTATATCAGTGAGTTTTGCTCAAAACTCACTGATATACCTAAACCACTCCTATAACATTGGTGATACAGCAAGATTAGAGGTTTCGGCACCCAAAATCTCATCTCGTAGCTCAACCCTGTCCACTGATATAGGGTTTTCAGAATTCCAAATATGGTAGGTCCATCAGTGAGTTTTGCTCAAAACTCACTGATATACCTAAACCACTCCTATAGCATTGGTGATACAGCAAGATTAGAGGTTTCGGCACCCAAAATCTCATCTCCTAGCTCAACCCTGTCCACTGATATAGGGTTTTCAGAATTCCAAATATGGTAGGTCCATCAGTGAGTTTTGCTCAAAACTCACTGATATACCTAAACCACTCCTATAGCATTGGTGATACAATAAGATTAGAGGTTTCGGCACCCAAAATCTCATCTCCTAGCTCAACCCTGTCTACTGATATAGAGTTTTCAGAATTCCAAATATGGTAGGTCCATCCGTGAGTTTTGCTCAAAACTCACTGATATACCTAAACCACTCCTATAGCATTGGTGATACAGCAAGATTAGATGTTTCGGCACCTAAAATCTCATCTCCTAGACCACTCCTATTAGATGTTTCAGCACCCAAACTCACTGATATACCTAAACCACTCATATATAATATGTAATTATATATTAAACCTTTTTATAAAAAATTTTTTTATATTTTTTTATTTGAATGATGGAGGGCCTGAAGTCATTAGACTTCAGACCCTCCTTGGGCCTGAAGTCATCAGACTTCAGGCCAGGGCACAAAAAAAATATATAATTTTAAAAATATTTTTTTATACTGAATTATTATTTATTAAATTAATTATTTATACGATCTGAAGTTATTTGACTTCAGATTCTCCTGGGATGATTTCAGGCCCTGTGTTTGAATCTTAAATTAAGTGTTTTGATAGGTTTTTTTATATATTAATATATTTTTAAAATAGAAAAATTTTTGAATTTATGTCCGGCCTGAATCAAAATATTTCAGGCCCAACGTGGTCCTGAAATAAAAAATTTCAGGCCAACGCTGGGCCTGAAATAAAAATATTTCAGGCCCACGCTGGGCCTGAATGTATTGATTTCAGGCCCAGCGTGGGCCTGAAATCAATACACACACTTTTTTTTTAATTTTCAGCTAACGTTTTTTTTTTCAAATTTTTTTTATATATTAATATATTTATTAATATATTTATATTAATAAACCACTCCTATAACATTGGTGATATAATTATTATTATATCAAAAGGCGTACCCAAGAATAGGTATTTACCACTCCTATAGCACCAAAACCACTCCTATATGATTGCCGTTGTATTGGGTGATATAATTATTATATTAATAAACCACTCTTATAGCATTGGTAAATACCTAAACCACTCCTATAGCATTGGTGATACAGTAAGATTAGATGTTTCGGCACCTAAAATCTCATCTCCTAGACCACTCCTATTAGATGTTTCGGCACCCAAACTTACTGATATACCTAAACCACTCATATATAATATATAATTATATATTAAACCTTTTTATAAAAAAATTTTTTATATTTTTTTATTTGAATGATGGAGGGCCTGAAGTCATTAGACTTCAGGCCCTCCTTGGGCCTGAAGTCATCAGACTTCAGGCCCAGGGCACAAAAAAAAATTTAATTTTAAAAATATTTTTTTATACTTAATTATTATTTATTAAATTAATTATTTATACGATCTGAAGTTATTTGACTTCAGATTCTCCTGGGATGATTTCAGGCCCTGTGTTTGAATCTTAAATTAAGTGTTTTGATAGATTTTTTTATATATTAATATATTTTTAAAATAGAAAAAATTTTGAGTTCACGTCGGGCCTGAATCAAAATATTTCAGGCCCAACGTGGGCCTGAAATAAAAAATTTCAGGCCCACGCTGGGCCTGAAATAAAAATATTTCAGGCCCACGCTGGGCCTGAATGTATTGATTTCAGGCCCAGCGTGGGCCTGAAATCAATACACACACTTTTTTTTTAATTTTCAGCAACGTTTTTTTTTCAAATTTTTTTTATATATTAATACATTTATATATTTATATATATATTTATTAATATATTTATTAATAAATATCGTGGGATGAGATATTAATATATTTATTAATATTTTTTATATATATTAATATATATATTAAATATTATTTAATATATTAATTTTTATTAATCAAATATAAAAATTATTTATTTATATTTTTAAATTACGTTGGATGAGATATTTGTTAACTGAAATATTTTTTTGATATTTACCTTACAACGTTTTCAGCGCCGATTTTATATTATATTATTTTAAAATAAAAGTCTGAAAAAGTATCTGCAGTTGTCTCGAAATTTGTTACTGAGAGAGAGAAGGAGAAAGACAGTAGATAACAGGAGGGGTATAATAGGAAGTTCACTATTATTATGTGCGCCTTTTGGTAAAAATGAAATCATGGTACTGTGTTTGGTAAATACCTATTTTTGAGTACGCCTTTTGATAAATTGCCCTTTAAACTTTAGTTGCAGCCTCCGAGGGAAAGGGGAAAGGTTGGTGTAGATTTTATTTTATGAGTTTTCTGTTTAGATTGGTTTATCGAGATAGCGCGATCTAGACTTAGATTTGATTCGTCTCGTGTTATTATTCTTATTGGTATCAGAATATTCGAAGTTTTTTCATATGATATTCATGGATACGAGTTGGAATGGAGCAGGATGATTTGCCAATATTAAAATGTGAAAATACTGAGTTTAACCTCATATCGAAACTATAACACCCATAATATTGCTGCGGTAGCAGTTTGTCCTCTACTATCTAGAGTATCTAATTCTTAGGGATGTTTGGTATACATTTGACAATGGAAATGATAATGAATTTTGATTGAAGGATTTATGAGTTTAGTGATAATTTAGTAGGGTCATGTTATAAAATCAGGGATATTATATCCATATTTTGATTCCGGATCTTGTATACTAAGGCTGCGTTTGGTAAGGTGTAATCCACCCTGTAATATAATCCAGATTACATTACAAGTTGGATTTCGTTGTTTGGAATAACTTTAAAATTGTAATGTAATATAATCTCGAATACAAAAGAGGTTGATGATTTGTAATCTGGATTACAAAACAAAACCTATGTAATCTGGATTATATTACAGCTTGTAAAGTCGTCGGTCGGGTGGCGACGGTCGTCGGTCGTCAATCTTGATTACATTACAGGATGGATTACCCCTCACCAAACAAAGGAATCCAACTTGTAATGGTTATTAAAGATTGAATACAACTCATTACCAAACATAACAATGTAATCAAGATTATATTACATTACATTACAAACTTGATTACATTACAGACCCGATTACATTACCCCCTACCAAACGTAGCCTAAGCATCATAAATGCCTTCTAAACTCGCTTACCAAGCACCCCCTCAATAGTGTTATTGTGGTAGTGAGCTGTCGCCCACCGTCAAGATTTATATTAGTGTAGTTTACTGGTGAAGATTTTTAGACGGTAAAAGATGATTTGTTCATCTTAATATTTTCGTCAATTCATCTCAGGATCAATATGAAAAATGTAAATGATGGGAGGGGGGTATTAGTTTGGATGTTGTGGTTAGTATGTGGGGAGAGCGGACACATCAACTTTGTTAGATTTTGACTCTCAGATCTCAAGATGATAATACCTAAACACTAACTATTAGTCCATTCTATGGGGACCTGATGAGGACTTTTAGGTTGTATGTCAAATGATTCATTTCTTAGTCGATTTATCAGATTTATACTTGGGGCTGGGTCAAGGCATAGACCTTAGCCATTAAGGCCTATGCCTAAGGCTCCTAATTTATTGGGTTTCATTAATTAATTTTATAAAAATATTAAATATCATTATTTTATAAAATTTACGAATCATGTCACTATCTATTTTTAAATTATTAATTTCAATTACCCTTGATGGATTGGATTTCTTTCCATGTAATTGCATTCTCTTAGTAATTAAATACATTTAATTGCATTCCTTTCTACCATTTTAAATGAAATTTTATTATTTTAACTTGTTTTGTAACTTCATCAAATCCTAGTTTCAGTAGTTCTGTATCAATATCATTCTGCTCCATTTTTTTCTTTATCTCCTCCCTTGGACCCTTCAGTAATATTCTCAAAGAAAGATAATATGTACTTTTTCTTCGTTGATAATATTTTTTTCTCGCTCTTTTCTTTTTCCTCCGTAAGAAATAAAAACGTGAATTAGATTTTTTTTATTTACACAAATGCAAATAGAGTACTAGTTTTTTTAAATATCAAATTATTATAAAATTTGATATTTATTTAATTTTATTATATTTGTGTATGTAATAATTGAATTTTGAAATATCATCCAATTAAAATTATAAGTATAAATCAGGTGTTTCTTTTAATTTTAAATAATTTTATTTTGATAAAATTATAGAGACTTATATTTTTTTTTTATTATTATTTGAGTATAAATATGACTGTTAAAAAAATACGATTCTGTATGAAAAAATAGAAGAATTTATTAATTTCAAAAAGGTGCACTTAATAGATTTATTATTAATACTTAAAATTAAAATTCAAAAAATAATATAATTGAAAATTTAAATAAAAAATCAATTGAATTTTTAATACAATATAATATTTTAGAAAAACTATGTTTAAAAACTTGTGTCAGTCTCAAGTCCGAATGAAATTTTATTTTTAAAAATTAATATTTATTTAAAAAAATATTAAACTTGTGTCAGTCTCAAGTCCGAATGAAAAAAGATAATTTTTTAAAAAAATATTAAAGATCTAATTTTTTCCGTCTAAGAGCTCAAATAATCTTGAGACGATTCTATTTATATCCTTGATGATGATATTTATATATGTTGTTATTCACATAATTTGTGATATATATATATCTATGTTTATATTATATAGTTGATGATCTATATATCCACTAATTAAATAATAAAATTTCAGAAATTCTCTTAATGATTGATAATCAATGATGATACTTGGTAATTCTGAATTTCAAAATAATATGCTGGAAGCTTATGAATATAAATTTATGTTTAAATTGAGAATTTAAAGATGAAATTTAAAGTTATAACAATAAAATATTATGATTTATTATTTTTATTTTTCTTTAGAATAAGATTAGATCCATATATTTCTTTTCTGACTAATCACTACTAATTTGTATTTGTAGTATGCTTTATTTAGTCTCTAATTTTGCAAGCACATATATTTTATTTATATTATAATTGGTTTTAGTTTGTACATAAGATTGTTTGAAAATCTGGATACGATTCGCGGTTTGGTTTGATTTTTGATTTTGTTATATTTATGTGTTGTTTTTAATATAATTTTGTTGTATATAAAGGAAAATGATATAAATAAATAAATAAATATATTGAGTGAATTTCTTAGTTATTCTGATTATATAGTCTTTTCTTTTAATATAGGGTGGTACCGAAAATTCCACTTTGGACGTGACAATTTATGTTTAAATCGAAAATAAAAATTTCAGTTTGATTAAATAATATAATTTTTTATTTACCCTGTTTTTCAATTTCTTTCGAAATTCAATTTTATACTATGAAATAAATTTTTAACATGAAATTTATATGGAATTGAATTTCAATTTCATATGAATTTTATAAAGTAAATTAGATCCGAAGAGATCTAATTTAGATAGGAAATTTATTTAAAAATGAAATTACTTAATAATTTCAGTGTAAATTACAATTTCTATTGTAGTTTTTTAAAATTAAGGGTAAAATAATAAAAATTAAATTTAATTTTAATAGATTTCAAATTAAAAAATTAAATTAAATTTTTTTATTTACTAATTTATTTCAAATATACCAATGAAATTCAATTTCTATTATAATTCATATGTTTAATATTTAATTTAATTATCTATAATCTAAATTTATATTAATCAAAACTCAAATGAGAATGGCGTTTGCTATTCATTTCCCCAACCACCTCGGCTTCCGTTTCCGCTCCCGCTCCCGCTCCCCTTCTTCCGGTTTTCGATTCGTCGGATCTTCCACGTCGCTATTCTCTCCGCGCCTCTCCAAGGCCGAGTCATCCGGCGCTTCTCCGTCTCCTGCTGCATTAGCTTCGTGCCCTAGAAATCCGGCGCCGCTCCGTCCTTGGTAACTGTTTTTTTTAGCGCAACCCTCAATGTTCTTTTGCAAACAATCTCGGTATGAAATCTGCGCGCGTACTTCCTTCTCAACATGGATCTTTTTCTCTTTTACTGTCGCCAAGCAATTTACCCATCCAATGTCAAGGGCTCCCTCATCGCTAACTGAGGAACCATAAAACCCTCGTTTCTCGGTTGTGCTGGCTTTGATCTCTACAAGAAACAAGTTCACTGTATTTCGGGATGTATAATGCTTCTTTGGATGCTAATTACGGCCTCTAGGAACCAATTCTGGTTGGAAAAGGTATTCCAATCCCTCTTCCTAAAGAATCCAAGGTTCTATTTCCAATTCCTATGATTGGACATAAACGCGGGTTCTCATCTTTAAAATCACGTTTTAGATATATTTGGTATTATATTATTGAGTTCTTTAGTCTCATGGATTATTGAGAATCCGTAGGAAAAAAATCTAACTGATTTTGCTGGGATCTCCCAACTCCAAATCACACTTTGATATTTGGCAGCGGGAATAGTAAGCCACCCTAAATCCGCTAATGTTCACTGGATGGAAGCCACTTGCATGGTCAGCAAGCGCCTAAGAGAAGCCCAAAGATAAACGGCAAAACTGACAGCCACTATAACACCTAGCAATGCCTCATTGGCGAACACCTAGCAATGTCTCATTGGCAAACACCTTTGTAAAAGCTTGTAGTAGACTAGCTGAAATTATGGACGGACACTTTTTGGAAGGTACTTAACGCTTGTTGCTTCCTCACCCTCAGTAACCTGGGTACTTCTGTATGGGGGAAGCAAAAATGAAACGGTCCATACTCCCTTAAGTTTCATCTGTGAGTTATATCTAGTGACTTGTTCTCCAAGAATATTATTTAACACTTTTTAAAGTATGAGATGCTCATAGGCATGAAATTGCTAATCACTTTCTAATACTAAGAACACACGTACTTGTCTTACTACAATGTTGATGTACAATTTGGACATTGCTATGATTATGCACATTTAACACTAGTATCTCAGTGTATTGGATCGATCATTAATACACTAGTATTAATGAATGACTAAGTATTTTGTGCATTAATAAAGGCATGATTGGTTATTATACTTACTTTGTATTTTGTGCTGAATGACTAAGTATAATAATGTCCTTGTGTAGTAGGTTCTTATCTACATTATATCGATTGGGTGAATCGATAGTGAGATAATGTAGAGAACACTACACTAAATTATTCCTAATCAAGCATTAATATTCAGAGACAATATTAATCTATGGAGACTAGCATGTAGGTCAACTGATGACTTGAGCTCACAAGTCATGGATATGTGATATCAAGTTGACACATGGGTATACATTGGAGAATGTGTACTGAATGACCCGCCATGAGAAAGTTTCATAGATTGCCATATGAGTGTCATAAACTTTCTCATGTGACTATTGGTATGAATAGTCCTTAGACCTGAAGTCACTACGGTTCCCTACATAAGGAGTTATGTACTTTGGTATCGTCAAACGTCACCCGTAACAGGGTGGACTATAAAGGCGATCACTGGGTATGTAATGAATTATGCGGAGGGATGTGAGTGATGTAGATGGGATCTATCCCTCCTATATGACGGGAGTGATATCTGTGGGCCCCTTGATCGAGTAGGACTACTGAAACGCATGACCATGCTCAAATGAGTCAGTATGAGATATGGAGCTCATTTGTTTGAGTGAGTCTACTCGGGGATCAAGAAACACAAGATTGATTGAGGATGACACGGTCTATGCCTCATTGGTCAATCTAAATATCAAGGATAGAAGGACAAGGTCATACACTATCATAAGTCACGGAGGTTTAGTCGGATCTCGACTTTTCTTGTTACTTGGGTAGCAGTGATGCATTGCTAGATGCCGCTCATTGCTTATATGTCTAAGATGTTAGGCGCATTGCCAACGTCGCAATAACCTATTGGGTCACACATAAAAGACACAATGCTTCGGGAAATCTGATCGGCCGGCTTGAACTCGAGTTGGGAACTCGGGAGGCCCGAGCTCGAGTTGGGAACTCGGGAGTCCGAGCTCGAGTTGGGAACTCGGGAGTCCGAGCCCGAGTTGGGAACTCGGGAGTCCGATTCCGAGTTGGGAACTCGGGGAGTCCGATTCCGAGTTAGGAACTCGGGAAGTCCGAGCCCGAGTTGAGAACTCGGGAGATCTAAGCTCGAGTTGGGAACTCGGGAGTGCAGGTCGGGAGTTCGGCACTCGGCAGACTGAGCTCGGCACTCGGCAGACTGGGTCGACACTCGGCAGACTGGGTCGACACTCGGCAGACTGGGTCGGTAGTCGACAGACTGGGTCGGCCCCCGGTCGGAGTTGCATGCAGGAAAGAAAAAATATCTCTTCATTAGATGAAGAGAAGGTGAAGAGTCACATGGAAAGATGTGCTCTTTATTGGCTTTGATGAAGGGAAGTCAAAGAGTCAAATGACTCTTGGTATTCATGGGATGAATATAAAAGGGGTCAAGTCACTTTGAATGACAACTGAATGTGCTTCCTTCTTCCCTTCCTCTCTTCTTCCTCTCCTCCATTCTTGGCCGAAACCTTACTGTAAGGTTCTTGGTGTTTTCGAGCTACCTCAAGTTGCTAACACAACTAAGGTAGTTCTCCCGAAGTTGAGAGATTGTGTCCGTGTGGATACGAATAGAGGCACGGACGTTTGAACGTGCAAGAGATCCGGCGCATCTTGGACGAGCGGGATAACCGAAGAGCACGCTTCAAAGGTATAAACAGTAGATAAATCTATTAGATAGATACTGTACGAGTTTTCTTTCGCATGGATCGCTCGTGGGTTCTTGTTTCCGCTGCGTTTTTATTGTCATATGCCCGGGAGAACCCAACAGAGACAATAGCACTAGTTTATAAAAAGCATGAAGTACACTTAAACATTGAACTATGCTAACTTGTCAAAACATCTGTCATGCCAATTATATATATATATTTCCCATAGATGCCCCTTTCACCATGTGACGTCTAAAAAGCTTCTTTGAGATTGAGCCCTTAGCATGGACCATAACTCTCTAAGAGTTTTATTTATTTATATTATATTGAAGTTTCATGATGAATTGTTGGCGGAAAGCTTGACATTCATTTGAACATATAACTCTACCAGCTTGTTAAAATCCGTTATCATTTTGGTTATATGTTTCTCCACGGACACTCTTTTGACCATGTGAGTTTTAAAAAGTCTCTTTGAAACTTTATACTGCTTTTCTCATACAACTCCTTAAGTCCTGCTATAATGTTATAGGCGTTATGCATCTTATGCTGATGCCTTAAAACATGAGTGATGGCATGCAATTAGCTTTTATCACATCATCTCTGCATGTTACTCTGATCCTATGTACTACTAAGTCGTTTATTAGTGGGTTTAATGGGAATGCCTTTTTTTTAAAAATCTTTTTATGAGCGAGGATAATTCTCATTATCTCCTAATCTATAAAATTCGTGCAATTAATCATGTTTTCACCCTCAATGACGCAGTGAAGTTATGTGTTCCCAGTTATATTGGTCCATAAACTGTCACAAAAATCAACAATCGTTAGTAACTGCACCAACAATTAGACAAAATTAATTTAATAGTATCTCCCTTTTTTTTTTTTTTGTAATTTTTGATAAAAAAACTTGAACAAACTTCTCTAAGCTTCCTAGTCGCTAGGATCCCATCTAAGTTATAATCTTATCTCAATATGTTGGACTTAGGTTAATTAGGTAGGTATTTCCTACAAATTGTTTCTTCAGGAATTTCATAAGGTCATTGGGTTGGCAACCTTTTGCTGAACACATATCAAGTGTCTTCCAAACTTTGCCTCGAGGCTTAATGAGCCTTGATTTGTCTCAATAAACCCATTAAGTCTAGTGAAGTCAAACTCATTTTGGTCATCACATGCCTGCGATAAGGACATGGCCTCGTCATAGCAACCTTGAGTTACCTTGACACGCCAACTAGAATTAAGACTTAGGTTTGTATACGTAACAACGAGAGACAAGTCAACTTGATATTTTATGAGAGGTTATTTTGAATTTTACTGGTTTCATCATATATAACATGCATATAAAAACTAAAACATGAAAATAAAATTACACATCTCATCTCAAACATATGAACTTCTACATTGCAGAAACATATACAGCCTCATCCCTTGCTACATACCTCTTATATAAGTTCTAAGGGCCCTATTTTCAACCAATCAGCTACTAATTTTGTTAAGGACTTAAAATATTATAAGTATACAATGACCTAATTGTAAATCTATATCATATTATTTATATATAGGTAAAAAAGGGTCATCTAGGATTTAATTAACCTATAATTTCACCTCACGTGATACTAAAGATTCCTACTCGTGTTTGCTTCCTTGTGCATAGGTGTCACGCCCCGAGACCATTAGAGCCGTTGATCCAATATAAAATCGGACAACATCTCCCCCTGTTGGCGGACAATTTGCACAAACATACAACACACGCAGTTTATAATTTGGCCTCAGGCCTCAACACAGATATATATAATATGGAAATAATGACAACGCAATATAAAACACCGTAAAAACTCACCTGAGCTGCCTCTAGGGCAGGCGCACAGCAAAACTACATCACAAAAGTCTAACAAAGGACTCAAAATACAATACCGCACGAATAAATCCAATACAAGCCCACGGTAATAAAATGAAATACAAAACATAGACAATGCTATCAAAAGAAAACAAAACCAGCGGAAGCTCCCATCCAAATGGAGTCGTGGGGACCTGGGACCGACAACTGGGCTCCTCCGGCGAGCTATCAACCTGAAAACAAAAATATTACGACGGGTGGTGAGTCCAAGTGGACTCCGCGGATATATAGAAAGATATGCATGACCAACAAAATAGCTGAATAAGCTATAAAGAAACAACAGGATACAGTCTCAACAGGAATAGCAGAATATGCATAACTGAAAGTAACAACTGACTGTACATACCAGAAATCAGTCTATCCTGACCATAAAAGGACTCGTACCACACAAGTAAGTGCAGAGTCATCAAACCACACATAAACATATCCTGTACATGCATGTCAAACAAGTGCAGCAAATTAATGCGGCAATCACAATCAAAATGCACAATGCATCATATGCACATGATGCAATGTCATGGTCACCCCTGACGCCAATCAAGCCACCGAGATAGGCGATACTGTGTCGGCCGAGTGGGTAGAGCTGTGACACTGTACGTACCCTGCTATCACTGCTCCTGAGTGATCGAGTGGACAGGATGCTGGCGGAGGACCACCCTTCTACCCCATGTATATATGAGGGAGCGTCGCTCTCATCTCCTCTGGTCTATGGGAAAAGAAGGGATCTCTGCCTGTTACCACACTCCGAAACCACTACCCCTGAGCGGTCCAGCGGAGCAAAGCAGAGCAAATGCACACACCCAACGGTATCCACTAACCCATGAGTGGCCGTGTGTGCATATCATGTACCGAAAGACGATAGGCTCAACCACAAGGGAGTCGCTGATCGCCGGCATGCAACAGTGCAGGTATGGTGCATGACTCAAACACATGCAACCCCTACCAGGTCATCATACATAACTCAACATAACATGCACAGGTCGATCATAGGTATAATAACCTAACCATCATGCATCTAAGTGCACATGCAAGTAATAACAAAATCAACCAATGCAGATATCAGGTGACATGCCACAATAACCCAATCAGTCCATATCTAGACACACGTGCAAGTATGACTAGAATCAACCAATGCAACCATACAATGGTATGCTAATCCCTATCCACATACTCATGCTCATACCAATGCTATACAGAATCAGATAACAAATAAACGAGACTGTATAGAAGAAAATTTAGATCATATCCAAGGTCAAGCATAAGTATCAAGCAGGATAACAAAACGGTAACAGATAAAGGTTAATATCACCCTACTGCTTCAATAACAGATAGCCATGCATAAAGATAACGTGGATCTAAAGAAGACAAGTAAGAAGTACCCGCCTCAAAATAGAAGTCCGTATACGAAGAGAACCTCCCGTCTAATACTCCGCAACCAAAAGTCCAAATCAATGCCTTGTATCAAAGGCCATATTTTAAATAGCTATTACAAAAAATAGTAACCAGCTAACAAATCCCTAAATGGTATTAGGGTTAACCTAATTACCGTAATCATTTTAATTATCCCAAGTTAAATGGTTAGCACAAGTTTCCGCGATTGAGTTCAACTTAGGTTTAGTCCAAACCTAACCAAGATCCAACCCAACTTGACATTAGAACCAAACCAACATCACAATACCGTAGCCCTCCCTAACCTAACGCATGGCTAAGGGAAAGACCATCTCAAGATCACCAAGAGTATAAACTCACAAATCATGCCAATTCACCATTAATTTACAACTGATAAACCATTGAGCAGCCCTGCAAATGAAGCCCTATGACCCAAAGTCGATCAAAGAACTTCCAACCCACAAAACTCCACACAACAAAACTCATACCTATAACCAACCAAAATGCAAATCTCTAACCAAGAATCCATCTAAGAACAGCACAAGTACAGAAACAACACAAGCTGCATTAGACTCATCTCAGCCCATATCCAACCTCTGATCAAAATCCTTAACAAAAGAGAACTCACGTTAGAAACCAATTTGGAACAGATCCAAAACATCCAAAACAAAAGATCATACGACAACCCATAACATCTCCAATTCAGTTGGATTCAAGCTACACACAATCTCAATCCCAAGATGGACTCACAGCAAAGAATAGAGCTGCGCAGATCTATGCTCCATTTCACCCAAATCAAACACCGGAACAGCAACACAACCAAGATCCCTAATCGTAAAAACACTCAAATCCAATTCAAATCACATATTCTAAACCACACAATTCAATTCTAAATCAAAATCTCAACGAAGAACAAAATCCCAAACCAACACCTAATCTTTGAAGCTAAAGTTCACATGGAAACAAATCCTTGCTACAACCGAAACCTTACCTGAAATCTTGCGTCGGCCACGACCTCTATGTGAATCTGATGCAAACAGGTGAGATCCACCCGATTAAAGAAAACCACCTTCAAGAACACCATCCTCTCTTCCTCGGTAGTCCTCCTTGATCCCAGGTCTAGAAACGAAGAGGGCCCCCCCCCCCCCCCCCCCCCCCCCCGCGATGGTCTCCAACATTGAGATGGTCGTCGGTGGCTCGAAATCAACCTCCCTCTTTCTTGGCTACCGATCTTTGTGGCACAAGGTGAGTGCCGGTGGCCGACTTCGCTTTGACGATGGTCAGCCGTGGTTCGCCTCGGGGGTGGGTGGCACGGCAGCGAGCGAGGGGGAGGAGATGGGCACGAGCATAAGAGACTGTGAAGTCGGGAATGGGGAGAGGAGGAAAAGAGTAATTTAGGTATGGGAATTTTGTGATTTAGCCCTCTTCCTTACCTATTTAGACCTGCGCCCTTAAGTTTAAGATTAATCACACTTAAGCCCTCAAAACTTAAGTTTCAAAGCAATTTAACCCTCTAATTTCAGTTTTGGTCTCGTAAACCCTAAATCTTTCTCGGAAAATTTTTTTGAAAAATTTTCTGAGTCGCATAAAAAAAAAGCCAGATTTACTCATCTTTGTTTCCTAGCACATAGGCTCATGTTGGTTATGTACATCTCCTTTATGACACCGACACAGTGTCAGGTGGCCTCCTTGAAACCTTTTGTGTCTTATATCAGTCCTTTGTTTGATTGAAGGATAATGCTAGCAACCATCATTCCCTCTAGTAATTAGATCCGAGGCAATCTCAGACAGATCTTCTCTCCGCGATTTCTTTATTGTCTTCACAAAGAGCAAAGTGCCATGACTATAGGATACATACTCATCAAATATGCTTCTTATCGATCTTGTCTTCTCGCGCATGTCTCAACTAGAGGGCCATGTCATAATTTTCCTTCAACACATCCTTGCTCCCAACTGATTCCTCCTCCTTGTACTTGAAGACGAAGAAGGGCTCTACTCTTTTAGCTGAACATTAGTCACATTTGATCGAAGACTTAGACAGGTAGTCATGATTGGCGCTTAACATCTCGTGCTTCTCATCCTTTCTTGCAATCAATATATCAATTTCACTCTTTTGTTGAAAAATTTAGGCGCCTTCAATCCAAGGTGCTACATTTCTCGACTACATCATATTCTATTCTTCTTCCCTTTTAATTTTTTGAGGGTTTTAAAATTATCACCATAAAGAAATTGAATGAAAATCCTTGGAATGCTACTGTTAAAGCCTAGTTTATGGGATCAGACAACTATAACACATAACACCACAGGTTGTCAATCTCCCTTATTGAGATAGAGCTACTTAAGAGACAATTGATACTCAATTACTTGCCCTACTTTTGCAAGCAATTGACAACACTTTTATGACTACCTTTGGATTTTTTTTGAGATGTGTTAAATATGGACGTAAGCATGAGATCTAAATGTTTGTGACATCTCTCTTCCATATAAGGTGACTGACAATTTATTCTAGCTTAGCCAATCTAACACAGAAGTTCAAACTTTACTGCTGACTTAAAGACCTACTGTAATCCACACCTGATGCTAAAATGAGATTGTATTAACAAATTGCTTAATATTATGCGCCTTGAACTCGAATCAATCAATCAATTAATTCTTGTGGGCATCTCCATTCCATCACTTAACTGTTAGACAAAAATATTAAAGGCTTCTTGATCCTCTATTACATTAATATGTACTTATTGCTCCAACATACTTTATTTGCAATGTCGTGGGACAGTGGAGGCCATCATTGGGGAGGCTATGAATAAGGGCAAGGTAGGCCTAAGTGCATGATAGTGATGGTGTCATAGAGAGGATCAAATTGGAGCATTTACTATATATCATAATTACAATAATTAATAGTTTTTTTTTTACTATAATTTATATTATCTCGTATAATATGATATTTTAAATAAAAGTCCATCGAAAGGGGAGGAGAAAAAAGAAGAGTGGGTGGAGGAAGAAAGGGGAGGGCAAAGAGGAGCATGTGTGAACTATAAAATTTCCTTGTAGTTTGAGCAACTCAAATGAAGGAACAAAGGCTCATCTTCTTGCATGGCTCAAGAAGAGGAAGAAGACACACACAACATGGATGAAGGCAGAGGGAGAAGATGCAAATGACACCAATGAAGGCATAGGAAGAGGAGGAAGACTAGATGAAAACTTACCTTGAAGAAGTTTTGCTACAGAGCCAAAATTGTAGTCTTGTTCGCTCTTGGATCTCAGTGGAGGAAGCTAGTGGCGCTTCATTTGCTTGTAGATGCTTGTGGAGGAAGCGATTCTTGTAGCTGTGTTTTGTGCCATTCTACGTGTCAGTGCGAGATTGGAATGAAATATTTTGGTGGTTTTGGGTGGCACAACTCGATACCTCAAATTATGATCCATAGTATTATATTAATGATTGATTCTTAGGATGTGTGCAGATACTAATATATTGAGATAGTATTAAATGCCCCTAATTGTAATCAATGTCGAGACCATGTAGCAATATTGTGGTTGCTATTGGATAACAATAGATAATTTCACACCTATTAATATGGAGATACTTTAAACAATATATGCAACTAATATTGTTCGAGAAAAAAAAATACTGAACATGACTAGCTATAAAAATTTATTTTACATTTACTCTATTGACAATGAGTATTCATGCAAGAGATATGTAAGTGGTCCTCTAACTTAATGTTATCAAAGTCATTACATTTTTTGGATCAATATACTTAAATACTTGGGAGATAGTCTCTTGAAAGAGATAGACTTATCACTCATGATAAAAGATGAGGTTATCCCTATTCATTCTATGGGTTTTATGGGGGTGATCATTTAAGCAATTTATTCATGGTAAAATTTATCAAGAAGGGAATCTTAATTCACTTTCCATCAAGTTGAGCATTTAGAAAATGAAATATTTGTTATACACAACTAATAGGATAAACACTATTCTATGTCCTAGTTCAGATTGTTATATAAGATGATAAAAGGATTGAAATATATGGGAGCTACTCCTATGAAATACTTAATGAATTGATAAAACCTTTTAAAATATTGGATAGTCATGATAATTTAACTGTATTGCCTATATTTCTAATAGCCTAATGGATCATATTCATAAGTTTTTTATTCTTAGACATGTTAATGTATTTGTTCATTGAAAGAGAAATTAGTTGAAACAATTAAAGATTAATTTATTTGAAGTAATTATTTAATTGAAACTAAATAAAGAGTTAATTAACAGTTTCAAATAAAATAAGGTGACGTGGACTAAAATTTAATTAAGAGTTAATTAACTTTTAATTATACATAAACTTTAAAATCCCATATATATGCATATGCACAGTTTACTTTCTTATTCTACCTTTTGTAAACCACATAGTGGGATAAAACTTGGTTGTTATTGTATTCTACCTTTTATAAAAGGATATTTCTAGAGGTTCTAGAAAGTTAAAATCCCATATATATTCCCAATTTCCTTTATATCCTTTTGCTCATTTACTTTTCATTTATATTTCAATCCAAGTACATTTAAAATGTCTTTGCATATTCTTGGTTTCTTTGTTTGAAAGAAATAACAGTTTTCTATTTTAATGGATTTGCTCCTCTAGTACGTTTTTTAGTCATTTCAATAATCATTAGTGAAAATGAAAATATACATTGTTTTACTTGACTTTAATCAATTAATCTTCTTAATCACATATATGTCTTGACTTTAATCAATTAATCTTCTTAGTTGCAGCATTGCTAATTACAAGAAGTTACTTTTGGTTCAATGAAAGGCACATATTGCATTTGAATTTGGAAAACGTGCATACAAATGGACACGAATGCGGATGTGCTGCTTTTTAGAGTTGATGAAGTAATGGAAGCAAAAAGCTTTGACATTGGCTTTCGAAGTGCTTGGTTTCGTTGTAAGGTTAGGCACTATATTGTTATCATTTGTGTTATCTTTATTTATGAAGTGGTTATATAGTTTAATCCTACTAATAGATGATATCTTTCTATGCTCAGTAGTAGTTGTGTCAATGGGCTTTGCTTAATCCAAGCATGACTTGTTGCCATTGTCATGATGTCATGACTTGGGTCATAATTGGCCTTGGCACAGGTACAAGCTCAATTAATATGGGACATGCCTGAGGTGATTTGATGACTAAGAGAGAGAAAAGGAGCTTTTTAAATGAGTTATCAATTTTAAAATTTTATATGATTTAAGTTACACAATTCTAAAAAATACATATGAAGATGAACACATTAGTTAATGGATATATTTTTATGTTAATTAATGAATGCACTTTCTAATTTGTAACAGACTAACTTTGCCATTCAATGTTGTTGAATAATGAAAAAGCATTGTTGCTATGAAATCTGATGTTAAAATTGTGGAGAATGGCTTGTAGACATTTTAGTAGCCATCTATGCCTTGAAAAGAACTTTGATGTTATTGGTTCAATTCTCTTGACAATCCATAAATGAATATGCTCTCAATTGAGGACTTGGGTATACCACCCATGACATGTTTAGGATTTAAGCTTCAAGGCACAAGTCGTGGTGTAACCATAGGCCATGGTGTTGTCCTCACATCCTAGAGGATGCATCCATGTTCACATTGATGATGTTGTTTTAGCTCTAATTATGGATAGTGGAATATGAGATATTAAATAAGAAATTTTGGGAGTGGAATATAGGATAGAGTGAAGAATTATGAATGGAGGAATTGGAATTAGATTTAGTGTGTTTGAGATAGACGAAGGTATTTATAGGTTATTTATATTTTTTTGGATATTTTTTGAACTTTTGTATTATTTTATTTATTTTAACAATAAAATACTAAATTATCTTATGATTTATTTATTTATTTTTAACAAAAGGAGAGGCATCTTGATGAATTAAGGTGATAAAGAACAAAATGCCTAATTATCCTTTGGCCAAGCCTAGCATGTGGGCTATACGTGCTCAACCCTAGCATCTAGGTTGAACATAACTCGAACATGATTTGGGCCAAGCACTACCTATATGTTGAATCTGACCTAGCTATGCTTATTTTAATGCAAACTCGTGCCAAGCTTGGCCTTTTCAAATACTTCACCACTTAAAGGTATCAATATGCTATGCTTGGGCTAGGTATGTTTGAGCTTGGGATAACTCAACTTCAATCATGCAATGTGCTTGGCCCAGCCCCAGGTTAGACATAATCTATCAATGGCTTGACATGCCTTTAACAAAATAAACAAATTTAAAATATATAATATCAGTATTAAATATTTATTGATTTAAGATTTTTAAAAATAATTTTATTATTTTATTACTAAAAGATTAAAATAATTTATAATTTTATTTAATTTGTAAAAAAGGAAGAGGACATTTTATATATTTTAGGGGGAGTTGTGGGCTTCAGTTGCCCAAAATAGATTTGAGTTGACATTGAGCTTGACCTGATCAGACCCAGGGGATAATGCTATGCATGTCTTATTTTATGCTAGCGAGGTTAGGACGTGGGTAGCTTGGCTCAATTACTATCTTTATCACCTTTTATGAGATTTACTTTAACCCATTTCACCCACTAGATTTAGGGAGTGTTTGGGAGAGCTTTTACTTCTTGAAAAGTGATTCTTGTAGTGATTATCTTGAAGTTAGTAAGAAGCTAAAGCATACAGTGTTTGGAAATAGAAGTCAAAAGCTGATACAAGGTAAAGTTTGAGTGTTTGGTGAATAATCACTTTTAAGCTTAATTTTTAATTAAATGACAATAATATCCTTAAACTATCAAAATTAATTTTTTTTTCAATTATTTAAATATAATTTTGATACATGATCTATAATATTTTATATATTTAATATTATATTTTAAATATTATATCAAAATTATTTTTTTAATAATATATATATTTTAAAAAAAATATAAAGTTAATAAAAATAAAAAAATAATAAAATAATAAAATTTATATAAATTTATACAAATATGTATAAATTTTTTTGAAAATATAAATTATATAAAAATATAAGATTTTATTTAAAAATAGGATGGTAATTATGTAAAGTAATAAATTTATTAAGGGTATAAATGTCAACTTTTAATTCTACACCATAAGCAAAAAAACAGAAGCAGAAAAAAGCATCAAATTGTTGCTTCTAACTTTTGAGTAAAAGTTGCAGAAGTTAAAGCAGAATCTGACATTCCCAAACACTCAAAAGCACTTTTGCATGGCTAAAAGCTAAAAAGCAGCTAGCAGAAGCTCTCCCAAACACTCCCTTATTGTAGTCTTCGATAAATGCTTTTATTTGAAAAGTAATTCTACTCTTGATCATACAACAACACCAATGATGATTTTACCCATTAAGTTAGGTCAGTTATATTATCTATCTATATTTAAAAGAATTTTAGCTCGTTTTCTCATTACTAACAAAGCCCTCTTTGGTCTTCTTATTCCTATATTAATGTGTGTATTTGTCATGGTCTTATATCGCCTAAATGGGACATTATTGGTTGTCTAAGTATATGTCCATATCATCTTAAATATGTCTCTTAGAATTTTCTTTCAATAAATGCAATCTCGACTCTCTTTAATGTTCTCATTTCTTATCCTATCGATCCTTGTATATTTGTACATCCATTTTAACATCCTCATCTCTACGACTTTCATCTTTTACTCGTGCTCGTTTCATAGTCCAATATTCAGTTCTAAATAACATAGCAGCTCTAATCATTTTTTTAAATAAAACTTTCCTTTGTGTTTTAGACTTATCTTACTATCATAAAGAACAGCTAGGCCCCTCCTCCAATTCTATTAATCCCTTTATTTTTTTTTGCAAAAATAATCCTAGATACTTAATCCTCTAAGCTATATATAACTTGTCATCTCCTAGATTGACAATTATTTTACTACCTCTAATACTACTAAACTTAAAATTATATATATATATATATATATTTTAATTCTACTAAACCTAAAACTTTACTTCTAATGTCTCTTACTAAGATTCAAACTTAACATTTATTCCCTTATGTATCTTGTCAAACATGCACCATGATAACATGTCTTTAATGTGTCTAGTTTGTTTATCCGTGGCTATTGTAAAAAAGGTATGAACTTAAAGCTTATTGCAAATGTAACTTTATCTTTATAGGAAACGTTTCAGTTAACTCATAATTTTCGCACTTGTATTAAATTCTCATATGTATATTTAATTGTTCCAATATACGTTATGTTAACATTTTCTTTTTTAGAATTCTCCACATAACTTTCCTCGAAATTGGTATATATTTTAAATCAATAAATTTCATGTGTAGGTCATGCGTACTTTTCATAATACTTTTCAATCAATTGTCTGAGAAGAGATATATTTTCTATCGTCGACCTTGTAGGCATAATGCAAATTGATCGATCACCTTTGTCTTTTTTTAATCTTTTTTCCATTGTGTAAACCGCATTGGAGTTTGAGTCTATGATCGGAACGATAAGTGTTTAGGTATTGTATTATACCGTACTGATATGGTTTTGATATTTTTTAAATATAAAAGATATTAATTAAAAATAAAATATTTAATATAACCCTTTAAAAAATAAATGTAAAAAGGAAAAAATGGAATTGTAATACTCTCATATGATAAATAAATACAAATTTTATTATATATTTTATAAATTAAAATAAATAAAATATATATTTAATGAGATAATTTTATTAAGGTTTAATTAAGCCTATTTAGATTATCCCTATATAGCTAGTAGTTGATTAAGTTTATTAAATAAGTTTTAATTAAAAAAAACCAGCCTCTGCATCTCGGCCCCGAATCTTGCGACGGCCTGTGCTGTGGGGTCATGTGACCCTTCAGGTGTGGTCGACGGGGTCGCACGACCCCTCCACCGTGGCCTACGGGGGTCGCATGACCCAGTACCGCGATCGCGGGTCTTGTGTCGGGCATGGCGGTCGGCAGAGGCAACGAAATGTTTCTCCCATTTTGTCTGGTACAACACGAGATTTCAAACCATGTTTTTTTCTATGATTTTTTTTTAAAGTTTCATACTATGATTGTAATTGACACAATTTTGTACAACTCTTTTGGTTTAAGTAGTTACCACTAATATGCATTTTTTTTTCCAATATTAAGTTGAATAACTTTGTAAGGCATACTTGTTTTTCCTAAGCACTTCTATACCTTTATTTAAATATCATCCAGTCCAATCGCTTTTTCATTTTGCATCTTAGTTAATGTCTGTTCTATTTCTGAGGTTTGAATTCTCCTATAAAAATTTAAACTTTTACACTCCTTGACCTAATTAAGATTCTTAAGCTGAGTTGGTACCTAAATCTTCATTGATAAGGTGATGAAAATAACTCTTCCATCACTTTTTATTTCCTATCCTTCAATATTACTATATTGAATTCATCTATGACTCATCTTATTTGAGTAAAATCCCTTCTTTTTTTTTCCTTTAACTTTAGCTATTTTATTGATATGTCTTTCTCCTTCGTTTGCATTAAGTTGTTTATACAAGTGTTTAAAAGCTTTATTCTCGGCTTCAATCATGCTTTCTTGGCTTTTTTCATGATTAATATATATTTTCTATTTTTATTTTATTCTTACAAGTGTAAAGGCTAATCATTTTCATCCACTTTTTCTTGTACTTTCTCATTTTATCATCAAATATTCTTTATTTGATAGTGCTCGTCCTTTTGACTCATTGAGTATGCTCTTGGCCATCATTTTTCAAACTTGATGTCATCTTATCTCATGTTATAGTCGAGTTTTTATGTATTTCTCCTAATAACAGTGCTCTCTTCTTAAAGATACTTTTCTTCCTCATCCTTCAACTTCCATCACTTGAGTCTAAGAGCCATGCATATTTTTTCTTCTACTGATATTATTATAAAATTATTAACTTATGTTGGGTGGTTGAATTTTCTTCATGGATGACCTTGTAATTTTGTTTTTCTTCTATCATAAGAAAGTCAATTTGCTATTTTTTTATTTTCACTTTGGAATGAGAACAAGTGCTTTTTTTAAATATTAAATATTATAAGTTCATATGCTATTGTGAAGTCCAATATAATGTTTCCTATTTCATTTCAAGATTAGTCCCAAATGCATCCTTCTTATTCATGCTTATTTTGATCTCTTCTAAAATTATCTTGTTTGTCCGACCCAAAACCTAGTTTGACGTTTTCATGTAATCCTATTTGAGGAACATATATACTAATTATATTAATAGTTTCTTTAGCTATCATTATCTAAGAGGTATTATTGAATTTCCTTCATAATTATTTCGTCTCTTAACGAACTATTTACAACAATACCTATTATAGTTCTGATTTTACTATTTCTTATGTACCATAGTTTAAAATTCGAGTTCTCTATAATGTTTGCCTTCTTCATTACTCATTTTGTCTCTTATAAACACAAAATATTAATTTTTTTTTATCTCCATTGTTTTGATAGTGAGTATTCTTATGTTCCATATTCTAAATCTAAGACAATTCGTATTTCCTATAATGTCTATTTTTATCCAACACAGGATGTGATAATTTTTATATATTTAACAAAATAATCAAGTTCTCATGGCGATATAGTAGTCCTTATTGGGACATTTTAATCAAATCCTACAACGCATTCGTTTTGGGAAACAACTTAGTATTAGCATAATAGTTTAATCAACATTTTACTAAATCACGCATGCATGTTTCAAAATATCTCATTTCACGTACCTGACTTCATAATACCAAAATCACCCCGCACATTTTCATTATACCTTTCCTTTCATTGGTCTCAAAAGTTTTTCTCTTTAAATTTTTGATCTACCCATTTAAAAATCACTATTCTCAATTTACGTTGTCGAATTCGGATATGAGGGCATAGATACATTAAGGAGGCTTCTTGGAGTACATTGGTTTTGGTTTGAAATGATTCGGAGTTCTCTAGATGGTGGCAAAAGGTGATTCGCTCGCCCCCAGCGCCCCCGCCAACCCGTCTCAGGGTCAACACAGAGGAGCTAAATCACGGGCGCTACTAGCCCGGATACTATGACTTGCGCGTGGGGATAGCGGGCACACTGACTGTGCTTGGTTTTGAGCCCCTGATTTCATGATGGCAACACCCACGCTCTAGGTCCATCAACCGTGGATGTCTGGGATGACGACTAGTTTCCCTACCGCTGTACTATAGCCCGGGGGCTAATACCCCCTGTTTAAGCACTTAAGATAATGCAAGGTGAATTGTTGTATGATCATCGATTTCAAGAATGTCAAATGTCACCTGATTTTTAATTCGATAACTCTTTGTATTTATCAAAAGAAATATTGCTCAAAAGGAAACGCTGCAAATCATGTTGATCCGATCATAGATATAATATTGCTTAAAATTGATAAACTTTGATGAATGTTAGCCAGAATGTTGACATGGGATACCTGAACACATGCTTAGTGAAAGACTAAATTTTTGCTGATGTAAATCAGCATTCTACTTGTTATTTTAAAGAAAACACTATCAAATTGTTTCATTAGATTCTCTCAAAAAAATTGCAAAAATTCAAAGTCACAACCCAACCTCGATTTTGTATCCTACTTCAATCCTTGTTAATTCCCGTTTTTTTAAACCATTTTGAGGATTTCTATCTTCACGTTTTATTTTGATTCATTACTCTTGTTTCTAGTTTTATCTAAACTTGTGCAACTGTATTATTTGGTTGCTTTTGCATTTATAGTCATGTTAATGCTAGGAGTTCTAAGCTTTGCTAAAGATAAAGTTGAATAAGAAGTTTTGAATGCTCCGTTTTGCTATACACATAACTTTGTTGGGTGGGCCATTGTTGAATAGGTGTAAGATCTCTTGGTAATTCTATGAGTATGTTGCTTAAGCATAGAAACTATTAATGACTGAAAACCTGAAGGTTAGGGAAGATTGACTATATGCAAATTTATTTTCAACAAACCATTAAGGCTACGTTTGGTAGGGGGTAATGTAATCCGGTCTGTAATGTAATCAAGTTTGTAATGTAATGTAATGTAATCTTGATTACATTGTTATGTTTGGTAATGAGTTGTATGTAATCTTTGATAACCATTACAAGTTGGATTCTTTTGTTTGGTGAGGGACAATCCATCCTGTAATGTAATCAAGATTGACGACCGACTACCATCGCCGAGCGGGCGGTGACCATTGACCGGCCGGCGAACGCCAGCGACCGCCGGCGGCCGGCGGCGGCGGCGGTCGCCGGTCGGCGGTGGTCGCCGATCGGCGGCCGGCGGTCGGCGACCGGCGGTGGTCGCCGGCGGCCGGCGGCCGGCGGCCGGGGTGGTCGCCCGTGGCCGGCGGCGGGCGGTGGTGGTCGCCGGCGGCCGGCCGGTGGCGACCAACGATTGTCACTGCCCGACCGACGACTGTCGCCGCCCGACCGACGACTTTACAAGCTGTAATGTAATCCAGATTACGGAGGTTTTGGTTTGTAATCCAGATTACAAATCATCAACCTCTTTTGTAATCGAGATTACATTACATTACAATCTTAAAGTGATTCCAAACAAAGGAATCCAACTTGTAATGTAATCTCGATTACATTACAGGGTGGATTACACCCTACCAAACGCAGCCTAAGATCTGACTTCTCATTGCATTGATGCACTTCCCTCTACAGAATGCTGACTGTCTTATGCTTTTGACCCATGAGGATTGACATCCTTTGACATAGTGTGACTTTGCTATGATGCACAAGAGTTATGCTTTTGACCCATGAGGATTGACATCCTTTGACATAGTGTGACTTTGCTATGATGCACAAGAGTCTTGTCCGTCACCGACGGTGAGTAACAATAGCTAATGATGGCTCCTTTGTGGGAATCATTGGACAATTTAATCTAAAGGAAGGAAAGATATGAGGGTGACACGGAAACACTAAAGTCTACAAAATATGAATGTGACAAAAGCAAAGTGAGGAGTGATGGATATAACCATTGGTCTGGTGGTAGTGACATCCAATTCAAACTCTTAGAACACCTTGCCTTTCAATGGGGGATTATGCCCTTGTTCTTTTATTGGTTGCATGCTTGCTCCATTGGAAATTTGACTTGCTTGCCTATTTTATAGTCATGAAGATATTTTTTGCTAAGTGACACAGTTTGAGATTTAGGAATGGATTTAGAAATTTTATTTTAAATTTTGTAGTTTAACAATTCTCTCTCTCTATTTTTATTTTCTAAGAGCTATTAAAAAATTTGTTATAATTTTAAGGTCTCGGGGTCCATCGACACCGGAGGCGTGCTTGTGCCGGTAGGGGTGAGTATTTGGTTAAATCAAACCGAACTGAATTAACCAAAATTGAATTAATTAATTTTTTTTTTTTTGGAATAATGGGAGATTTAATCGAAATCAAAATGGATTTTTTTTATTCCATGGGTGATTTACCGGTTCATTTTTTTTATTTCAGTTTATTCGGTTTAACCTAATAAGGATTTTTAAAATCTGAACCGAATTAACTGAAAAAGCCGATTTTTGGGGAAAAAACTGAATTACAACCAAACTTTTGCTCAACCCTATGTGTCTGTCCGCGGGCGGAATGAAATGTTTTGTCTGTATCGGACAAAACGACGCGAGATTTTAAACTATAATAACAACACAACACCAATTTTCAAGGCGCAAGCTTCTTGTGCCGTGCTTCTATCATTTTTTGGAACCCATGATAAAGACTTATACTGAGCTGAGAAACACAAAAAAAAGCTTATGGTTTCTCTAAAATGTTCCATGGAACTTGACATTGTGTTGGAATAAAATTGTGGCAAGCTGATTTGCAAATAAGTTGCTAAAATTTAAGACAATGAAGTTTTCTAGGTTAGTATTTTAACACATGTCCTAACAAGTTTATGATTCCAAAAATGTTTAAAATTTTCAATTTACAATTTGCAAACTGATTTTAAATCACTTTGTGCTCTGAAAGTTGGTATTGTGGTGTCACAAAATGGGTGTATGTTGATTTTCAAATTAGCTTGTCGGCAAAATTTGAGAAACTGTCCTTTTTTGGCTTCCTAGGATTATAATGAGTTTTATTGTGTGTTTGGAACCTCAAAAGTGTCAGAAATGTTAAATCACCTTGTGCCCAGGAGAAAATGGATTTAAGGGCTTGGGGTCTTGAACAATGGGTCAAAACTATAAAAGGTAAAATGGTGCTTTTAAGCTCTCAGGGAATTTTGAAAAAGACAACAAACTCTTAGGTGTAAAATGAAAAATTTTCATTCCAAGAAGTGACTTGTGTTGGACCTTATATTCTCATTGTGCTTAGTGCTGGGGCAACTCATGGTGGGGTGGGCCTGTCCGTCAAAAACTAGTCATATGGGCCGGGTGGGGTGGGCCGAATCACCATCTCGATGGGCTCGCCAAAAAATAATAATAATAAAAATATATAGAAAATATTGAAAATTTTAAGTTTGAGTTGCGGAATAGGCGGGTCAAGCTTATGAGTTCTATTGTAGTTTTAAATTTTGAATTTTTTTCCTCAACCCGCGTGCTAACCCAAGCCTGCCACGGGCCAGCTCGTTTGGGCTCCTGACCTATGCAGGTCGACCCACTTTAAAATCGGCTGATAAAATTTCAACCCAACCCGGTTAAATTTTTTGGAGGGGCAGACAACCCAGCAGGTCCAATTTAATTTGACGGCGCTAATTGTGCTTGAGGCATTGACTTCTTGAATATAAAGTCTTAACTTTAGATCCCAAATAAATATTTTTATAATATGTTTATATAACTTTTGGTATGTTCATATTATTCAGAACTTGTTTGTAAAAGACAATTTATCCATCATGTTTATATTGTTTTTCCACTGTATATAACAACAATCAAGTGTTTAGGCTGCTAAGTAGGGTTATTTATATGGATTCTTGTACGCCATTATGCTCAATCCTCTGCTAAACCATCATCTATATTTAAATAAATTTTATGTGTTTTCTTTGATCTCACTCTTGCTTGATTAATGTTTATATTTGTCATGATCTCACATCGTCTAATTAGGGCATTTATTGATTACCTAAGTAGTTCAAACTATCTCAAACACATCTCATAGAGTTTTCCTCAATAGATCGTGCGTAACTTTTATACTGTTCATCTTAGTATGTCCGCACATCTATTTGAACATCCTCAACTTAACTCTTAACTTATATTCGTGTGCTTGTTTTATAGTCCAACATTTAATTCTATATAGTATAGCAATCTAATCATTTTGTAAAATTTTCTTTTAAGTTTTAGAGGTATTTTATGTTCACAAAAACACTAACTGCCCTCTCTATTTCAATCATTGTGCTTGTATCCTATGTGAAACGTCTCTATTATTAACCCCCCCCCCCCCCCCCCCCCCCCCCCCCCCCCTTACAAGCAAACACTTAAAATCTTCATTCAAAGATAGCTTGTCATTTTCTATTTTAGTAATTGTTTTACAACGTCTAATACTATTCAACATAAATTCCATAAATTCGGCCTTTAATCTACAAAGTCTAAAATTTTTAACTTCTAGCTTATCTTTTATGTGTCTTATCGACCAAATAATACAATCTAAAAAAAATGCACCATGGTAACATGTCTAGTGAACTCATTCATAAAAAGTATAAAGTATAAAAAGGTATAAATTTAGAGTTGATCCTTGATGTTATTCTATTTTTATAGGAAATGCTTTGGTTAATTCGCTTGTAGTTTTACTCTCGTCATTACAAATTATGTTTTTATATATATCCATAATTATTTCAATATACGCTACACCAAGATTTTTTTTTTTAGAATTTTGAATATAATTTATTTCAGTACTGTGTCATTAGTATTTTCTAAGTGTCTTGCTTCTTTCTTGATTCTTTTCTATCAATTGGTGAGAAGATGTATCATCGACCTTTCAAGCATAAATCAAATTAATTTTTGGTTTTTCGTCTCTTTCATTAATCTTTCTATTTTCCATCACTCATAAAGTTTTATGGTATTACTTATTAACTCATTGCCCTTATAATTTGTATAAATTTGTGTCTCATTTGGTTTTTTATAGGGGGACTAGAGTACTTATCCTCATTAACGAGCCATTTTCTTTAATTGCAATATTAAGTTGAATAGCTTCGTAAGCCATTCAATTTCTTGCTTCCTTAGACACCTTCACACCTCCATTAGAATATCATTTAGTCTAATTACTTTTTCATTTTCCATCTCATTTAATGTTCATTCTACATCTAAAATTGAATTCTCCAATAAAATATTAATTTTCTATACTCCGTACTTAAATTTCCTAAGCTAAATTGGTCACTTATAATGAAGTTGATTAAAATGCCTTTTCCATCACTCCTTATTTACTTATCTTTCACCAGTACTCTATTAAAATTCATTTTAATGCCTCTTATATGTGTAAGATTATTTTCTCCTTTCTTGCATTGACTATTTTATAGATGTCCCTTTCCCCTCTTTTGTATTAAATTGTTGATAGACTTTAGTCACTGCTTTCTCGATCTCTTTCTGAGTTACTGCATACTTTTTATAATTTTCTTTGTTCTTACATTTCTATGACTGCCCCTTTTCTTTTAGTTTCTCTTGTACTTTTTCTACTTTCTCATTTCACCACGAGGATTCTTAATTAGTGGCGTCCATCCTCTTGGTCATTTTTAAATTTGACACCATTTTATCCCATGTCATGTTATAATGTATTTCTCTTAATACTTGTGGTCTTATTCTCTTTTTAAAGATATTCTGCTTCCTATCCTTTATTTTCTACCACTTGATCTTAGGAGCCATGTACGCTTTTCTTTTATCGAAACTATTCTTGAGGCACGTGTCTAACATCATTGATATGTTGGGTTGTTATGTCCTTTCAATCTTTATAAATTTTTCTATCATTTTTCTTTAATAAAGTTTATTTACAATTCATTGTTCTCACTTTTGAATGTAACTAGGTTGTTTTTCTCTCAAGCTGAAGGATATATATGCTATTATAAATTCATATGCCTTCCTGAAACCCTAAATCCAATATAATTTTTTTTTTTTCATTTTTGGTCCAAAACCATGACCCCTATGCACCCTATTATATTCTCCATTTCTTGCTCCTACATGCCCATTTAGTTCTCTTTCTATTAAAATCATCTTTGTTAGAATTTAATAGTACTGTCATTTAGTTCTTCCTAAAGCCTATGCTTGGTGTTTTTTATTTAATCCTATTTAAGGTGCGTATATGCTAATTACATTAATATATTTTTTTTCTATCACTATTTTTGAAAGCTATAATCCTATATCCCTTTTTAACTATTGCTACTTTATACTTTAATTAACTATCTACACCAATATTTATTCCATTTACGTTTTACATTTCTCATGTTTATTATTATTTAAAATTTAAGTTCTGAATCATCTTTATCTTCTTTCGTAGCTCTTTTGTTTCTTATAAATACAAAATGTTAATCATGGGGTTGGGATTTGTAGTTCCTTATGAGAAGTAACCTTGCTTTAGCACAATAATTTAATGAATTCATACGTATCATTTGCTTATGCTTGAACGTGACATCTTAATGCAACCCTCCTTTATCCTGGCTTGGGACCAGCTATAGCGGAGTTCTTTCCGAATGTGTACTATTTACTAACTTCATGACATCCCAACCATACCTAAACAAAAACTTTAATGTTGACAATTACTCGCTTAATTTATTTAAGTCAATATGTTGAACTTACACTTGCATATAATTTTATCATCTTTAATGTTTATTCATGGTTGCATCTATGTTAGTTTAAACATTGGTAAACTTTTTAAATCATATCTTTAATGTTTATTCATGTTTACATCTCTGTTAGTTTAAATATCTGTAAACTTTCTAAATCATACATTGAACTTTGCCTTTTTTTTAAAACACACCCTCATTTTGAAAATTCCTAAAAGGTGCACCTTTCACCTTCTTTTTATTACGTATCCAAAACCCATAGCAAAATTTAATTTCGTTTGCTTCCTAACTTTTTTGTTTAAGAGGCTGAGTTTTTATCATTTGTGTCAAATAAATATTAGACGGAGTATTTTGAGTCAAAATATTTTGATGGTCTTCCTCAATTGTAAAACAAGAACTAAGACAAGATTTGTTCTCCCACAGCTCCTATGGACATGATTTTGGGTGTTGGATGACCTATATGATGTGTTTTGGGCCATTGAAGTCTTTTAATCTGAAACACTTTGATGACCCTAAACACTTCATTTCAACTCAATTGCAATTTTTTTTCACATAGATAGTCCTCCAACGGTTTTAAATATGCACATTATTTGAGAAAGGGAGAGATAGAAGAGACTTAATTAACAATAGATAAAATTTATTTAAATATAAATGATAATATAGTAAGGATCGAACTCAATGATGTAGAATGATTCATATAGTCAACCCGCTTAATGGGATAAAGACTTGTTGTTGCTATTAGTCCTTTAAGGCTTTAAAAGACAAACTATAACTGGATCTCGACTCTCCTTTGAGGTGCTGGATAACTGGTTCATCAAAGAGTTTTGAGCTGAAGGACTCATATTGGCCGCCATTCAAAACTTGAAGGCTACGTTTGGTAGGGGGTAATGTAATCTGGTCTGTAATGTAATCAAGTTTGTAATGTAATGTAATGTAATCTTGATTACATTGTTATGTTTGGTAATGAGTTGTATGTAATCTTTGATAACCATTACAAGTTGGATTCTTTTGTTTGGTGAGGAGCAATCCATCCTGTAATGTAATCAAGATTGACGACTGACGACCGTCGTCGGGCGGCTGGTGACCATTGATCGGCCGGCAAATGCCAGCGGCCGGCCGGCGATGGGCGCCGGCGGCCGCCGGCGGCCGGCCGGCGGTGGTCAGTGGCGGCCGGCCGGCTGTGGTCGCCGGCGGCCGGTCGGCGGTGGTCGCCGGCGGCCGGCCGGATGTGGTCGCCGGCGACCGGCGACCGGCCGGATGTGGTCGCCGGCGGCCGGCCGGCGGTGGTCGTCGGCGGCCGGCTAGCGGCGACCAACGACTGTCACCGCCCGACTGACGACTGTCGCCGCTCGACCGACGACTTTCCAAGCTGTAATGTAATCCAGATTACGGAGGTTTTGGTTTGTAATCCAGATTACAAATCATCAACCTCTTTTGTAATCGAGATTACATTACATTACAATCTTAAAGTGATTCCAAACAAAGGAATCCAACTTGTAATGTAATCTCGATTACATTACAGGGTGGATTACACCTTACCAAACGTAGCCGAAATGTATTCTTGGGAGTGCGGGACTCCAAATCAGTTCTTAATCTTGTTTTTATGTTGAGAGAGGCTATCAAGGTATTTTGAACTAAAACATTTTAAATAATGTTTTGATCACATTTTCATAGACCTTGATACCCTTATTTGTTAAAAGTAATAGAGTTTCAATGCTCAACAAAAATTTTGAAAAAGATATAAATTTGTTGAAACTTTATTATTTTGGGTATGTAAACAAGAGTGTGAGAAGGTGACTTTTGGGAAATTTCAAAGGGGTGTGATTTGGTAAAGGGTGAAAGTTAGGTGCTTGGTTTGAGAATTTTTCCTTAGAATTCAAGAGATTCTTTTCTGAGTGTTCTTCATCTATGCTCACAATATAATTACAGAATCAATTTATCCAACAATCCACTTGCTTGTATGTAAATTAACCTAGACTTTGAACTTCGACTAATATATAGCTTTAAATCTTGTATTTGTTTTTGTATTTCACCTAGAGTACATTTTTTAATTTCCTTACTCCTTTTATTTTTTATTATCTACCTGTGGCCCTACTGAGTTACTTCTTTTGATGTATTAGATAGTGATGGCATCACTCCAGGTGTGCAATACATAACAAGTAAAATCTTGCACCACGGCATGACTCATAAGAACAGTATTAACAAGTCTAGTTTCTTCTGCATGTGAATGAGATGCCATTTCAGCTGGTGTTCAGATTGAAATATGACATTCAACACTGCCACAAGCACAGATAATAGGAAATTAACGAGAGAATATAAGTGGATAAATTGTAAATATTTTCATACAATTGAAGCAAATCAAACATTGAGCTGCATTTTTAGGAAAATTGGGTCACGAGATGAACAAAATTCTAGGGTCAATAATTCCATCATCTGAATGCAAGCAAGCAACTGACGAAACTGTGAATTTCCATTATTATTCAAATTTCGTTTGTTACATGGGTGTACATCTTTCAAAAGTTATGTTCTCATAATAGTTTTGCTGTCTCTTAATTTATTAGATAAAGAATTACCAGATCCGAAGAGGACAACAGTGGTGTGCTTTGGAGTACTTTGACTACCCTGATGAAGGTAAGTAATTTATTCAAGCAATGGGTCATCCATGTTTGTTTCATAATCACTGGAACTTTAAGCTATAGCCTTAGCCTTGGATCAGTTATGTATATATATATCAGTGTTTTAAAAATTGCTAGGTGAGCGGCCACCTGCCGCCTAACGCCTAGGCATTTTTTTAATATTTTAAATAATTATAAAAATATATAAAATATTTTATAATATCTAAATTTAATCATAATATGCATAATTTATTCAACATACAATGAAAATAACAAAAGTATATAAAATAACTCATATAATCTTATATCCCTAATTCTTCTATTAGTTCATGCCCATATTTCTCCAGCACTTCCTCTATATTGGATTCATACTCAAAATCCATGACATCTTCGTCATCTCCATCCGATACAAATTTTTCTTCGTGAAGTTCTTTTACATCTTCAATATTTGTCTCAACATCATCATCTCCACCATCAACAATCCATCATAGTGCTACATTCCTTTACCCAATTGCAATATTATTGAGGGAAAACCAAAACCAACAAGTGCATTCATTAAGAAATCCCAATTCTCCATATCAAATGCTTTTTTTAGATCAACCTTTATCATGCATCTTGGAGATTCTTTTCCTTGCATAGTTCCTTAGTAGTTCTTGTGTGAGGACATTATCACCAATATTCCTTCCTTGGACAAAAGCAACTTGAGCCGGATCCAGTAAGAAATCTAATACTTTAGAAAGCCGGTTCGCCAATATCTTGGTAATCACCTTATAGAATACATTGCAACAAGAGATCGACCTATAATCCGTTACACTAACCGCATGATCCCCTTTCGACACTAGAGATATCAAGGAATGATTCCATTGTCTCAACAACTTTCCCACCTCAAAGAACTCTTTTACCGCTGTAGTAAAATCATCTCCAACTATATCCCATGTAGAAGTAAAGAATTTCGCACCAAACCCATCCGTGCCGGGGGCTTTTTCACTTCCAATGTCATGTAGCGCCTTTTTTTTATCTCCTCCACACTTACCGGCTTGGTTAAGTCTATTAGATCGTTGTTGTCTTGCTAGAGGGGGGGGGGTGAATAGCAACTTTCGAATTTTTCTATCTACAACGTTAGCAAACGCAAGCGGAAATCTAATAAAATAAATGAAAGCAATGCTAACGCACCTATTTACGTGGTTCGGAGATAAAAACTCCTACTCCACGACTGCCCGTAAGGTGGGCGATCCCTAATCCGTCGGTGGATGGTTCCCCGGAACACCTCCGTCTAGATCGCGTAGCTCCTTGTGGGTGGAGAAACCTCACCACAATCTTTGGACACTACCTGAGCACAATAGACTACTAACTCACTCTATCCAAGCAAGTTTTGCCAAGGGTAAATAGCTTGAATCGAGCTCCTTTAAATAGAGCTCGAGCTGAATATGACCGTTGGCCAGTCGACTGCTCCTGGAGCAGTCGACTGGTCCTCCCTGAATTCGAATCCTCACATTGACCTTTCGAATTCTGGCCATCCCAGTCGACTGCCCTTGGGGCAGTTTACTAGTCCCCTTCTAAACCTAGGGTTCCCTTCCCGAGTATATTTCTCTCCGTACTCAAACCCTCCCGGCTTCCCGAGTACAAACACTCACTTGGACCCTCATGACCTGGTTGACTCTTCAATCAGCAGTCTCGATCTGTTGCCTTCACGCCCTCTTCGTCTTCGGTTCCCGTCCCTCGGATGCGCACGCAAGCCCTCGGCTTGCCTCCATGCCACCCTTCACGCATCCCTCGAAGACCGCATCTCTCGGCTCATCGTCTCTGCCCATGGTCTCTCGGATGCGCACACAAGCCTCCAGCTTGCCTCCATGCCACCCTTCACTTGAAGGCATCCAACCAAGTCTATGTGTATCTGCAAATCTGCACACTCACATACACATATTAGTCCAACAACAAACCCTAACTTACTCATATTGACACACACATCAAAACCCATGATCCTTTGGATCATCTTTGGGCCGATTGCCCCAACAATCTCTCCATTTTTGATGTGTGACAATATGTTTAAGTTAGGTAACACAAACACCAATATCAATAGCAATTGAAAATTAAAGCATAACAAATAAGAGGCAACCTCCCCATTAACATATGCCTTCTCCCAATCTTCAATTCTCACAACCAACACCAAGTTAAGTTCTACCCAACTTAACACCATAACACTAAGTTAAGTTCTACCCAACTTAACATCACAAGTTTTCCATGACAAGTTAAACCTAACTTAACATCACAAGTTCTCCCCCTTTGACACCATCAAAAAGATTGCCCCAAGCAATCCTACCCCTAGTGCCAAAAAAACTCAACCTATATCTGAAAACGCCTCAGAAATCAACATACAGCGTTACCAGTTGACTGCGCCTGGGGCAGTTGACTGCCCTCGGTTATTCTCAGCACACAGAGAGCAGTCGACTGATACAGTCTCAATCTGAATTTTCAGCCCAAATTCAGAAACGCGTAGAAAATTCTACAAAATCCGGAAAAATGTAAAATTTTGCAAGCACATTTGTTAGGATATAATCTACCCTAGAAAAATATATTTTCATGAAAAATATCAAATGTGCTTGACTTTTGGTACAAACTCAAATCTTCTCAAAAATTGGCATTTTGTATCAACTTTGAAATCCATATGATTACCAAGGCTATCCCTTATCATTTCAATCCTAGAATTATTTTCAAATCACCTTCCTTTCCTTTATACATTTTTAATATGACAAAGACCTCCCCCATTTCTATTCCTTAACCCTAAATACATCCAAGTAACATGAACCTTTCTGATTCCTCCAACTTTGCAAGCTCTTATTATCCAATAGCAAACAATGAATTGCAAGCAATAAGAACAATATCAAGCCATGACATCAAATCTCATAAAGTAACATGAAAGCATAAGCAAATGTTTCATACATGACTCAAAAATAAAAATGAAAGTGGCACAAGGGCTAAATTCCCGAAGTAACTAATTATTACAATTCTAAAAGAAAGTGTTTGAGAGATAAAATGTAAATCTACGCAAGACACTCTCAACACTCAACCATCAACTGAAGTCTACTGCATGTCGTCGCCCGGAGGAGGAGGGGCCTGATACGTGAGATGCAACTGCTGTATCATCGCGTACATCTCATCCTGTTGTCGCCGGAACCCCTGACATAACTGTGTTAGGCCATGAACCTGCTCCTGAATGGAAGTCTGTGTCTGCTGGAAGCTCGTCTGCTGCTGCTGAAAGCCGTGGAAGTCCTTTCGGAGACCGTGAACCTCAGACTGGAGCTGGGAGAACTCCTCTCGTGTAACTCCACCAGCAGGCTCTTCATCAAAACTCGAAGAGTCAGGATGTTGCCTCCGGACGAACTCCCCCTGTCTACACTCAATACCTGCCAAGGACAACTGGCGTGCACCAATCTGATCATAGTCCTTGGATAAGTGACGTACCTGACCGCTAGTCGTGCATATACCCCTAGACTCAAAGAACTCGGTCAGGACATGACAAAAAAACATGTATATCTTCCCATTGACACTATGGGAAAAATGGACGATGGATATAAACACATGCAAGGTGACATCAATGTCTAAACTCCTCTCTAGCGCGTACATCATGACCAAGTGAGGAAGTCGAATCATCGACCTCCCCTTGGTAACAATGGATAAAATGCAGTCTAACACAATTTTATATAACACCTTACTAGCAGGACTCATGCGCTTGGCCTCAAAAAGGCGTTGCGTAGAAATTCGGCGTCTCTCAAAATAATGTAAATGAATATGGTCTAAGGTCCCACCAGGCAATATGAAAGGTTCGATAATGTTAGGAAAATATGTAAATACATTATTAGACGTCCTACAACCTAGAAATGCACCTAAAACTGTGGATGAGAAGGGAATGGTGACTCCTGCCACCATGGACTCATAGAGGTTATTTTCGGAATTGATGCATGTGAGGTTTGCATAGAATTCTTTGCACATGCCAATGTTTGCATCGTGCTGACAATACACCAATCGTCCTAGACTAAAATGGGTAATCATCTCAGAGATATGAGGCGCATTCTCCCGGAAGTATGCTCGGTTGAGATACCGACAATTCATCAATACAAACTCATTCTCTTCAAATCTCCGTAGACACTCATCGGACCGGAATCGATGTGTCTTCGGATCTGTACGCCCTTGCCGGGATGACCCCTCACCTACTTTCCTCTTATGTGCCATTCTAACATGTAACACAACCATGCATGTACCACAACCATCCCAAAAAGAGAGACATCAAAGACAAAACATGCAAAATGAGATACATTAGTTCCAAATCACGAACTTAATGGAAAAATAAACTTCACAAAGAGTTACCGTTTCTTGGGGCGTTCCATGATGAAACTTGATGAAGATTAACTTGAAAGGAGAAGTTTCACTAACCCTACATTCAGATCTAGGGTGGGAGGAGACTAGAGAAGTGGTTTTAGGGCTTGAAAGAACCTTAGAACGAGAGAGGAGGTCGGAGAGGAGATCTCGCAGGGGGTGGCACGCAAAACCTTAGGTTTTGCCACCCCCGCGTGACCCTTTTCTATTTAAAAACCCACGGATCAGTCGACTGCCCTTGAGGCAGTCGACTGAGAAAACAACCAGAGAGTTCAGTCGACTGCTCCAGGAGCAGTCGACTGGTAAATTTGAATTTCCAGTTTTGAATTTACCCTAGACCAGTCGACTGCCCAAGATTGAGAAACTATCCCGAGAGTTCAGTCGACTGCTCCTGATACCTGTGAATTCCTAGTTTTTGAGTCCGAATTTTAGAAATGCGTAACGAATTCGACAAACCTCCAAAAAATCTGAAATTTCGTGGAGAGGTTTGTGGAGCCTATGTTTACCTGGGAAAAATATGTTTCAAAAAAATTTACTCCGGATCCCAAGATTGACACAAAATTCAAAACTACCTAAATTGTGTCAATGAAACTCATCCAAAAGTTCTAGTTTTGACCTCTCCTTGGTGTATCTTCCCATTCCTAATCATAATACATTTCTACTATTGAATTATATGATGTTCACACATTAAACATCAATTTTTACTAAATATAATCCCATTTCCATCTTTTCCTCCATAAATCTTCTTTTAATGTGCCAATTTCCTAGGATTAAAACTCACCTTAGTCATCTAACCCTTTTTGGCACATGCCATAGTCCATCCAATCTTCTAGGAGAAAACCTCCTGAGATCCATTGGCCATGGATCTCATTTTGACCTCTAGAGCTTTCCCTTGAGCTCCTAGTCCTAGTCACATCCTTAGATGACTCATCTACAAATATAAGACCACACCGGTGTATCTCCGGTGCTTCTTGACCTTCAACTCTTACTCTCTTGACTTTCCACACCTTGTCCTTGGTGGACTTCTCCTTTTCCCTTTTAAATGACTTTTTCTTGTCTTTTTTGACCTTTCCTTTGCTATAGTCATATGACACCTTGCCATATGATTTTTCACTAGCCTTTTTATTAACATTTGACCCCCTAAATTTGTATCCTAGCCCTGACCTATCATTCTTAATGTGTTGATCCTTTAGTATCACACTCAATCCCTTGGACCCTCTAATGAGTCTATCTAGGTTCTTTTCTAATTTATCAAGTTTTTCCCTCAAAACTTTATTTGTCTTTTCTAAAATTTTAACCTTAGTTTCACCACGCTCATTTTGATCATTCCTAGCTCTACCAGTTTTTCTAGGCATGCGTCTCCTTTTCTTAGGGTTAATGCCTCTTTGTCTGCGCCTCCCGTCCCTCGGATGCGCACGTAAGCCCTCGGCTTCCCTCCATGTCACCCTTCACGTATGCCTCGAAGTCCGCGTCCCTCGGCTCATCGTCTCTGCCCATGGTCCCTCGGATGCGCACACAAGCCTCCAGCTTGCCTCCATGCCACCCTTCACCTGAAGGCATCCAACCAAGTCTATGTGTACCTGCAAACCTGCACACTCACATACACATATTAGTCTAACAACAAACCCTAACTTACTCATATTGACACACACATCAAAATCTATGATCCTCCAGATCATCTTTGGGCCGATTGCCCCAACAGAGTCTTCACTTTGACTTCTATTAAGGCGTCTACCCGCCATTGAGCTGTTGTCTATATCCGCACACTCTTCATTTTGCCCAAGTATGCCATGGAAATAATCAACAAACTCTTCCGCTACTTCACCCAAACTAGTTGTTTGATCACCATTCCTTTTCTTGAGTGTTATGATGACATTCCTCTTGTTGTTCCTTTTGACCACATTATGAAAACATTTAGTGCATTTGTCCGCACTTCTCAAGTATACATTCTTGACTCTTTGTTAATAGAATAGTTTCTCCGCTTCCGCAAGTTGTATTGCCTTTCTTCGGATGTCACTATAATTAAGAGGGAATGTGCCCCCCGAAAGTCTCACTCTTTGTGCCTCCTCTAGAGCTTCATTCTCCCTCTTTGCCTTCTCCGAAATATGATCAAAGTGGTTTTTATTCAGCCCTCTTAATCTTCCCTTCAATCGATCTTCCCTTCAATCGTTTTAACTTGCTTCTTAGGATGAATTGAGCATGTCCAAAAATCGGGGCTGCCCATTCTTCTTCCACTATCTTCTTGTAATCCTCATGTAGAGTCTACATATTTAAGAATTTGAAAGCACTCTTAGGTGGTCTATCCTTGGACAATATATGCACAATGACACAAGAGTGATCCGATAAGCATCCCGTCACCAAGAAGTCCTCATACGCATCAAAGTCCTTAAGCCAAGGGGAGTTAACCATTGCTCTATCTAACATGCAAGAGACCTCCACTTTAGTCCAAGTATATCGACATCCAAGGGTGTCTATGGTTTCTTTAGTGGAAGAAGGGGATTGAGGCAAGGTGATCCCATTTCTCCTCTACTCTTCGGATTATGTATTGAAGTACTATCAAGGAAGATAAAAGTAGCGTCCGATCAACCCTCTTTTCACTTCCATCCAAGGTGCAAAGAGGTTGGTATTACACACTTGATACATGCGGATGACTTGATGCTTTTCGCACGTGCCGATGAATCTTCAACCGGGCTTTTTGCGGGCTGATTGAAGGAATTCGGATGTGAAGCGGGACTCAAAGCTAATCCTATGAAATCACAAGTTTTCATGGCCGGGGTGGATAGCAACATCAAGGGACGGTTATTGCATATACTTGGATTTCAGGAAGGGTCGTTTCCATTCAAATATTTGGGCATTCCTCTAGCGGCGGAGAAACTACGTATTGCAAATTATGGTCCACTCTTGGAGGCGATCACAAGAAGAATGAATGCATGGCCTAAGAAGACTCTATCACGTGCCGGAAGATTGGAGTTGGTCAAGACGGTTATTCAAGGGGTGGAGTGTTATTGGTTATCCGCTCTCTCTATTCCAATTGGGGTTATTGAGAAGATCAAGGCTCTTTCTCGATTGTTTGTATGAGATTCCAAGTGCCCACCCATTACATGGAATAAGGTATGTTTGCCAAAGGAAAATGGGGGTTTGGGGCTAAGAGACCCATTAGCATGGAATGAAGCATTACTTTGTAAGATGCTATGGGAGATCCAAACAAGAAGGGAGTCTTTATAGATAAAATGGCTGCATCAACAATATATAAAGGGGGCTGATTTTTGGGCGTGGGAAGTAAAACCAAGCGACTCTCCATTGATAAAAAGGCTAATAGAGATTAGAGAGAAGATTCGATTGAAATCAAATGGGGTTGGCCAAGCAAATATGAAGTTTATAGAATGGTTTGCATCAAGAAGTGAAAGAGTAAGGCATATGGGTTTCTCAAAGGATCTATTGACAAACCACATTGGGTGGGATCATTATGGAGGTCGGAAATCATGCCAAAGCACCTAGTCACTATGTGGTTATTTGAACAAAGGAAGTTGCGTACGGCAGATAGATTAGATTATCTGGAAAACAAACTTTGTTTGATGTGCAGGCAAGCGGAGGAGTCAATAGACCATCTTTTATTTGCATGTTCTCATGCTAGTACCTTGTGGCAAAGGATAAAACAATGGTTGGGCATAAAATTCAGATTTATGAAGGTGGAAGAGCTTCTTCAAGTAATGAGACAGCGGTATAAAGGAAAAGGAAGAATGGTCAAAGCACGGTATCTTACCATCTCTAGTGCAATTTATAGTATTTGGCGGGTAAGGAACAAATGTAGATTTGAGGGGACACCGACCAACATAGAAGACGCTTTTCGGAAGATCCAGATTCATGTGCATCGATTCGTGGATTATCCTCAAGATAATCTCAAGGTGGAACAAATGCAAATGTGGGTTGCTATGTGTGGATGTGCTATTGTGATTTTCGTCCATCATGGGTTGCTTTGTGATGTCTTATGTGTGATGGGTTGCCCGTGTGGGCAGTGAGATTGTGTAAGGTGTTGCGTATGGGTGGGCTGTGAGGATAAGTAAGAGATGTTTTGATGTCCGCCCATGATAAAGGGCTGATTGGATGTAGTTTTCACTCACATGTGCTAAGTGAAGGATCTCCCTTACTGCACATTTTAATACATGAACCTTTTCAAAAAAAAAAAAATCCATCATAGTGTTATAGTTTCTTCACTAGTAAGTAACACATCAACTCCTTTTTTTTTCTTATCTTCTCTTTTTGTTTATAATCTTGGTATTGAATTGAGCATAGACTAAATTGTTCAACCTTTCAATATCTAATCTATTTCTTTTCTTTGTATGAATCTACATTAAAGAAAAATATTAATATTGAATACATATTTTGATATTTAATAATTAATAGTTAGTACATTGTACACAATACGTAATTAAGCACATACCCCCTCAAAAGTACTCCAATTTCTCTTACAATTAGAAGAACTTGTAGTTAACGAAAGGATTCTTTTAGCTATCTTTTGCAATTTAGGTACACTATTTCCGAAAAGATGCCACCATCCAACTAAATAAAACAAATCAAACAATAACAATTAAGCAAAATCAAGAAACAAGTAATAAAAATTACAAAATAAAGTAAACAATTGTTATTTAATTCTTAGCAGTGTTATAAAAAGCGCCAGGTGGTAGGCGGACGACACCTTTTAAAATACTGATATATATATACACACACGGTTTTGATATGCTGCCCATACTGCCTAGGCGACGCATTTTAGAACACTGATATATATACACGCACGCTTTTGATATGTTGGCCACCCCATGTGCGCACTCCGCATGCGGGTCGGGGGTCTGCCCACGTGGCAGGATTGATTGCCACCTGCCATGTATATATAATGGTCTCTATCTATATATAAAGGTCTTTCTCTCTCTATATATTTATTTATTTATTTATTTATTTCTTTCTTTCTTTCTTAAGGAAACTTGGGGTTAGAAACCCCACAGTTTTCCTTTCAAAATTATTGAAATGACTATTGATTAAAAAGTAAATGGATATGGCATACTTAGGAAATAAGACAAAGCAATATAAACACATTCTTTTTAAAGCATTTTTCTTCATCTAATAATTATAAGAAAACATGTTTTCTATAGTGTCTTGTGGGGTGTTTTACAACACTACATTCCCTACCTTGGCAAATCATGATGTTGTTATGGTAGAGCATTCCAATGTGCTTTTTGTTAATTCAGTGATGTAAGTTATAGTTGCTGACATTTTAATATTTTATTGATTCAAAGGAGGTAAGAGAATTGTGTGTCCCACCCAAATAGTAGAAATTAACGCAACGATCCTGAGATGAAAAATGCTTTTCTTGATGAAGAGACATCTACCAGTTGTCGAATGAATGCAAGTACAATTTCATTTTGCTCGTGAATGTAGAATATAAATTAATTTTGATAGTTCCATATGACAACAATTATTACTTGGAATATGTTAAAGGGACTTATTCCTCACATACCCCCGTGTAACCCCTTCTAGCTGTCTATTTGCTATTATTAACAAATAAAGAACATTACATATAGAGTCCAACATCTTGTATATTTAACATGATCTAAAGATGACCTCATTCATGAATTAAGATACTTTTCCCCTGAAGCAGTTGAGGTAATATATGATCCTTATAACTACTACCTAATGATCTAATGTAAGAGGATCCGTAGATTTTTATTATTGTTTTTTGTAATTTTATATTTTTGATATTTAAGGTATTTTTTGGTAATTTTTATCTTTTTATATTTTATACTTTTGAGACATTTAGAGATTTTAGGATATAACTCTTTTTGCTTTTTTGGATTTTTTTCCTTTCTTTTGCATGATAAGAATTATAGTCTATATATTAGGATTTATTTCTATATTTGTGTTTAAAGTTTAGAGTCTATATAAACACTTGTATAGTTGCTTGAGAAAATTAATTATCTATTACAACAATAACAACCAAGCCTTATCTCACTAGGTGGGGTCGACTATATGAATCCTTTTACGCCATTGGGCTCTGTCCCCTATTATATCATCATCTATATTTAAATAAAATTTATTTTGTTTTATTGTTGCCAACCAAGTATTTTTTGGCCTTCCTTTCCCTCGTTTAATGTGCGTATTTATCATAGTTTCACATTGTCTAACAGGAGCATTTATTGGTCGTTTAAGTACATGCCCGAACCATCTTAAATGTGATTTTTGAAGTTTTTCCTCAATAGATGCAATTCCGACTTTCTCTCTAATGCTCTTATTCCTTATTCTGTCCATCCTCGTATGTCTACACATCTACCCTAACATCCTCATTTCTGCAACTTTCATCTTTTGCTCATGTGCTCTAGTCATAGCCTAACAATCAACACCATATAACATAGTAGGTCTAACTACCGTTTTATAAAACTTTCCTTTAAGTTTTAGTGGTACTTTACGATCACATAAAACACTGACGCTAACCTCCATTTCAACCATCCTGCTTGTATTCTATGTAAAACATCTCTCTCAATCTCTCCATCACTTTGAAAAAATGATCCTAAATACTTAAAGTTCTCAGTTTTAGCCAACTTGTCATCTCCTATCTTTATAATTGCCTTATTACGTCTAATATTGCTAAACTTAAATTTCATATATTTTGTCTTTACTGTGCTATGCCTAAAACCTTTCATTTTTAGAGTTTTCTACCAAGATTCTAGTTTAGCATTTACTCCTTCGCGTGTCTCGTCTATCAAAACAATATCATCTGCAAACAACATGCACCATGGTATTGTATCTTGAATGTGCCCAGTGAGTTCGTCCATGATTAGTGTAAAAAGATACGGACTTAGAGTTGATCCTTGATGTAACCCTATCATTATTGAAAATGCTTCAGTCAATCCTCCTGAAGTCTTCACTCTGGTCATTACATTTTCGTACTTATCCTTAATTAGTTCAATATGTGTTACGCTAACGCCTTTCTTTTCTAGAACTCTCCAAATAATTTCTCTTGGTACCCTATCATAAACTTTTTCTAAATCAATGAATATCATGTGTAGATCTTTTTTTTTTTTTGCTCCCGATACTTTTTAATTAATTGTCTAAGAAGATGTATAACTTCTATTGTCGACCTTCCAGGCATGAACTCAAATTGATTTTTGGTCACCATGGTCTTCTTCCTTAATCTTTTTTTCTATTACTCTTTCCCAAAGTTTCATGGTATGACTCATTAGTTTAATATCCTTATAGTTTGCACAATTTTGTACGTCCTTTGTTCTTATATAAGGGAACTAGAGTACTTACCCTTTATTGATTAGGTTTTTTTTTTGTTTTCAATATCATATTAAATAATTTTGTAAGCCATTCAATACTGTGTTTCCCTAAGCACTTCCGTACCTCTATTGGGATTTCATCTGTTCCTATGGCCTTTCCATTTTGCATCCCTTTCAAAGCTTGTTTTACTTCTGAAGTTTGAATTCTACGATGAAAATTAAAATTTCTATACTCATTTGAACTACTTAAATTGCCTAAGTCAAGTTGGTCCCCTAAACCTTCATTGAAAGGTTGATGAAAGTAAATCTTCCACCGCTCTTTTATTTCGTTATCATTTACTAGTACTCTATTACATTCATCTTTAATACATCTAATTTGACTAAGGTCTCTTGTTTTCCTTAGTCAATACCTCTATTTCCCTCATCTTTAATTATCTATTATTATATAAAATTCTCTTTTTCTTGGAGAAACTTGAAGGATGATGGTTATCTCTTTTTGTCTTATCCTCAATTCCTCTTTTTTCGTCAGCCCGCGGGATAATTGCTATCTTGCCCAACGTAAGTTGGTACAAGAGCTGATAGTGTCCGATTGAGAAAACCGAGCGTCAGATCCAATGGAAGGTTGTCATGGTGGTGCTCGTGGTCGTGCCAAGAAGGTTTTGGTTGGGGAAGCCCCGTACCGTGGTCCTAGCACCCAAGACGTGACTGAAGATTTATTAAGTTGCAGATTTAACCCAGCGTGTAGCGGCGGCGAAGCGAAATCTTAAAGGTCGTGAGGTACGTGGTCGAGAGGATCAACATGAAGATCTCAAATTTCTAATTGATCTACTTGAATTTTTTGGTACGTCACAAATAGAGAATATTGTTGATTGGATCAATAAAGTGGAATGATTCTTCAACCATAAACTACTTCTAGATTGGATGAAGGTGATGTTAATTGTCATCAAGCTCAAAGGTCCAACATCGCATGGTGGGAGCACTTGCGGTACTCACGAGACCGTAAGGTAAGACCAAGGTCAAAGATTGGGAGAAGACGAAGGATATGAAAGGTCAATTTCTTCTCTTTAGATACACACAAACTTCATCTCAAAGATGATTAGGTTTAGCCATGGAGGATAATAGCTTCAATGCCTAAGAAGACCTTGACGAAGAGGTACTTTATGGTGATGACCCTGAGACTTTAATCGTTCATGAGAGTTTGTTGATTGAGGAAAATACGGGAGATGAGACCGAGATGACTAATGATCCATTTTATGACGATTATGGAGTGGATGTAGTGTTTGATGATGATCCTTTACTCTTTCTGGATTCATCTTCTGTCTAACAAGGTAATTCTGAACCTTTTATCAAATTAAATCAAGTCATTGATGGTAGAGTATCTAAGGAAGACTTAAAGGCAAGATCAAAGAGATTAGCGAACCGGTGTACGATGATGATGAAGTCGACGCCAATGAGAGAAACAAAGCAAGATCGAAATATTTGGTGATGATGATAATGAGGTGGATGAAGTAGAAGAAGTTGTTGAAGTTGGATCGAGCATCTGCACATTGATTTGTTGGTTTCTTCGATTTCTTTTGATCTCTTGTCAAGGTTGGACGTGTGGCAGTCTCTGGAAAGTTTCTTCGCCAATTGGTGAAGATCCAAGGCATCAGCCAGTGGCGGAGCATGTTGCTCTGCCCCTAGAGCTTGATGCTTCAGATGACATTGCTACCTTCAAGCAGGCAGTGAGGAGGGACGGTCACTCGCTGCCTTCGCTCCTTGGTACGTTCGTTCTCCCAGCCAATGTATGGGATAACAGCGTACGCTGCTCATGATTGAGGCCCTCCATGGTAGCACTGTCGTCATCGACTACATCATCACTATACGTTCCGCAGAGACTGCCTGGACAGCTGCCTCCGTTGGCACCACCGCTCTCCACTACGTCGTTGTCGGCGGCTCCACGGCTTCTCGACAGTACTCTGGTATGCTTGAAAAGGAGATGTGGTTGGATAACATACAGAATGCCAAAGACGGTGGCTTGGATGTCATCCAGAACTGTGTTCTGGAATGGCCATGGGCCGTCCCCTACCTAGTATTATTTTGGAGGGAATTATGATCTGGTTCACTTTATTAAGCTGGTGAAGCTGGCTGGTCTCTACGTTATCATCTTCCGATCGGTCCTTATGTTTGTGCAAAATGGAACTTTGGGGGATTTCCTATCTGGCTAAAGTATGTTCTTGATATCAACTTCCGGACTAACAATGAGCCATTCAAAGCTACGATAGAGAGTTTCATTGAGAAGATTATCTCCAAGATGAAGTCTGAAGGATTATATGAGTCACAAGGTGGCTCAATAATCCTCTCTCAGATTGAAAATGAATTTGGTCCGTTGGACTACTATGGTGGCTCCGTCACCGAGAATTATGAAATGTGGGCAGCTCAAATGGCAATTGGCCATAATACCAGTGTGCCATGGGGCATGTGTAAACAAGGTGATGCACCTGATCCAGTAATTAATACTTGCAATGGGTTCTACTATGATTATTTCTCTCCAAACAAGCCTTGTGAGCCTACCATGTGGATAGAAGTTTGGAGTGATTGGTTTAAGGAATTCGGAGGCACTATCCTTCAACGACTAGTTCAAGATCTTGCATTTGTTGTTACACATTTTATACAAAAGGGTGGCTCATTTATAAACTGTGAAGGAGACTTATGGATCAAAGTGAATGCTTCCATTAATGCGCAAGAACTGGTTCCATTGTCTTACGTCGACCATGGCAACAACGCTAACTGGCAAATGGAGAAGAGCTTGATGGATGCAAAGATGGACAATAACGACGTCCACGATGTCGTGCTCACCGACGGATCGATAAGGATTTCCAAAGTTCAGCAACTGCAAGTAGATTTTATGGATTTGGTTTTAGATAATCTTCCTCCCGGGTTACCACCTGAAACTACTCTGAACTCGAGGACGAGTTCTTTCAACCCCGGATGATTGATGAAGAGGATTTGCAGATTGTTATTATTGTTTTTAGTAATTTTTATATTTTTGATATTTAAGGTATTTTTGGTATTTTGGATAATTTTGGTAATTTCTATCTTTTTATATTTTTATATTTTGAGTCCATTTAGAGATTTTAGGATATAAGTCTTTTTCTTTTTTATTAGAATTTCTTTCCTTCTTTTACGAGATAGGAATTATAGTCTATATATTAGGATTTATTTCTATATTTGGGTTTAAGGTTTGGAGTCTATATAAACATTTGTAGCTTGAGGAATTAATCATCTATTATTATATAAAATTCTTTTTTTGGGAGAAACTTAGAGGACTGTGGTTATCTTTTCTTGTTTTATCCTCAATTCCCTTCTGGATATTGCCATCCTGCCTGCCGCGGTCATAACATGGGTTCTATAGAAATTGACTGATCACAAACTACAAATGAGACCTTTGATCTCTCGACTACAAGATAGTTATGTTTTTCCACTAATATTTGGTATTTTGCGGTGTCACATTGTGACTCCCCTGTCGTGATACTAATGTAACATTAAGATCTATGATAGTGCTTACTGGTTTAGTTTATAGCAGGCTACTTCTTCAAACATTCCAAATATGAACTTGCATGATTTTGTGTCTCTCATATAAGAAGTTGATGACACTCATTCATTAGAAAATATTCATTTTATAACAGTGGTTAATGAAAGTTACAAAATATATGAAGCCAAAAATATTACTGACACCCTAGACATCGGAATGAACCGAAGCAAAGGGCACAAAGGTATGTTATGAATACTGATAAGGGAACCCATATGCTAACCCAATTTAAAAGACTAGGATCAATCACTCCCAATTGTTGAACAGGTTAACCAAAACAATTGTGAAGTTGAAGAGGTGCAACTAAAAGAGTTCAATAGAAACTGACATGAGCCATTCAATAAAAAAAAAATGATTAACGAAGTTTTTTCAACCAACCTCGGGCGACCGGCCCGGCCACACGGAAGTTTCCCACTGACCGCCAGGGTAAATCGGGAAGCGCTCGCAGTGGGCGGTCTAGAAGCCCAGCGTCCCAGGGTTCGCGCCCCATTTGGAGGAAAAATTCCTGCAAATGCGCCGTAGCTGGGGATCGAACCGCGGATGCCTGGGATAGCGACTAGTCGCCCTACCGCTGCACCATAGCCCCGGTGGCAACATGAGCCATTCAATAGATCTTTGAAGAGGTTGACCTTACTCTATTGACTATTAGATAGTTAAATTTTTCAACCAATATTTGGTATTTTGCCATGTCACATTGTGACTCCCTTGTCATGATACTAATGTAACATTAAGATCTATGAGAGTGCCTACTGGTTTAGTTGATATCCAATTGTTAATGATACGAAACTTACGCTCTGTCCCAATCACCTTGCTCACCCTTGAATCTTGAATAAAAAGAGAAGCCACATTCAATGTGACTGAATAATTCAAAGATTTAGTAATTCTACTAATAATATATAATAAGTTTAGTGTAAACTTTGGATATAAAATACAAAGGCAGCAAGGGTGAAACTAGGAAATCTCCAGTGCCCTTGACGAATGATTAAGATCCATGATTATTGTGACATTGGTAAGCCTCTTGGGTGATGTAAGATTAAAGGTGGCTTACCAAAGATGTGCTCAAAGACTCTTGAAGTTTAGGATCCAGGAGGCACCTTAGAGCTACGGGATAGATAAGCAGTTGAGGTACCTTCTCTAGTGAAATGAGGTGACTGCCTAAGATACAACACTAACATCAATCTGAAACAGGATGAATCTTGACTACTCTACTGGAAAAATAAAGGTGGAACTAGACTGAGAGTTGATTGAGATGAAGTATCAAACTGAGCTGCATGAGTAATGTGAGATGGATGTCTAGGAAGAAAGCAATAAAAAGAGTAACACATCTTTGACATGCCCAAATCTCCTATATCGAGAGCATTTGGGTTTGCCTTGGCCTTTCTGATTGTCTCCTCGTGCCCCTCAAAAGATTGAGTTGACTACTAGGGAGGAGCGATCAACAATTGGAACAAACAATGGCAGAACTGTAGTTGAAGGCTTATATCATCTACATATAAACATCTGAAAGGGAAGGCTGAGGAACTTCTAAGGATATGAGATTTCAGCAAATCTAACTATAGACGGACAGTTTAAAGAAATATAATGGCGAGCAACCTGCTAAAGAAATTCTTTCAAATTTATGAAGTGATCAAGATTCTTAAGTTTGTTTGATCCTCGTAGGTAGGAGCTTATTAATGGTCAGTTATTGGCTCTTCTATGACACAGTCTATTAATGCAAACCCCATGAGCACCTCCTAATGGTATTTCTATTTATATGACTTGAACAAAGCTTAATAATCTATTCCATTTGCACAAATTAAACACCATCAATTGTTTCCAAGCTATCATTATCGATCTAAAAGATATTGACTGGTATCATGCCTCACCTCATTTTGGTTCATAAATCATACTTAAACTATGGGAATTTACCAAAGGGTACATCTAAAGTTTGGAATTACCCAAAAGGCGCACCGGAGTTTGAGAATAAGAAGGCACCTCTTTTCGGTGCCAAAGTTGATTTTTTTCATCTCTTTCTCCTCCTTTGCATGCCAACAACTTTTTTCCTCTTAATTAAATGAAACTTTTTTTTCTCTCCTTTGCATGCTCGGACGATCTGAATCAACACTACCACGAGCCTAGTTTGATTCAGATTAGGCCAACGTGGGCATGATTTCTCGGAGACAAGGACTATGTTCTAGTTGAAAGTTAGANTACCCATTAAGTTGGGTCAGTTATATTATCTATCTATATTTAAAAGAATTTTAGCTCGTTTTCTCATTACTAACAAAGTCGTCTTTGGTCTTCTTGTTCCTATATTAATGTGTGTATTTGTCATGGTCTTATTTCGCCTAAATGGGACATTATTGGTTGCCTAAGTATATGTCCATATCATCTTAAATATGTCTCTTAGAATTTTCTTTCAATAAATGCAATCTCGACTCTCTCTAATGTTCTCATTTCTTATCCTATCGATCCTTGTATATTTGTACATCCATTTTAACATCCTCATCTCTACGACTTTCATCTTTTACTCGTGCTCGTTTCATAGTCCAATATTCAGTTCTAAATAACATAGCAGCTCTAATCATTTTTTTAATAAAACTTTCCTTTGAGTTTTAGACTTATCTTACTATCATAAAGAACAGCTAGGCCCCTCCTCCAATTCTATTAATCCCTTTATTTTTTTTTGCAAAAATAATCCTAGATACTTAATCCTCTAAGCAATATATAACTTGTCATCTCCTAGATTGACAATTATTTTACTACCTCTGATACTACTAAACTTAAAATTATATATATATATATTTTAATTCTACTAAACCTAAAACATTACTTCTAATGTCTCTCACTAAGATTCAAACTTAACATTTATTCCCTTATGTATCTTGTCGAACATGCACCATGATAACATGTCTTTAATGTGTCCAGTTTGTTTATCCATGACTATTGTAAAAAAGGTATGAACTTAAAGCTTATTGCAAATGTAACTTTATCTTTATAGGAAACGTTTCAGTTAACTCATAATTTTCCCACTTGTATTAAATTCTCATACATATATTTAATTGTTCCAATATACGTTATGTTAACATTTTTCTTTTTTAGAATTCTCCACATAACTTTCCTCGAAATTGGTATATATTTTAAGTCAATAAATTCCATGTGTAGGTCATGCATACTTTTCTAAATACTTTTCAATCAATTGTTTGAGAAGAGTTATATTTTCTATCGTCGACCTTTTAGGCATAATGCAAATTGATCGATCACCTTTGTCTTTTTTAAAATCTTTTTTCCATGGTTTAAGCCGCATTGGAATTTGAGTCTATGATCGGAACGATAAGTGTTTAGGTATTGTATTGTACCGTGTTGATATAGTTTTGATATTTTTTAAATATAAAAGATATTAATTAAAAATAAAATATTTAACATAACCATTTAAAAAATAAATTTAAAAAGGAAAAAAATGGAATTGTAATACTCTCATATGATAAATAAATATAAATTTTATTATATATTTTATAAATTAAAATAAATAAAATATATATTTAATGAATAATTTATTAAGGTTTAATTAAGCCTATTTAGATTATCCCTATATAGCTAGAAGTTGATTAAGTTTATTAACATAAGTTTTAATTAAAAAAAAACCAGCCTCTGCATCTCGGCCCTGAATCTTGCAACAGCCTGTGCTGCGGGGTTATGTGACCCTTCCGTTGTGGTCAACGGGGTCGTGCGACCCCTCCACCGTGGCCTACGGGGGTCGCACGACCCAGTACCGTGATCGCGGGTCTTGTGTCGGGCATGGCGGTTGGCAGGGGCAACGAAATGTTTCTCCCATTTTGTCTGGTACAACACGAGATTTCAAACCATGCTTTTTTCTATGATTTTTTTTTTAAAGTTTCATACTATGATTGTAATTGACACAATTTTGTACAACTCTTTTGGTTTAAGTAGTTACCACTAATATGCATTTTTTTCCAATATTAAGTTGAATAACTTTGTAAGGCATACTTGTTTTTCCTAAGCACTTCTATACCTTTATTTAAATATCACCCAGTCCAATCGCTTTTTCATTTTGCATCTTATTTAATGTCTGTTCTATTTCTGAGGTTTGAATTCTCCTATAAAAATTTAAACTTTTACACTCCTTGACCTAAGTAAGATTCTTAAGCTGAGTTGGTACCTAAATCTTCATTGATATGGTGATGAAAATAACTCTTCCATCACTTTTTATTTCCTATCCTTCAATATTACTATATTGAATTCATCTATGACTCATCTTATTTGAGTAAAATCCCTTCTTTTTTCTTTCTTTAACTTTAGCTATTTTATTGATGTGTCTTTCTCCTTCGTTTGCATTAAGTTGTTTATACAAGTGTTTAAAAGCTTTATTCTCGGCTTCAATTATGCTTTCCTGGCTTTTTTCATGATTAATATATATTTTCTATTTTTATTTTATTCGTACAAGTGTAAAGGCTAATCATTTTCATCCACTTTTCTTGTACTTTTTCATTTTATCATCAAATATTCTTTATTTGATAGTGCTCGTCCTTTTGACTAATTCAGTATGCTCTTGGCCATCATTTTTCAAACTGGATGTCATCTTATCTCATGTTATAGTCGAGTTTTTATGTATTTCTCCTAATAACAGTGCTCTCTCTTCTTAAAGACACTTTTCTTCCTCATCCTTCAACTTCCATCACTTGAGTCTAAGAGCCATGCATATTTTTTCTTCTACTGATATTATTATAAAATTATTAACTTATGTTGGGTGGTTGAATTTTCTTCATGGATGACCTTGTAATTTTCTTTATCTTCTATCATAAGAAAGTCAATTTTCTATTTTTTTATTTTCACTTTGGAATGAGAACAAGTGTTTTTTTTAAATATTAAATATTATAAGTTCATATGCTATTGTGAAGTCCAATATAATGTTTCCTATTTCATTTCAAGATTAGTCCCAAATGCATCCTTCTTACTCATGCTTATTTTGATCTCTTCTAAAATTATCTTGTTTGTCCGACCCAAAACCTAGTTTGACGTTTTCATGTAATCCTATTTGAGGAACATATATACTAATTATATTAATAGTTTCTTTAGCTATCATTATCTAAGAGGTATTATTGTATTTCCTTCATAATTATTTCGTCTCTTAACGAACTATTTACAACAATACCTATTATAGTTCTGCTTTTACTATTTCTTATGTACCATAGTTTAAAATTCGAGTTCTCTATAATGTTTGCCTTCTTCCTTACTCATTTTTGTCTCTTATAAACACAAAATATTAATTTTTTTTATCTCCATTGTTTTGATAGTGAGCGTTCTTATGTTCCATATTCTAAATCTAAGACAATTGGTATTTCCTATAATGTCTATTTTTATCCAACATAGGATGTGATAATTTTTATATATTTAACAAAATAATCAGGTTCTCATGGAGATATAGTAGTCCTTATTGGGACATTTTAATCAAATCCTACAACGCGTTCGTTTTGGGAAACAACTTAGTATTAGCATAATAGTTTAATCAACATTTTACTAAATCATGCATGCATGTTTCAAAATATCTCATTTCACGTACCTAACTTCATAATACCAAAATCACCCCGCACATTTTCATTATACCTTTCCTTTTATTGGTCTCAAAAGTTTTTCTCTTTAAATTTTTGATCTACCCATTTAAAAGTTACTATTCTCAATTTACGTTGACGAATTCAGATATGAGGGCATAGATACATTAAGGAGGCTTCTTGGAGTACATTGGTTTTGGTTTGAAATGATTCGGAGTTCTCTATATGGTGGCAAAAGGCGATTCGCTCGCCCCCAGCGCCCCCGCCAACCCGTCTCAGGGTCAACACAGAGGAGCTAAATCACGGGCGCTACTGTTAGGATCTGGGATGGCTAGAGAGGGGGGGGGGGGTGTGAATGACACCCTCTAAAAACTTTGCTTCTTTCTCCCTACGATCGAGTTAGCAGCGGAAAACAGAATACAACAGAAACAAAAAGATAACAGAGAATGAAACAGGATTTTCAAGGTTCGGGGATAACTTGCCCCTACTCCTTGGCGTGCCCGTGAGGTGGGCGATCCCTTGACCTTCGGCAGGTCAGGCCCCGGAGTGAATCCGGCTAAAGACTTCTCCTTCTCGGTGGAGTAACCTCTCCACAAGCGTCTCAGAAATATATCAGATGAAGCACAAGAGACTTGAGAATAAGCTTACAGAACAGATGCAAGCACAATCACCAGTAGAAAATGAAAGATCAAGAAGACTGCGCAGAGAACACTAACAACAACTCAACAGCCACACTTCATAGTTAGTTCACTCTGTTAGTTGCTTCGTTGCCTTCTCTGCTTCGCCAACATCTTCTTAAGTCTTTCTTCTGCACACATACAGGCGTCACCCACTGACCTCTTCTGAGCTCTCAGCTCTTCAGCTGAAGCTTCAGGTCAGTCGTCACCCACTGACCCCATCTGAGCTCTCAGCCTACCTCCTCTGCTAAAGCTTCAGGTCGTCAGGTGCCGTTGAAACCTGCAAATGTATATCAAACAAAAAGACACCAGAGAAAGTCACCCTTGACCCTTCTTCTTGCTCCTTCACTCGAATATCAAAGCCCTGTGTTATCTGCACACTCACAGACTCATTAGCGAAGCAAATCAGAAGCAAATCAGAAATTTGACAACCATTTGAATTAAAGTTCTGAGGTGTTGATCGGTCACCTTGACCGATTAGACACCCTCCTGACCAATCAGACTCTATTCTGATCGATCTAGTGTTGTTCTGATCGTTCTCACTGATCGATCAGAGCCCAGGGGATCGATCACCAGACCGATCCTTAAACCTACTGGAAATTCAGGTCAAGCCACCTGATCGTTCTAGGTGACCGATCAGGAGGGTTCTGGACCGATCAGGCAACCTCCTGATCGGTCCAGGAGGGGTCTGACCGATCACCAACATTTCTCTGACCTCACAGAATATTTTCTGATCGGTCACCACACCGTTCAGAAAACCTTCTGTTTCCTCAGAAGCTTTCTGGATCAGTCAACAGACCGATCAGACATCCTGGATCGGTCCTGTGACCGATCTACTATCGAGAGAGTTCGTGCCAACTCCCTGATCGGATTTCAGACCGATCCAGCCAATCATTTCGACCCTGAGTCCAGAGAACAGGCTCACTTGCCTTCTCTGACTCAGTCTGGTCCCGGAGAACGAGCTATCGAGCCCTCTCCGACTTATCCCGGTCCAGAGAACGAGCTACCGAGCCCTCTCTGACCAAAGTCCGGAGAACGAGCTACCGAGCCCTCTCCGACTCATCCCGGTTCAGAGAACGAGCTACCGAGCCCTCTCTGACCTAAGTCCGGAAAACGAGCTATCGAGCCCTCTCCGACTCATCCCGGTCTAGAGAACAAGCTACCGAGCCCTCTCTGACCTATGTCCGGAGAACGAGCTACCGAGCCCTCTCCGACTCATCCCGGTCCAGAGAACGAGCTACCGAGCCCTCTCTGACCACAGTCCGGAGAACGAGCTACCGAGCCCTCTCCGACTCATCCCGGTCCAGAGAACGAGCTACCGAGCCCTCTCTGACCTAAGTCCGGAGAATGAGCTACCGAGCCCTCATCGACTCATCTCGGTCCAGAGAACGAGCTACCGAGCCCTCTCTGACCACAGTCCGGAGAACGAGCTACCGAGCCCTCTCCGACTCATCTCTGTCTAGAGAACGAGCTACCGAGCCCTCTCTGACCACAGTCTGGAGAACGAGCTACCGAGCCCTCTCCGACTCATCCCGGTCCAGAGAACGAGCTACCGAGCCCAAGGTAGTTAAAATCGGGATTTTAACTTGAATCGGAAGGGGTACTTAAAATCGTAAATCTTAAAATCGTAAATCGTATCGTAAGATTTTATAAAATTCCTATATATATGCATATAAAATTATAAAGTCGTATATATGGATGTCAAATAGCATAAATAATAAAAAACCTTTTAAATCGCTAAACAAATTTAGATAAACTTGCATTCATAATCAATATTACATCAAAAATGTCATCCATAAGCCATAAAATAGTCAAATAACTTCCACCAACCGAGCAGGGAAGACGCGAGCAAGTGGAAAGATGAGAAGAGATGCGACGGGATTAGCCGATTAGGGCACGCACGCGACTTGGAAAGCGGGTTTTTTCAGATTGAACCGTTTTTTTTTAAAATGAACCGGGTCCAATGGAAAAAAAAGATTTTTTTTTAAAATCGTTAAAATCGTATTTAAATTGTAAAATCGCGATTTTAAGGATTAAAATCGCGATTTAAAGGGATTTTAATAAATTAGGATTTTAACTCCGATTTAAATCGTTCGGAGGTCAAAAATCGTAAAATCGTAGGATTTTAAGATTTAATCGGGATTTTAACTACCATGACCGAGCCCTCTCTGACCAATACACTTAATCCGAACTTAACTATCGGATCTCAATTCTCACTCAACCGAACTTAAATCGGTGTCAAGATCAAAACAACAATTAGGTCAGACTGTATCAACAATCTCCCCCCGCAATAGTTAAGTTCGTTAACAAATCCTAAACTTAACTAACCATCCTCTCCCCCTTTGTCAAACACCGAAAAGGGTGTAGACTGGTTATTAAGTTTAAACTCTCCCCCTTAACACAAGGGTCTCTCCCCAAAACCAAACCAAAAGAAACGAAGAGTAATTTTTGAGAGGCATATAACAGAGATATATCATGGCAAAAAAAAAATATATGCATCATATGCAACTAAGTATCGCAGTAAGGAGTAAACACAAACTATAACTGATGACTGAAATAAACATCAAAACAAACAAGCACAACATATCAGGGAAAGCCCTGATCGGTCTCCTTGACCCATCACGATCTAACAATATGTACTCACAAAATGAATATATACTCCATAGGATTATGCATAATGATGCATAACTTCATTGTGTTTATAACATAATGAATAAATCTACATTTTCCACGTAATATATCAAATTGATCACCATATGAAATCTGCATAAATGTCACTCATTTATCATATAGCATATCATATCAGTTAAGCTTGGCATAGATAATGCCATGTAAAACCCTTACATGAAAAAGAATCTAAGTGATCTACATAGTATAAAGCACACGATATACAACAATAAAACTAATCATTCTAAGCAATCCATAGTAAGAACAAGTTATATGTCAACCTAAGCCATCCATGTAATAGTTTTTCTTGTTTTTTTTATCTGTCTAAAACTTGTTGATTCATTTGGTTTTAACTTGGAGTCTGGACTTGTTTATGCGGTCTTGTTCAGTGCAACTTGGAGTCTTTGAACTTATACTATCGACTAGCATGCATAAGCAATCCACTTACCCACATGCGACATTGTTCAGTGTTGCTTAGATTGCATGATGAGCCAAACTAGAAATTGAATCTATGTGATATGACTCAATGACTGTAAATATAATATCTATATCACTGCATATGGACGTACACAGTATGTTTGTAGAATTGTGTGAACCATTATCAATTTATTTTCTTGTAATAAATCGTTGGCTTATTTGTTTCACTAATCTGTTGTCATTCTCCTGTTGGATGGAGGATGAGTTGTTTTATGATAGTTCTTTTGAAATTTGTGGGTTTTCATTGTCAAGAAGGCATGGAGAATTGCCTCAATTTTGAAACTAGTGTGACCTTGTGCATGGATATATTGTCATTTGTTGTATGAACAATTTTCTTGACTTGTGGTCTTTGCGAACATGCTTTATTGCTTTTGTTCCTTAACCAAAATCTATTCCTCCACACCCAAAACTGATAATCCAATTTAATCTATAGTTCCAAGTTTGTATCAAGTCCATAGTCCCAAGTTTGTCTTAACTATAGTCCTAATTCTCAATTCTATTGATAATTCATCGATTAGATTAAGTTGGATAATTCATAGTCCCAAGTTTGTCTTAACTATAAAATCCCAAAACAAGTTTGTATCAAGTTTGTTCCAAAAACAATGCTCCAACCAATTTACTTGATTGGAATGTCCAAGTATATTTCTTGGAACCAAATACACATGTATTATGCATTGGTTTTCCCCTTGACTAGAAGGACATTCTTAATTCTAAGACATTCGGATATTTAAATGTCACCTATTCCTACAACCTTGAGACTAACATTGTTACCGAATGAAACATTACCTCTACTTTTGTTTTGTATGCTAGTGAATGACGATTTATCCCCGGTCATGTGTTTGGAGCACCCACTATTAACAAACCATGTTGATAGATGCTCCCCCTCAACCAATGCCTACACAATACGAAAGATAAATGATTTAGGTACCCAAACCTTGGGACCTAATGCACCTACAATGCAAGTCTTTGATACCCATGCCTTGGTCATTTTCTTTCTAAGTCCTTGAACGCTAGAAGCATTTGATAATTTAAATTGGGTTGTAGACATCAATGACACAAAACTAGGTTCCTTATATTGGTAACCTATACCGACCTTGTTGTAGACCGCTCTTTGGGAGTTGAGGATCATATCCAAGGTCTTAGAGCTATTTGAAAATTTCCCAAGAAGATTCTTGAGATTTTCAACTTCATTCTTTAAGGCCTTGTTCTCATCCTCAAGGACCTCAACGTGCAAATCATCAATTTCATCATCCTTAGAAGTTTTCAATTGTTCTACTTCTAAGGATTTTACCTTGTCCTTAGATTTTTTAAGCGAAGTAGTCAAGCAAGCTATAATTCTATAACACTTATCAAGCTCGGGAGAAATTACCTCTTCATCATCCGAAGATGATGAAGCCGCGATTGAAGGATCACTTGATTCGTCACCACTCTCTATGTTTGAATCTTCTAATGCCATAAGAGGCACGTGACGAGTGCTCTTCTCCTCCTTCTCCTTCTTCTTTTCCTTCTTTTTTCCTTTGTCCCCTGCTACGAGAGCAATACCCTTCTCTTTTGGGCATTTGTTAGCAAGCTCATGTAGCTCCATTTCACAGAAGAAATCATTTAGCTTTACAATGGAAAGATCCTTGGATACCTTGTAGGCATCTACCATGGATGACCACAAGACATTCCTAGGAAATGACTTAAGTACATACCTTACAAGGTTACGGTTCTCGACCTTCTCATCGATCGAGTGCAAGCCATTGAGGATCTCTTTGAATCGACCATGAAGCTCGCTCATGGTTTCATAATCTTTCATGGAATGATTCTGGAGTTGGTTGAGGAAGAGATCCCTCTTTGCTATCCGGGAGTCTCGAGTGCTTTCATGTAGCTCTATGAGCTTGTTCCATAGATCTTTGACACTTGAGAAGGGACCAACCTTGATGAGTTGATCCTTGGTCATCCCACACTGCAGAGTGACCACTGCCTTGGCATCTGCCTCTCCTTTCCTTGTCTGTTCGGCTGACCATCTTGAGAACTCAAGCTCCTTTCCCTCAACATCCTTTGGAGGAGTGAATCCCTCCTTGATTGAAAACCACATGCCAATGTCTGTTTTCAGATAGTACTCCATCCGGGATCTCCAGTATTAAAAGTCTGCTCCATCAAAGAAAGGTGGACGATTGGTGCTGAAGCCTTCTCCTCTCAAAGACATCTTCTGCTCTTAGGGTGTTAATCCGGTTGAAAGAGCCCCAGGCTCTGATACCACTTGTTAGGATCTGGGATGGCTAGAGGGGGGGGGGGTGGGAATAACCACCCACTAAAAACTTTGCTTCTTTCTCCCTACGATCGAGTTAGCAGCGGAAAACAGAATACAACAGAAACAAAAAGATAACAGAGAATGAAACAGGATTTTCAAGGTTCGGAGATAACTTGCCCCTACTCCTTGGCGTGCCCGTGAGGTGGGCGATCCCTTGACCTTCGGCATGTCAGGCCCCGGAGTGAATCCGGCTAAAGACTTCTCCTTCTCGGTGGAGTAACCTCTCCACAAGCGTCTCAGAAATATATCAGATGAAGCACAAGAGACTTGAGAATAAGCTTACAGAATAGATGCAAGCACAATCACCAGTAGAAACTGAAAGATCAAGAAGACTGCGCAGAGAACACTAACAACAACTCAACAGCCACACTTCATAGTTAGTTCACTCTGTTAGTTGCTTCGTTGCCTTCTCTGCTTCGCCAACATCTTCTTAAGTCTTTCTTCTGCACACATACAGGCGTCACCCACTGACCTCTTCTGAGCTCTCAGCTCTTCAGCTGAAGCTTCAGGTCAGTCGTCACCCACTGACCCCATCTGAGCTCTCATCCTACCTCCTCTGCTGAAGCTTCAGGTCGTCAGGTGCCGTTGAAACCTGCAAATGTATATCAAACAAAAAGACACCAGAGAAAGTCACCCTTGACCCTTCTTGCTCCTTCACTCGAATATCAAAGCCCTGTGTTATCTGCACACTCACAGACTCATTAGCGAAGCAAATCAGAAGCAAATCAGAAATCTGACAACCATTTGAATTAAAGTTCTGAGGTGTTGATCGGTCACCTTGACCGATCAGACACCCTCCTGACCAATCAGACTCTATTCTGATCGATCTAGTGTTGTTCTGATCGTTCTCACTGACCGATCAGAGCCCAGGGGATCGGTCACCAGACCGATCCTTAAACCTACTGGAAATTCAGGTCAAGCCACCTGATCGGTCTAGGTGACCGATCAGGCAACCTCCTGATCGGTCAAGGTGACCGATCAGGAGGGTTCTGGACCGATCAGGCAACCTCCTGATCGGTCCAGGAGGGGTCTGACCGATCACCAACATTTCTCTGACCTCACAGAATATTTTCTGATCGGTCACCACACCGTTCAGAAAACCTTCTGTTTCCTCAGAAGCTTTCTGGATCAGTCAACAGACCGATCAGACATCCTGGATCGGTCCTGTGACCGATCTACTATCGAGAGAGTTCGTGCCAACTCCCTGATCGGACTTCAGACCGATCCAGCCAATCATTTCGACCCTGAGTCCAGAGAACAGGCTCACTTGCCTTCTCTGACTCAGTCTGGTCCCGGAGAACGAGCTATCGAGCCCTCTCCGACTTATCCCGGTCCAGAGAACGAGCTACCGAGCCCTCTCTGACCAAAGTCCGGAGAACGAGCTACCGAGCCCTCTCCGACTCATCCCGGTCCAGAGAACGAGCTACCGAGCCCTCTCTGACCTAAGTCCGGAGAACGAGCTACCGAGCCCTCTCCGACTCATCCCGGTCTAGAGAACGAGCTACCGAGCCCTCTCTGACCTAAGTCCGGAGAACGAGCTACCGAGCCCTCTCCGACTCATCCCGGTCCAGAGAACGAGCTACCGAGCCCTCTCTGACCACAGTCCGGAGAACGAGCTTCCGAGCCCTCTTCGACTCATCCCGGTCCAGAGAACGAGCTACCGAGCCCTCTCTGACCTAAGTCCGGAGAATGAGCTACCGAGCCCTCATCGACTCATCTCGGTCCAGAGAACGAGCTACCGAGCCCTCTCTGACCACAGTCCGGAGAACGAGCTACCGAGCCCTCTCCGACTCATCTCTGTCTAGAGAACGAGCTACCGAGCCCTCTCTGACCACAGTCCGGAGAACGAGCTACCGAGCCCTCTCCGACTCATCCCGGTTCAGAGAACGAGCTACCGAGCCCTCTCTGACCACTGTCCGGAGAACGAGCTACCGAGCCCTCTCCGACTCATCCCGGTCCAGAGAACGAGCTACCGAGCCCTCTCTAACCAGTACACTTAATCCGAACTTAACTATCGGATCTCATTTCTCACTCAACCGAACTTAAATCGGTTCAACATCAAAATAACAATTAGGTCAGACTGCATCAACAGCTACTAGCCCGGATACTATGGCTTGCGCGTGGGGATAGCGGGCACATTGGCTTTGCTTGGTTTTGACCCCTAGATTTCATGATGGCAACACCCACGCTCTAGGTCCATCAACCGTGGATGTCTGGGATGACGACTAGTTTCCCTACCGCTGTACTATAGCCCCGGGGCTAATACCCCCCTTTCAAGCACTTAAGATAATGCACGGTGAATTGTTGTATGAGCATCGATTTCAAGAATGTCAAATGTCACCTGATTTTTAATTCGATAACTCTTTGTATTTATCAAAAGAAATATTGCTCAAAAGGAAACGCTGCAAATCATGTTGATCCGATCATAGATATAATATTGCTTAAAATTGATAAACTTTGATGAATGTTAGCCAGAATGTTGACATGGGATAACTGAACACATGCTTAGTAAAAGACTAAATTTTTGCTGATGTAAATCAGCATTCTACTTGTTATTTTAAAGAAAACACTATCAAATTGTTTCATTAGATTCTCTCAAAAAAATTGCAAAAATTCAAAGTCACAACCCAACCTTGATTTTGTATCCTACTTCAATCTTTGTTAATTCCTGTTTTTTTAAACCATTTTGAGGATTTCTATCTTCACGTTTTATTTTGATTCATTACTCTTGTTTCTAGTTTTATCTAAACTTGTGCAACTGTATTATTTGGTTGCTTTTGCATTTATAGTCATGTTAATGCTAGGAGTTCTAAGCTTTGCTAAAGATAAAGTTGAATAATAAGTTTTGAATGCCCCGTTTGGCTGTACACATAACTTTGTTGGGTGGGCCATTGTTGAATAGGTGTAAGATCTCTTGGTAATTCTACGAGTATGCTGCTTAAGCATAGAAACTATTAATGCCTGAAAACCTGAAGGTTAGGGAAGATTGACTATATGCAAATTTATTTTCAACGAACTATTAAGATCTGACTTCTCATTGCATTGATGCACTTCCCTCTACAGAATGCTGACTGTCTTATGCTTTTGACCCATGAGGATTGACATCCTTTGACATAGTGTGACTTTGCTATGATGCACAAGAGTCTTGTCCATCACCGACGGTGAGTAACAATAGCTAATGATGGCTCCTTTGTGGGAATCATTGGACAATTTAATCTAAAGGAAGGAAAGATATGAGGGTTACACGGAAACACTAAAGTCTACAAAATATGAATGTGACAAAAGCAAAGTGAGGAGTGATGGATATAACCATTGGTCTGGTGGTAGTGACATCCAATTCAAACTCTTAGAACACCTTGCCTTTCAATGGGGGATTATGCCCTTGTTCTTTTATTGGTTGCATGCTTGCTCCATTGGAAATTTGATTTGCTTGCCTATTTTATAGTCATGAAGATATTTTTTGCTAAGTGACACAGTTTGAGATTTAGGAATGGATTTAGAAATTTTATTTTAAATTTTGTAGTTTAACAATTCTCTCTCTATATTTTTATTTTCTAAGAGCTATTAAAAAATTTGTTATAATTTTAAGGTCTCGGGGTCCATCGACATCGGAGGCGTGCCTGTGCCGGTAGGGGTGAGTATTTGGTTAAATCAAACCGAACCGAATTAACCGAAATTGAATTAATTAATTTTTATTTTTTTGGAATAATGGGAGATTTAATCGAAATCGAAATGAATTTTTTTTATTCCATGGGTGAATTACCGGTTCAATTTTTTTTTTATTTCAGTTTATTCGGTTTAACCTAATAAGGATTTTTAAAATCTGAACCGAATTAACTGAAAAAGCCGATTTTTGGGGAAAAAACTGAATTACAACCAAACTTTTGCTCAACCCTATGTGTCTGTCTGCGGGCGGAATGAAATGTTTTGTCTGTATTAGACAAAATGATGCGAGATTTTAAACTATAATAACAACACAACACCAATTTTCAAGGCGCAAGCTTCTTGTGCCGTGCTTCTATCATTTTTTGGAACCCATGATAAAGACTTATACTGAGCTGAGAAACACAAAAAAAAGCTTTTTATAGTCTCTCTAAAATGTTCCATGGAACTTGACATTGTGTTGGAATAAAATTGTGGCAAGCTGATTTGCAAATAAGTTGCTAAAATTTAAGACAATGAAGTTTTCTAGGTTAGTATTTTAATACATGTCCTAACAAGTTTATGATTCCAAAAATGTTTAAAATTTTCAATGTACAATTTGCAAACTGATTTTAAATCACTTTGTGCTCTGAAATTTGGTATTGTGGTGTCACAAAATGGCTGTATGTTGATTTTCAAATTAGCTCGTCGGCAAAATTTGAGAAACTGTCCTTTTTTGGCTTCCTAGGATTATAATGAGTTTTATTGCGTGTTTGGAACCTCAAAAGTGTCAGAAATGTTAAGTCACCTTATGCCCAGGAGAAAATGGATTTAAGGGCTTGGGGTCTTAAACAATGGGTCAAAACTATAAAAGGTAAAATGGTGATTTTAATCTCTTAGGGAATTTTGAAAAAGACAACAAACTCTTGGGTGTAAAATGAAAAATTTTCATTCTAAGAAGTGACTTGTGTTGGACCTTATATTCTCATTGTGCTTAGTGCTGGGGCAACTCATGGTGGGGCGGGCCTGTCCGTCAAAAACTTGTCATATGGGCCGGGTGGGGTGGGCCGAATCACCATCTCGATGGGCTCGCCAAAAAATAATAATAATAAAAATATATAGAAAATATTGAAAATTTTAAGTTTGAGTTGCGGAATAGGCGGGTCAAGCTTGCCACGGGCCAACTCGTTTGTGCTCCTGACCTGTGCAGGTCGACCCACTTTAAAATCGGCTGATAAAATTTCAACCCAACTGGGTTAAATTTTTTAGCGGGGCAAGCAACCCGGCAGGTCCAATTTAATTTGACAGCTCTAATTATGCTTGAGGCACTGACTTCTTGAATATAAAGACTTAAACTTTAGATCCCAAATAAATATTTTTTATAATATGTTTATATAACTTTTGGCATGTTCATATTATTCAGAACTTGTTTGTAAAAGACAATTTATCCATCATGTGTATATTGTTTTTCCACTGTGTATATAACAACAATCAAGTGTTTAGGCTGTTAAGTAGGGTTATTTATATGGATTCTTGTACGCCATTAGACTCAATCCTCTGCTAAACCATTATCTATATTTAAATAAATTTTAAGTGTTTTCTTTGATCTCCCTCTTACTTGATTAATGTTTATATTTGTCATGATCTCATGTCGCCTAATTAGGACATTTATTGATTACCTAAGTAGTTTATACTGTCTCAAACATATCTCATAGAGTTTTCCTCAATAGATCGTGCGTAACTTTTATACTATTCATCTTAGTATGTCCGCACATCTATTTGAACATCCTCAACTCTAACTCTTAATCTATATTCGTGTGCTTGTTTTATAGTCCAACATTTAACTCTATATAATATAGCAAGTCGAATCATTTTGTAAAATTTTCTTTTAAGTTTTAGAGATATTTTATGATCACAAAAACACTAACTGCCCTCTCTATTTCAATCATTGTGTTTGTATCCTATGTGAAACATCTCTATTAACCCCCCACCCTTTTGCAAAAACAATGCTAAACACTTAAAATCTTCATTCAAAGATAACTTGTCATTTTATATTTTAGTAATTGTTTTACAACGTCTAATACTACTGAACATAAATTCCATAAATTCGGCCTTTAATCTACAAAGTCTAAAATTTTTAACTTCTAGCTTATCTTTTATGTGTCTCATCGACCAAATAATACAATCTAAAAAAAAAATGCACCATGGTAACATGTCTAGTGAACTCATTCATAAAAGTATAAAAAGGTATAAATTTAGAGTTGATCCTTGATGTTATTCTATTTTGATAGGAATGCTTTGGTTAATCCGCTGGAGTTTTACTCTTGTCATTACAAATTATGTTTTTATATATATCCATAATTATTTCAATATACGCTACACTAAGATTTTTTTTTTTTTAAAGAATTTTGCATATAATTTATTTCAGTACTGTGTCATTAGTATTTTCTAAGTGTCTTGCTTCTTTCTTTCTTCTTTTCTATCAATTGGTGAGAAGATGTATCATCGACCTTTCAGGCATAAATCAAATTAATTTTTGGCTTTTCGTCTCTTTCATTAATCTTTCTTTTTTCCATCACTCATAAAGTTTTATGGTATTACTTATTAACTCATTGCCCTTATAATTTGTATAAATTTGTGTCTCATTTGGTTTTTTATAGGGGGACTAGATTACTTATCCTCATTGATGAGCCATTTTCTTTAATTGCAATATTAAGTTGAATAGCTTCGTAAGCCATTCAATGCCTTGCTTCCTTAGACACCTTCACACCTCCATTAGAATATCATTTAGTCTAATTACTTTTTCATTTTCCATCTCATTTAATGTTCATTCTACATCTAAATTTTAATTCTCCAATAAAATATTAATTTTCTATACTCCGTACTTAAATTTCCTAAGCTAAATTGGTCACTTATAATGAAGTTGATTAAAATGCCTTTTCCATCACTCCTTCTTATTTACTTATCTTTCACTAGTACTCTATTAAAATTCATTTTAATGCCTCTTATATGTGTAAGATTATTTTCTCCTTTCTTGCATTATCTATTTTATAGATGTCCCTTTCCCCTCTTTTGTATTAAATTGTTGATAGACTTTAGTCACTACTTTCTCGATCTCTTTCTTAGTTACTGCATACTTTTTATAGTTTTCTTTGTTCTTACATTTCTATGACTGAACCTTTTCTTTTAGTTTCTCTTGTACTTTTGCTACTTTCTCATTTCACCACGAGGATTCTTAGTTAGTGGCGTCCATCCTCTGGTCATTTTTAAATTTGACACCATTTTATCTCATGTCATACTATAATGTATTTCTCTTAATACTTGTGGTCTTATTCTCTTTTTAAAGATATTCTGCTTCTGTCCTTTATTTTCTACCACTTGATCTTAGGAGCCATGTACGTTTTTCTTCTACTGAAACTATTCTTGAGGCACGTGCCTAACATCATTGATATGTTGGGTTGTTATGTCTTTTCAATCTTTATAAATTTTTCTATCATTTTTCTTTAATAAAGTTTATTTACAATTCATTGTTCTCACTTTTGAATGTAACTAGGTTGTTTTTCTCTCAAGCTGAAGGATATATATGCTATTATAAATTCATATGCCTTCCTGAAACCCTAAATCCAATATAATTTTTTTCTTCATTTTTGGTCCAAAACCATGACCCCCATGCACCCTATTATATTCTCCATTTCTTGCTCCTACATGCCCATTTAGTGCTCTTCCTATTAAAATCATCTTTGTTAGAATTTAATAGTACTGTCATTTAGTTCTTCCTAAAACCTATGCTTGGTGTTTTATCTAATCCTATTTAAGGTGCATATATGCTAATTACATTAATATATTTTTTTTCTATCACTATTTTTGAAAGCTATAATCCTATATCCCTTTTTAACTATTACTACTTTATACTTTAATTAACTATCTACACCAATATTTATTCCATTTATTGTTTTACATTTCTCATGTTTATTATAATTTAAAATTTAAGTTCTGAATCATCTTTATCTTCTTTCGTAGCTCTTTTGTTTCTTATAAATACAAAATGTTAATCATGGGGATGTATTTTTTGGTAGTTGCTAAGACGTTATGGTCGGATTTGTAGTTCCTTACGAGGAGTAACCTAGCTTTAGCGCAATAATTTAATGGTTCATACGTATCATTTGCTTATGCTTGAATGTGACATCTTAATGCAACCCTCCTTTATCCGGGCTTGAGACCAGCTATAGCGGAGTTGTTTCCGAATGTGTACTATTTACTAACTTCATGACATCCCAACCATACCTAAACAAAAACTTTAATGTTGACAATTACTCACTTGATTTATTTAAGTCAATATGTTGAACTTACACTTGCATATAATTTTACAATCTTTAATGTTTATTCATGGTTGCATCTATGTTAGTTTAAACATTGGTAAACTGTTTAAATCATATCTTTAATGTTTATTCATGTTTACATCTCTGTTAGTTTAAATATCTGTAAACTTTCTAAATCATACATTTAACTTTGCCTTTTTTTAAAACACACTCTCATTTTGAAAATTCCTAAAAGGTGCACCTTTCACCTTCTTTTTATTACGTATCCAAAACCCATAGCAAAATTTAATTTCGTTTGCTTCCTAACTTTTTTGTTTAAGAGGCTGAGTTTTTATCATTTGTGTCAAATAAAGATATTGTTGTCTTAGACGGAGTATTTTGAGTCAAAATATTTTGATGGTCTTCCTCAATTGTAAAACAAGAACTAAGACAAGATTTGTTCTCCCACAGCTCCTATGGGCATGATTTTGGGTGTTGGATGACCAATATGATATGTTTTGGGCCATTGAAGTCTTTTAATCTGAAACACTTTGATGACCCTAAACACTTCATTTCAACTCAATTTCAATTTCTTTTTTCACATAGATAGTCCTCCAACGGTTTTAAATATGCACATTATTCGAGAAAGGGAGAGATCGAAGAGACTTAATTAACAATAGATAAAATTTATTTAAATATAAATGATAATATAGTAAGGATCAAACTCAATGATGTAGAATGATTCATATAGTCAACCCGCTTAGTGGGATAAAGACTTGTTGTTGCTATTAGTCCTTTAAGGCTTTAAAAGACAAACTATAACTGGATCTCAACTCTCCTTTAAGAATACATGAGGTGCTGGATTACTGGTTCATCAAAGAGTTTGGGCTGAAGCACTCATATTGGCCATTCAAAACTTGAAATGTATTCTTGGGAGTGCGGGACCCAAATCAGTTCTTAATCTTGTTTTTATGTTGAGACAGGCTATCAAGGTATTTTGAACTAAAACATTTTAAATAATGTTTAGATCACATTTTCATAGACCTTGATACCCTTATTTGTTAAAAGTAATAGAGTTTCAATGCTCAACAAAAATTTTGAAAACGATATAAATTTCTTGAAACTTTATTATTTTGGGTATGTAAAAAAAGTGTGAGAAGGTAACTTTTGGGAAATTTCAAAGGGGTGTGATTTGGTAAAGGGTGAAAGTTAGGTGCTTGGTTTGAGAATTTTGCCTTAGAATTCAAGAGATTCTTTTCTGAGTGTTCTTCATCTATGCTCACAATATAATTACAGAATCAATTTATCCAACAATCCACTTGCTTGTATGTAAATTAACCTAGACTTTGAACTTCGACTAATATATAGCTTTAAATCTTGTATTTGTTTTTGTATTTCACCTAGAGTACATTTTTTTTTTCCAATCATATAATTTCCTTACTCCTTTTATTTTTTATTATCTACCTGTGGCCCTACTGAGTTACTTCTTTTGATGTATTAGATAGTGATGGCATCACTCCAGGTGTGCAATACATAACAAGTAAAATCTTGCACCACGGCATGCCTCATAAGAACAGTATTAACAAGTCTAGTTTCTTCTGCATGTGAATGAGATGTCATTTCAGCTGGTGTTCAGATTGAAATATGACATTCAACACTGCCACAAGCACAGATAATAGGAAATTAATGAGAGAATATAAGTGGATAAATTGTAAATATTTTCATACAATTGAAGCAAATCAAACATTGAGCTGCATTTTTAGGAAAATTGGGTCACGAGATGAACAAAATTCTAGGGTCAATAATTCCATCATCTGAATGCAAGCAAGCAACTGACGAAACTGTGAATTTCCATTATTATTCAAATTTCGTTTGTTACATGGGTGTACATCTTTCAAAAGTTATGTTCTCATAATAGTTTTGCTGTCTCTTAATTTATTAGATAAAGAATTACCAGATCCGAAGAGGACAACAGTGGTGTGCTTTGGAGTACTTTGACTACCCTGATGAAGGTAAGTAATTTATTCAAGCAATGGGTCATCCATGTTTGTTTCATAATCACTGGAACTTTAAGCTATAGCCTTAGCCTTGGATCAGTTATATATATATATATATATATATATATATCAGTGTTTTAAAAAAATCGCTAGGCGAGCGGCCACCTGCCGCCTAGCGCCTAGGCATTTTTTAAATATTTTAAATAATTATAAAAATATATAAAATATTTTATAATATCTAAATTTAATCATAATATGCATAATTTATTCAACATACAATGAAAATAACAAAAGTATACAAAATAACTCATATAATCTTATATCCCTAATTCTTCTTTTAGTTCATTTCCATATTTCTCCAACACTTCCTCTATATTGGATTCATACTCAAAATCCATGACATCTCCGTCATCTCCATCCGATACAAATTTTTCTTCATGAAGTTCTTTTACATCTTCAATATTTGTCTCAACATCATCATCTCCACCATCAACAATCCATCATAGTGCTACATTCCTTTACCCAATTGCAATATTGTTGGGGAAAACCAAAACCAACAAGAGCATTTATTGAGAAATCCCAATTCACCATATCAAATGCCTTCTTTAGATCAACCTTTATCATCCATCTTGGAGAGATTCTTTTCCTTGCATACTTAGTAGTTCTTGTGTGAGGAGGACATTATCACCAATATTCCTTCCTTGGACAAAAGCCACTTGAGCCGGATCCAGTAAGAAATCCAATACTTTAGAAAGCCGGTTCGCCAATATCTTGGTAATCACCTTATAGAATACATTGCAACAAGAGATCGACTTATAATCCGTTACACTAACCGCATGATCCCCTTTCGGCACTAGAGATATCAAGGAATGATTCCATTGTCTCAACAACTTTCCCACCTCAAAGAACTCTTTTACCGCTGTAGTAAAATCATCTCCAACTATATCCCATGTAGAAGTAAAGAATTTCGCACCAAACCCATCCGGGCCGGGGGCTTTTTCACTTCCAATGTCATGTAGCGCCTTTTTTATCTCCTCCACACTTACCGGCTTGGTTAAGTCTTCACTTTGACTTCTATTAAGGCATCTACCCGGCATTGAGCTGCTGTCCATATGCGCACACTCTTCATTTTGCCCAAGTATGCCATGGAAAAATCAACAAACTCTTCCGCTACTTCACCCAAACTAGTTGTTTGATCACCATTCCTTTTCTTGAGTGTTATGATGGCATTCCTCTTGTTGTTCCTTTTGATCACATTATGAAAGAATTTAGTGCATTTGTCCACACTTCTCAAGTATACATTCTTGACTCTTTGTTGATAGAATAGCTTCTCTGCTTCTGCAAGTTGTATTGCCTTTCTTTGGATGTCACTATAATTAAGAGGGAATGTGCCCCTGAAAGTCCCACTCTTTGTGCCTCCTCTAGAGCTTCATTCGCCCTCTTTGCCTTCTCCGAAATATTATCAAAGTGGTTTTTATTCAGCTCTCTTAATCTTCCCTTCAATTGTTGCAACTTGCTTCTTAGGATGAATTGAGCATGTTCAAAAACCGGGGCTGCCCATTCTTCTTCCACTATCTTCTTGTAATCCTCATGTAGAGTCCACATATTCAAGAATTTGAAAGCTCTCTTAGGTGGTCTATCCTTGGGCAATATATGCACAATGGCACAAGAGTGATTCGATAAGCATCCCGACACCAAGAAGTCCACATACGCATCAATGTCCTTAAGAAGCCAAGGGGAGTTAACCATTGCTGCTTTATTTAACTTGCAAGAGACCTCCACTTTAGTCCAAGTATATCGACATCCAAGGGTGTCTATGGTTTCTTTAGTGGAAGAAGGGGATTGAGGCAAGGTGATCCTATTTCTCCTCTACTCTTCGGATTATGTATTGAAGTACTATCAAGGAAGATAAAAGTAGCGTCCGATCAGCCCTCTTTTCACTTCCATCCAAGGTGCAAAGAGGTTGGTATTACACACTTGATATATGCGGATGACTTGATGCTTTTCGCACGTGCCGATGAATCTTCAACCGGGCTTTTTGCGGGCTATTTGAAGGAATTCGAATGTGAAGCGGGACTCAAAGCTAATCCTATGAAATCACAAGTTTTCATGGCCGGGGTGGATAGCAACACCAAGGGACGATTATTGCATATACTTGGATTTCAAGAAGGGTCGTTTCCGTTCAAATACTTGGGCATTCCTATAGCGGCGGAGAAACTACGTATTGCAAATTATTGTCCACTCTTGGAGGCGATCACAAGAAGAATGAATGCATGACCTAAGAAGACTCTATCACGTGCCGGAAGATTGGAGTTGGTTAAGACGGTTATTCAAGGGGTGGAGTGTTATTGGTTATCCGTTCTCTCTATTCCAATTGGGGTTATTGAGAAGATCAAGGCTCTTTGTCGATTGTTTGTATGAGATTCCAAGTGCCCACCCATTGTCTGGAATAAGGTATGTTTGCCAAAGGAAAATAGGGGTTTGGGGCTAAGAGACCCATTAGCATGGAATGAAGCATTACTTTGTAAGATGCTATGGGAGATCCAAACAAGAAGGGAGTCTTTATGGATAAAATGAGTGCATCAACAATATATAAAGGGGGCTGATTTTTGGGCGTGGGAAGCAAAACCAAGTGACTCTCCATTGATAAAAAGACTAATAGAGATTAGAGAAGATTCGGTTGAAATCAAATGTGGTTGGCCAAGCAAATATGAAGTTTATAGAATGGTTTGCATCAAGAAGTGAAGGAGTAAGTAAGACATATGGGTTTCTCAAAGGATCTATTGACAAACCACATTGGGTGGGATCATTATGGAGGCCGGAAATCATGCTAAAGCACCGAGTCACTGTGTGGTTATTTGCACAAAGGAAGTTGCGTACGACGGATAGATTGGATTGTGTGGAAAACAAACTTTGTTTGATGTGCCGGCAAGCGGAGGAGTCAATAGACCATCTTTTCTTTGCATGTTCTTATGCTAGTACCTTATGGCAAAGGATAAACAATGGTTGGGCATAAAATTCAGATTTATGAAGGTGGAAGAGCTTCTCCAAGTAATGGGACAGCGGTATAAAGGAAAAGGAAGAATGTTCAAAGCACAGTATCTTGCCATCTCTAGTGCAATTTATAGTATTTGGCGGGCAAGGAACAAATGCAGATTTGAGGGGACACCGACCAACATAGAAGACACTTTTCGGAAGATCCAGATTCATGTGCATTGATTCGTGGATTTATCCTCAAGATAACCTCAAGGTGGAATAAATGCAAATGTGGGTTGCTATGTGTGGATGTGCTATTGTGATTTTCGTCCAACATGGGCTGCTTTGTGATGTCTTGTGTGTGATGGGTTGCCCGTTTGGGCAGTGAGGTTGTGTAAGGTGTTGCCCATGGATGGGCTGTGAGTATAAGTAAGAGATGTTTTGATGTCCGCCCGTGATAAGGGGCTTATTGGATGTAGTTTTCGCTTACATGTGCTAAGTGAAGGATCTCCCTCACTGCACATTTTAATACATGAACATTTTCAAAAAAAAAAAACAATCCATCATAGTGCTGTAGTTTCTTCACTAGTAAGTAACACATCAACTAATTTTTTTTTTTCTTATCTTCTCTTTTTGTTTATGATCTTGGTATTGAATTGAGCATAGACTAAATTGTTCAACCTTTCAATATCTAATCTATTTCTTTTCTTTGTATGAATCTACATTAAAGAAAAATATTAATATTGAATACATATTTTGATATTTAGTAATTAATAGTTAGTACATTATACACAATAAGTAATTAAGTGCATACCCCCTCAAAAATACTCCAATTTCTTTGACAATCAGAAGAACTTGTAGTTAAAGAAAGGATTCTTTTAGCTATCTTTTGCAATTTAGGTACACTATTTCCGAAAAGATGCCACCATCCAACTAAATAAAACAAATCAAACAATAACAATAAGCAAAATCAAGAAACAAGCAATAAAAATTACAAAATAAAGTAAACAATTATTATTTAATTCTTAGCAGTGTTATAAAAAGCGCTAGGTGGTAGGCGGACGACACCTTTTAAAATACTGATATATATACACACACACGGTTTTAATATGCTGCCCATACTGCCTAGGCGGCACATTTTAGAACACTGATATATATACACACACACGCTTTTGATATGTTGGCCACCCCATGTGCGCACTCCGCGTGCCGGTCGGGGGTCTGCCCATGTGGCAGGATTGATTGCCACCTGCCATGTATATATAAAGGTCTCTCGCTCTCTCTCTCTCTCTCTCTCTCTCTATATATATATATATATATATATATATATATATTTATTTATTTATTTCTTTCTTAAGGAAACTTGGGGTTAGAAACCCCACAGTTTTCCTTTCAAAATTATTGAAATGACTATTGATTAAAAGTAAATGGATATGACATACTTAGGAAATAAGACAAAGCAATATAAACACACATACTTTTTAAAGCATTTTTCTTCATCTAATAATTATAAGAAAACATGTTTTCTATAGTGTCTTGAGGGGTGTTTTACAAGACTACATTCCCTACCTTGGCAAATCATGATGTTGTTATGGTAGAGCATTCCAATGTGCTTTTTGTTAATTCAGTGATGTAAGTTATAGTTGCTGACATTTTAATATTTTATTGATTCAAAGGAGGTAAGAGAATTGTGTGTCCCACCCAAATAGTAGAAATTAACACAACGTTCCTGAGATGAAAAATGCTTTTCTTGATGAAGAGGACATCTACTTGTTGTTGAATGAATGAATGCAAGTACAATTTCATTTTGCTCGTGAATGTAGAATATAAATTAACTTTGATAGTTCCATATGACAACAATTATTTACTTGGAATATGCTAAAGGGACTTATTCCTCACATATCCCCGAGTAGCCCCTTCTAGCTGTCTATTTGCTATTATTAACAAATAAAGAACATTACAAATAGAGTCCAACATCTTGCATATTTAACACGATCTAAAGATGACCTCATTCATGAATTAAGATACTTTTCCCCTGAAGCAGTTGAGGTAATATATGATCCTTATAACTACTACCTAATGATCTAATGTAAGAGGATCTGTAGATTTTTATTATCGTTTTTTGTAATTTTATATTTTTGATATTTAAGGTATTTTTGGTAATTTTTATCTTTTTATATTTTATACTTTTGAGTCCGTTTAGAGATTTTAGGATATAACTCTTTTTCCTTTTTTTGGATTTTTTTCCCTTCTTTTGCATGATAAGAATTATAGTCTATATATTAGGATTTATTTCTATATTTGTGTTTAAAGTTTAGAGTCTATATAAACACTTGTATTGTTGCTTGAGAAAATTAATTATCTATTACAACAATAACAACCAAGCTTTATCTCACTAAGTGGGGTCGACTATATGAATCCTTTTACGCTATCGGGCTCAGCCCCTATTATATCATCATCTATACAACAACAACAACAACAACAAAGCCTTATCCCACTAGGTGGGGTCGGCTATATGGATCCTTTTACGCCATTGAGTTCTATCCCCTACTATATCATCATCTAGATTTAAATAAAATTTATCTTGTTTTATTGTTGCCAACCAAGTCTTTTTTGGTCTTCCTCTCCCTCTTTTAATGTGCGTATTTATCATAGTTTCACATCGTCTAACAGGGGCATTTATTGGTCTTCTAAGTACATGTCCGTACCATCTCAAACGTGTCTCCCGAAGTTTTTCTTCAATAGATGCAACTCCGACTTTCTCTCTAATACTCTCATTCCTTATTCTATCCATCCTCGTATGTCCACACATCCACCTTAACATCCTCATCTCTGCAACTTTCATCTTTTGCTCATGTGCTCGAGTCATAGCCCAACATTCAGCACCATATAACATAGCAGGTCTAACTGCCGTTTTGTAGAACTTCCCTTTAAGTTTTAGAGGTACTTTACGATCACATAAGACACCCGATGCTAATCTCCATTTCAACCATCCTGCTTGTATTCTATGTAAGACATCTCTCTCAATTCCTCCATCACTTTGCAAGAACGATCCTAAATACTTAAAGTTCTCGATTTTAGACAACTCATCATCTCCTATCTTAACAATTGTTTCACTACGTCTAGCATTGCTAAACTTAAATTCCATATATTCAGTCTTTACTCTACTAAGCCTAAAACCTTTCATTTCTAGAGTTTCCCGCCAAGATTCTAGTTTAGCATTTACTCCTTCACGTGTCTCATCTATCAAAACAATATCATCTGCAAACAACATGCACCATGGCACTGTATCTTGAATGTGCCTAGTGAGTTCATCCATGATTAGTGTAAAAAGATAGGGACTTAAAGCTGATCCTTGATGTAACCCTATCCTTATTGGAAATGCTTCAGTCAATCCACCTGAAGTCTTCACTCTAGTCGTTACATCTTCATACATATCTTTAATTAGGTCAATATATGTTACGCTAACGCCTCTCTTTTCTAGAATTCTCCATATAATTTCTCTTGGTACCCTATCATAAGCTTTTTCTAAATCAATAAATACCATGTGTAGATCTTTCTTTTGCTCCCGATATTTTTCAATTAATTGCCTAAGAAGATGTATAGCTTCTATTGTCGACCTTCCAGGCATGAACCCAAATTGATTTTCGGTTACCGTGGTCTCCTTCCTCAATCTTTTTTCTATTACTCTTTCCCAAAGTTTCATGGTATGACTCATTAATTTAATACCCCTATAGTTTGCACAATTTTGTATGTCTCCTTTGTTCTTATATAAGGGAACTAGACTACTTACCCTCCATTGATTAGGCATTTTTTTTGTTTTCAATATTAAATTAAATAATTTTGTAAGCCATTCAATACCTTTTTTCCCTAAACATTTCCATACCTCTATTGGGATATCATCCGGTCCCACGGCCTTTCCATTTTGCATCCCTTTCAAAGCTTGTTCTACTTCTGAAGTTTGAATTCTCCGATGAAAATTAAAATTTCTATACTCATTTGAAATACTTAAATTGCCTAAGTCAAGTTGGTCCCCTAAACTTTCATTAAAAAGTTGATGAAAGTAAATCTTCCACCGCTCTTTTATTTCGCTATCATTTACTAGTACTCTATCGCATTCATCTTTAATACATCTTATTTGACTAAGGTCTCTTGTTTTCCTTTCTCTTGCTTTAGCTATTTTATAAATGTCTCTTTCCCCTTCTTTTGTATCTAAATTTTGATATAATCGTTCAAAAGTTTTATTTTTTACTTCATTCACTGCTTTCTTAGCCTCTTTCTTGGCTATTGTATATTTTTTTAAGTTTTCCTCGTTCTTACAAATATATAATTCCTTATAAGCTATTCGTTTTTCTTTCACTTTCTCTTGTACTTTCTCATTCCACCACCAAGATTCCTTCCTTGGTGGTGCATGCCCCTTTGACTCACCGAGTACATCCTTAGCTACTATTTTCAACTTTGATACCATCTTATCCCATGTCGTATTAGAGTCGCTATATATTTCATCTAATGCTTGTATTCCTACCTTCTCCTTCAATATGTTTTGCTTCCCATCCTTTAACTTCCACCACTTAATTCTAGGAGTCGTGTATATTTTTCCTCTATTGATATTATAACTAAGGCGTATATCTAACACTACTAATCTATGTTGGGTAGTTAAGCTTTCTCCAGGGATAACCTTACAATCTTTACAAATCTTCCTATCTCTCTTCCTAACCATAAAATAATCAATTTGTGATTTATTATTCCCACTTTTGAATGTGATCAAGTGTTCTTCTTTTTTCTTAAAAAATGTATTAGCTAGTATAAGGTCATATGCTATCGCAAAATCCAATATAGTTTTTCCTTCTTCATTTCTTGTTCCAAACCCATAACCCCCATGTACTCTCTCATATTCTTCATTTTTCGCTCCGACATGTCCATTTAGATCGCCTCCTATTAAAATCATTTCATTTGGCGGAATGTTTTGTAATACCTCATCTAAATCGCTCCAAAATCTTGATTTAGTTTCTTCATCTAATCCTACTTGAGGTGCATATATGCTAATTACGTTCACAACTTCTTTCGCCACTACTATCTTGAGAGCTATAATTCTATCCCCCTTTCTAACTACACCAACAACTTCATCTTTTAAAGAACTATCTACAAAAATACCCACTCCATTTCTTGTTTTACTCTTTCCTGTATACCATAACTTAAAACCCGAGTTCTCTATCATTTTTGCCTTCTCACCTACCCATTTTGTCTCTTGCACACACAAAATACTAATTTTTCTCCTAATCATTGTATCTACTACCTCCATTGTTTTTCCAGTGAGAGTTCCTATATTCCATGTTCCAAATCTGAGACTATTACTTTTCTTATAATGTTTATTCTTAGTCCACCTATGGTGTGAGAACTCTTGCCTATTTAACACTACACCCAAGTTCTCATGGAGATGTAGCGGTCCTTGCCGAGACGTTACAGTCGGACCCTGCAACGCGAACCCTTGCATATTTAGCACTACACCCGGGTTCTGGAGATGTAGCGGTCCTTGCCGAGACGTTACAGTCGGACCCTGCAACGCGTTCCTTCCGGGGAACATCCTAGCATTAGCATAATACTTTAATGGATCCATTCATTGAGTATTTGCCATAGTTTTTTTTACGCTGGCTGGCAACCTAACGCAACCCTCCTCCTTTATCCGGGCTTGGGACCGGCCATGACTAGGTCGCCACAGGCGGAGTTTATTATATCATCATCTATATTTAAATAAAATTTATTTTGTTTTATTCTTGCCAACTAAGTCTTTTTTTTTGGCCTTCCTCTCCCTCGTTTAATGTGCGTATTTATCATAGTTTCACATCGTCTAACAGGGACATTTATTGGTCGTTTAAGTACATGCCCGTACAATCTTAAACATGATTTTTGAAGTTTTTTTTCAATAGATGCAATTCCGACTTTCTCTCTAATGTTCTTATTCCTTATTCTGTCCATCCTCGTATGTCTACACATCTACCTTAACATCCTCATCTCTGCAACTTTCATCTTTTGCTCATGTGCTCTAGTCATAGCCTAACAATCAGTACCATATAACATAGTAGGTCTAACTGCCGTTTTATAAAACTTTCCTTTAAGTTTTAGTGGTACTTTACGATCACATAAAACACCTGATGCTAACCTCCATTTCAATCATCCTGCTTGTATTCTATGTAAAACATCTCTCTCAATCTCTCCATCATTTTGAAAAAATAATCCTAAATACTTAAAGTTCTCAGTTTTAGCCAACTTGTTATCTCCTATCTTAATAATTGCCTTATTACGTCTAATATTGCTAAACTTAAATTTCATATATTCTGTTTTTACTGTACTAAGCCTAAAACCTTTCATTTTTAGAGTTTTCTATCAAGATTCTAGTTTAGCATTTACTCCTTCATGCGTCTCGTCTATCAAAATAATATCATCTGCAAACAACATGCACCATGGTATTGTATTTGAATGTGTTCAGTGAGTTCGTCCATGATTAGTGTAAAAAGATACGGACTTAGAGTTGATCCTTGATGTAACCCTATCCTTATTGGAAATGCTTCAATCAATCCGCCTGAAGTCTTCACTCTGGTCATTACATTTTTGTACTTATCCTTAATTAGTTCAATATATGTTACGCTAAGACCTTTCTTTTATAGAACTCTCCATATAATTTCTCTTGGTACCCTATAATATCTTGTGTAGATCTTTTTTTTTTTTTTTTTTTTGCTCCCAATACTTTTCAATTAATTGTCTAAGAAGATGTATAACTTTTATTGTCGACCTCCCAAATTGATTTTTGGTCATCATGGTCTTCTTCGTTAATCTTTTTTCTATTACTCTTTCCCAAAGTTTCATGCCATGATTCATTAGTTTAATACCCCTATAGTTTGCACAATTTTGTACGTCCTTTGTTCTTATATAGGGGAATTAGAGTACTTACCCTTTATTGATTAGACATTTTTTTTGTTTTCAACATCATATTAAATAATTTTGTAAGCCATTCAATACTGTGTTTCCTTAAGCACTTCCGTACCTCTATTGGGATTTCAGCTGGTCCCATGGCCTTTCCATTTTGCATTTCTTTCAAAGCTTGTTCTACTTCTGAAGTTTGAATTCTTCGATGAAAATTAAAATTTCTATACTCATTTGAACTACTTAAATTGCCTAAGTCAAGTTAGTCCCCTAAACCTTCATTGAAAGGTTGATGAAAGTAAATCTTCCACCGCTCTCTTATTTCATTATCATTTACTAGTACTCTATTACATTCATCTTTAATACATCTAATTTGAGTAAGGTCTCTTGTTTTCCTTAGTCAAATACTTCTATTTCCCTCATCTTTAATTATCTATTATTATATAAAATTCTCTTTTTCTTGGAGAAACTTGAAGGATGATGGTTATCTCTTTTTGTCTTATCCTCAATTCCTCTTTTTTCGTCAGCCCGCGGGATAATCGCTATCTTGCCCAACGTCAGTTGGTATCAGAGCTGGTAGTGTCCGATTGAGAAAACCGAGCTTCAGATCCAATGGAAAGTTGTCATGGTGGTGCTCGTGGCCGTGCCAAGAAGGTTCTGGTTGAGGAAGCCCCGCACCGTGGTCGTAGTACGTAAGACGTGATTGAAGATTTATCAAGTTGTAGATTTAACCAAGCATGTAGCGGCGATGAAGCAAAATCTTAAAGGTCGTGAGATACGTGGTTGAGAGGATCAACATGAAGATCTCAGATTTCTAATTGATCTACCCGAATTTTATGGTATGTCACAAATAGAGAATATTGTTGATTGGATCAATAAAGTGGAATGATTCTTCAACCATAAACAACTTCTAGATTGGATGAAGGTGATGTTAATTGTCATCAAGCTCAAAGGTCCAGCATCGCATGGTGGGAGCACTTGCGACACTCACGAGACCGTAAGGTAAGACCAAGGTCAAAGATTGGGAGAAGACGAAGGATATGAAAGGTCAATTTCTTCTCTTTAGATACACACAAACTTCATCTCAAAGATGATTAGGTTTTGCCATGGAGGATGATAGCTTCAATGCCTAAGAAGACCTTGACGAAGAGGTACTTTATGGCGATGACCTGAGACTTTAATCGTTCATGAGAGTTTGTTGATTGAGGAAAATACGGGAGATGAGACCGAGACGACTAATGATCCATTCTATGACGATTATGGATCGGATGTAGTGTTTGATGATGATCCTTTATTCTTTCTGGATTCATCTTCTGTCCAACAAGGTAATTCTGAACCTTTTATCAAATTAAATCAAGTCATTGATGGTAGAGTATCTAAGGAAGACTTAAGGCAAGATCAAAGAGATTAGCGAACCGGTGTACGATGATGATGAAGTTGACGCCAATGAGAGAAACAAAGCAAGATCGAAATATTTGGTGATGATGATAATGAGGTGGATGAAGTAGAAGAAGTTGGATCGAGCATCTGCACATTGATTTGTTGGTTTCTTCGATTTCTTTTGATCTCTTGTCAAGGTTGGACATGTGTGGCAGTCTCTGGAAAGTTTTTCGCCAATTGGTGAAGATCCAAGGCGTCAGCCAGTGGCGGAGGATGTTGCGCTGACCCTAGAGCTTGATGCTTCAGATGACATCGTTGCCTTCAAGCAGGCAGTGAGGAGGACGGTCGCTCGCTGCCTTCGCTCCTTGGTACGTTCGTTCTCCCGGCCAATGTATGGGATAGCAGCGTACGCTGCTCATGATTGAGGCCCTCCATGGTAGCACTGTCGTTATCGACTATATCATCGCTATACGTCCCGCAGAGACTGCCTGGACTGCTGCCTCCGTTGGCACCACCGCTCTCCACTACGCCGTTGTCGGCGGCTCCACGGCTTCTCGACAATACTCTGGTATGCTTGAAAAGGAGATGTGGTTGGATATCATACAGAATGCCAAAGACGGTGGCTTGGATGTCACCTAGAACTGTGTTCTGGAATGGCCATGGGCCGTCCCCTACCTAGTATTATTTTGGAGGGAATTATGATCTGGTTCGCTTTATTAAGCTGGTGAAGCAGGCTGGTCTCTACGTTATCATCTTCCGATCGGTCCTTATGTATGTACAAAATGGAACTTTGGGAGATTTCCTATCTGGCTAAAGTATGTTCTTGATATCAACTTCCGGACTAACAATGAGCCATTCAAAGCTGCGATAGAGTTTCATTGAGAAGTTTATCTCCAAGATGAAGTATGAAGGATTATATGAGTCACAAGGTGGCTCAATAATCCTCTCTCAGATTGAAAATGAATTTGGTCCGTTGGACTACTATGGTGGTGCCGTCACCGAGAATTATGAAATGTGGGCAGCTCAAATGGCAGTTGGCCATAATACCAGTGTGCCATGGGGCATGTGTAAACAAGGTGATGCACCTGATCCAGTAATTAATACTTGCAATGGGTTCTACTGTGATTATTTCTCTCCAAACAAGCCTTGTGAGCCTACCATGTGGACAGAAGTTTGGAGTGATTGGTTTAAGGAATTCGGAGGCACTATCCTTCAACGACCAGTTCAAGATCTTGCATTTGTTGTTACACATTTTATACAAAAGGGTGGCTCATTTATAAACTGTGAAGGAGACTTATGGATCAAAGTGAATGCTTCCATTAATGCGCAAGAACTGGTTCCATTGTCTTACGTCGACCATGGCAACAACGCTAACTGGCAAATGGAGAAGAGCTTGATGGATGCAAAGATGGACAATAACGACGTCCACGATGTCGTGCTCACCGACAGATCGATAAGGATTTCCAAAGTTCAGCAACTGCAAGTAGATTTTATGGATTTGGTTCTAGATAATCTTCCTCCCGGGTTACCACCTGAAACTACTCTGAACTTGAGGACGAGTTCTTTCAACCCCGGATGATTGATGAAGAGGATCTACATATTGTTATTATTGTTTTTAGTAATTTTTATATTTTTGATATTTAAGGTATTTTTGGTATTTTGGATAATTTTGGTAATTTCTATCTTTTTATATTTTTATATTTTGAGTCCATTTAGAGATTTTAGGATATAAGTCTTTTTCTTTTTTATTAGATTTTCTTTCCTTCTTTTACGAGATAGGAATTATAGTCTATATATTAGGATTTATTTCTATATTTGGGTTTAAGGTTTGGAGTCTATATAAACATTTGTAGCTTGAGGAATTAATCATCTATTATTATATAAATTCTTTTTTTGGGAGAAACTTAGAGGACTGTGGTTATCTTTTCTTGTCTTATCCTCAATTCCCTTCTGGATAATTGCCATCCTGCCTGGCGCGGTCATAACATGGGTTCTATAGAAATTGACTGATCACAAACTACAAACGAGACCTTTGCTCTCTCGACTACAAGATAGTTATGTTTTTCCACTAATATTTGGTATTTTGCGGTGTCACATTGTGACTCCCCTGTCGTGATACTAATGTAACATTAAGATCTATGATAGTGCTTACTGGTTTAGTTTATAGCAGGCTACTTCTTCAAACATTCCAAGTATGAACTTGCATGATTTTGTGTCTCTCTAAGCAAGCAACCTCTATTTTTAATTAAAAAATATAACAAGTTGATGACACTCATTCATTAGAAAATATTCATTTTATAACAGTGGTTAATGAAAGTTACAAAATATATGAAGCCAAAAATATTACTGACACCCTAGACATCGGAATGAACCGAAGCAAAGGGCACAAAGGTATGTTATGAATACTGATAAGGGAACCCATATGCTAACCCAATTTAAAGACTAGGATCAATCACTCCAATTGTTGAACAGGTTAACCAAAACAATTGTGAAGTTGAAGAGGTGCAACTAAAAGAGTTCAATAGAAACTGACATGAGCCATTCAATAGATCTTTGAAGAGGTTGACCTTACTCTATTGACTATTAGATAGTTAAATTTTTCAACCAATATTTGGTATTTTGCCATGTCACATAACCACATTGTGACTCCCTTGTCATGATACTAATGTAACATTAAGATCTATGAGAGTGCCTACTGGTTTAGTTTATATCCAATTGTTAATGATACGAAACTTATGCTCTGTCCCAATCACCTTGCTCACCCTTGAATCTTGAATAAAAAGAGAAGCCACATTCAATGTGACTGAATAATTCAAAGATTTAGTAATTCTACTAATAATATATAATAAGTTTAGTGTAAACTTTGGATATAAAATACAAAGGAAGCAAGGGTGAAACTAGGAAATCTCCAGTGCCCTTGACGAATGATTAAGATCCATGATTATTGTGACATTGGTAAGCCTCTTGGGTGATGTAAGATTAAAGGTGGCTTACCAAAGATGTGCTCAAAGACTCTTTAAGTTTAGGATCCAGGAGACACCTTAGAGCTATGGGATAGATAAGCAGTTGAGGTACCTTCTCTAGTGAAATGAGGTGACTGCCTAAGATACAACACTAACATCAATCTGAAACAGGATGAATCTTGACTACTCTACTGGAAAAATAAAGGTGGAACTAGACTGAGAGTTGATTGAGATGAAGTATCAAACTGAGCTGCATGAGTAATGTGAGATGGATGTCTAGGAAGAAAGCAATAAAAAGAGTAACACATCTTTGACATGCCCAAATCTCCTATATCGAGAGCATTTGGGTTTGCCTTGGCCTTTCTGATTGTCTCCTCGTGCCCCTCAAAAGATTGAGTTGACTACTAGGGAGGAGCGATCAACAATTGGAACAAACAATGGCAGAACTGTAGTTGAAGGCTTATATCATCTACATATAAACATCTGAAAGGGAAGGCCGAGGAACCTCTAAGGATATGAGATTTCAGCAAATCTAACTATAGACAGACAGTTTAAAGAAATATAATGGCGAGCAACCTGCCAAAGAAATTCTTTCAAATTTATGAAGTGATCAAGATTCTTAAGTTTGTTTGATCCTCGTAGGTAGGAGCTTATTAATGGTCAGTTATTGGCTCTTCTATGACAGTCTATTAATGCAAACCCCATGAGCACCTCCTAATGGTATTTCTATTTATAAGACTTGAACAAAGCTTAATAATCTATTCCATTTGCACAAATTAAACACCATCAATTGCTTCCAAGCTATCATTATCGATCTAAAAGATATTGAGTGGTATCATGCCTCACCTCATTTTGGTTCATAAATCATACTTAAACTATAGGAATTTACCAAAGGGTACATCTAAAGTTTGGAATTACCCAAAAGGCGCACCGGAGTTTGAGAATACCGTAAAGGCACACCTCTTTTCGGTGCCAAAGTTGATTTTTTCATCTCTTTCTCCCTCCTTTGCATGCAACAACCTTTTTCCTCTTAAATTAAATTAAACTTTTTTCTCTCCTTTGCATGCTCGGACGATCTGAATCAACACTACCACGAGCCTAGTTTGATTCAGATTAGGCCAACGTGGGCATGATTTCTCGGAGATCAGGACCATGTTCTAGTTGAAAGTTAGCTTAACATTATAGCACCTTCGGAGAGGCCGAAATAAGAGGACATCGTTGGTCTCCTTGCAGCCTCAGGAATTCATAGGACTAGTCCAATTAGACCTGTCTAGGTTCATTAATGGATTTTGGTCGAATCTGAATCAACATTACCATAGGCATAGTTTGATTTAGATTAAGCCCTCATTGGGCTTGATTTTTCGGAGATAAGGACCACGTTTTAGCTGAAAGTTAGCATAAATTGTAGCACTTTCAGAGAGGCCGAAATAAGCAATGGAAGACACTGTTAGACTTCTTGCAGCATCGGGAATCCATAGGACTTGAAATAGGTTTCAATCAGATTCGTCTAGGCCCATCAGTGGGTTTCGGTGAAAATCCACTGATGGATCTAGACAAGTCTTGTGGAATCCTAAGACTGCAAGGAGTTTAACGGTGATCTTTATTGCTTATTTCGGTCTCATGAGGTGCTACAATGTTATGTTAACTTTCAACTAGAACATGTTCCCGGTCTCTAAGAAATCAGGGTTGAATCAAACCAGGCCCGTGGTAGTGCTGATTTAGATTGTCGAGCCTGGTTTGAATCAAATCAAGCCAAACGTGGGCATCTTTGTTCAGTTGGTATTGAGAGATGAATTAAAGTGTTTACTCATCATTTATTTAATAAAAAAACACTAGTAGCGATAAGGCGGTTGAGGTTCATGTGGTACTGACAATAGATTCAATTATCACTATTCTGATTCTATAATGAAACTATCAGATGCACATGTGTCTTGGTCTCCTAGAAATCAGGCCCATGTTGGCCTGATCTGAATGAAACTAGGCCCGAACGATTTGAATTAGCACTACGACGGGCCTAGTTTGATTTAGATCAGACCCATTGTGGGTCTGATTTCCCGAAGATCAGGACCATGTTCTAGATGAAAGTTTGTATAATATTTTAGCACTTATGGAGAGGCCGAAATAAACAATGGAGGGCACTATTAGACTCTTTGCAGCCTTGGGAATCCACATGACCGAAATCCACTTACAACCTCATGAATCCACAGGATCAAAATCCATTGATGGACCTAGATAAGTCCGATTGGATCCATTTCAGGTCTTGTGGATTCCTGAGGATGCAAGGAGTCTAACAGTCTCCTTCATTGTTTATTTCGATTTTCGAAGGTGATACAATATTATGCTAACTTTCAGCTAGAACGTGATCTTGTTCTTTGGGAAATCGTGGGCTTGATCTGAATCAAACCAAGCTTGTGGTAGTACTGATTCAGATTGTCCGGGCAGGCAAAGTAGAGAGAAAAGTTTAATTTAATTTAAGAGGAATGAAATTGTTGCAAGCAAAAGAGAGGAACGAGAAAAATAAGTCAACTTTGGTAGAGGGGTAAAATTGGAAAGAAGTGTGCATTTTGGATATTCTCAAACTTCGGTGTGCCTTTTGGGAAATTTCAAATTTTGGGTGTGCCGTTGGTAAATTCTCGCTTGAACTATGATGGCCCATGAGCGGTTCTAAGGTATTAATTTTGTTCGTTTAACCTCTCTACAATAACAATTAAGTATCTAAAAATTGCTGTATTGTGTGTGTTGGAGGGATCATTAGTTTAGGATATTGGGTGCACAACGGGTTATAGCCAGGGATTTGGCTGTGAACACTGCTAGCCCAATAGTTTGGGTTGGGCTGGGATCGAGGGACATGATCGAGCAACAATGGGTCAATAATGAAACATATTGAATTTAGCTCTTTTATGCTTATTACAACTAGCTATTTCGATTTTCTACTGGATTCTTTCTATTTTGATTTTCATTGATTTTCTACTAGATATGAAAAGATTTGTAAACATTTCCATGAGATGCCTAGTATTTTATTGTTCTTTTGCACATTAATTGTCAATTCTTGATCATTGAGATTCATGGATAATTCGGATTAATATTTATATTATCTCTTTTTTTATCCCTTTAAACAAATTGAAGTGGTTGTAGTTTTTTTAATTGAAATCATCTTAGATCTTAAGTCTCTTATTACTTTAGTAACATTATTTGTAACCTCATATTTACAATATAGATGAATAGTTAGAATATATTAGTATCTTGTGTGAGTCACACAACAACGTAATAATGTCAGGTTTAGAGTATTTGCACTAGTGAGAGATCTTTGTGAGTCACAATGATAGAACAATCATAAGACTTTTGGAGTAAAAGATAAATGTGTCACCTTAGCGACTTCTCCAAGACAACCCCACACTCTCTAGAAGGGGGTAAATCACCGGGTGCATTTGCCTTAGCGTAGTGACCCTTTGCATGGGGAGGTCAGACAGTCTTGACTATTGCCTGATGAGTGGTTGGAGAGAGATGTGGTCGATGAGACTGAGCTACACAGATGTAACGGAGATGTCGCTTAGACACGAGTGACTTTTGGCAGCAAAGAATTACGCATAGAGAGACATAATTGAGATATGTGATTAGGGATCACCAATAGTTGATGACATGTGGAGAAGACCACATTGTTTGCCAATTAGAATCAATGTTTTGGTGGCCCAGATACGAGTCATGGGGAACTATTCCTCAGACAATCTTAGGTAGCCTCTTTTATTTATAGATACAATAATAACAACCTAGCTTTATCCCATAGGTGGGGTTGACTATCTGGATCCTTCTATGCCATTGAGCTCTATTCCCTACTAAATCATCATTTATATTTAAATAAATTTTCTCTTATTTTATTGTTGCTATCCAAGTATTTTTTGGTCTTTTCTTCCTCATTTGATGTGTATATTTGTCATAGTTTCACATCACCTATTTGGAGTATTTATTAGACATCTAAGTACATGCTCTTATTATCGTAAACATATCTCGGAGGTTTTTTCAATAGGTGCAAATCTGTCTCTCGTAAATATTTTTATTTCTTATCATGCCCATCCTTGTATGTCCGCACATCCACCTTAACATCCTCATCTCTACAATTTTCGTCTCCTTCTCATGTGCTCGAGTTATAGCTCGACATTAAGCTTCAAATAATATTGCAGGTCTAACCGTCGTTTTGTAAAACCTTCTTTTAAGTTTTAAAGGTATTTTATCATCATGTAGAATAATTGACACTCTTGTATTCTATATAAGACATCTCTCAATCTTTTAATTCTTTTGCAAATATGATCCTAAATATTTAAAATTATCAGTTATAGACAGCTCATCGTCTCTTAATATTAGTGTAAAAAGATACGGACTTAGAGTTGATCCTTTATACAATCTGATCTTTATTGAAAATATTTCGTTTAATCCATAGAGTCATCACTCTTATCATTATATCCTCATATATATATTCTTTATTAATTCAATATATGCTATGCTAATACTTTTCTTTTCAAAATTCTTCATATAATTTCCCTTGAGATTCTTGTTATAAGTTTTTTTAAGGTCAACGAATACCATTTGTAAGTCTTACTTTTGTTCATGATACTTCTCAATTAGTTGTTTGAGAAAATATTTAGCTTTTATTGTCGACCTTCCTAACATAAATCCAAATTGATCTTCGATTACCATGGTATCTTTCCTCAGTCTTTGACCTTCCATACATTTTTTTTGTTCTTAATATCAGATTAAATAACTTTGTAAGCTATTTAATACCTTATTTTCCTAGATACTTCCATGCCTCTATCGGAATATTATCTGTTCCAATTACTTTTCCATTGTGCATTCCATTTTCTAATTTTTAAAATTTAAATTCTACGATATAAATTTAAATTTTTATATTTATTTGACCTACTTAAATGACCTAAGTTAATATCACCTAAACATTATTAAAAAGTTGATAAAAATTCTTTTTTCCATTGCCTTTTTATTTACTCATTATTTAATAATACCCTACGACATTCATCTCTATACATCTTATCTAGAGAAAGATCTTTTGTCTTCCTCGTCTTCGCTTTAGCTATGTTGTAAATGCCTTTTTTTAATCTAATTTTTGATATAACTGTTTAAAAGTTTTATTCTTTGTTTCATTCACCGTTTTGTTAGTCTCTTGGGTACTATATAATTTTTCAAGTTTTCTTTGTTCTTATAAGTGTATAATATCTCATAGTTTATTCTTTTTTTTTCTTTACTTTCTCTCGTACTTTTTCATTCCATTACTAAGATTTTTTACTTGGTGATGCATGTCTCTTAGAATCACTAAGTACACTCTTGGCTATTAACTTTGCTCTCATCTTATCTTATGTCGTATTTGAGTTATCATGTATTTCTCCTAATATTTGTATTTCTACTTTCTACTTAAATATATTTTGCTTCTCATTTTTTAACTTTCACTACTTAATTCTAAGTGTCGTGCACATTTTCCTTTTATTGATACTATGCTTGAGGTGTATCTAATACTATTAACCTATGTTTAGTAGTTAAGTTTTCTTCAGGGACGAACTTACAATCTTTACAAATCTTTTTATATCTTTCTTCTTAATCATAAGATAGTCAATTTGTGGCTTTTTATTCTCACTTTTGAACATAACCAAATAAAATATATTAGATTGTGTAAGGTCATATGTTATCGCAAAATTTAATATAATTTCTCCTTTTAAATCCATAACACATCTTATTATATTCCTTATTTTTCACTCTTATATGCCAATTTAAATCTTTTCCTATTAAAATCATTTCTGTTAGCTTAATGTTTTGTAATCTAATATAGGTCGTCTCGAAATTTATATTAGCGTGTTCATCTAATCCAACTTGAGGTGTATATATGTTAATTACATTAATAGTTTCTTTCGCTACCACTATCTTGAGAGTTATAATCCTATCCGCTTTTTAATTACTCTTACTATTTTATCCTTTACCTAACTATCTACAATGATACTTCATTTTTTATTTTACTACTTCGTGTGTACCATAACAAAGTCGATTTTTTTTTATAATCTCTCCCTTCTCTCCTACCATTTTCTTTATTGTACACAAAATATTAATTCTTCTTCTAATCATCGTATTTATTATCTTCATTGCTTTATCTGTGAGCGTTTCTAAGTTTCATGTTCCAAATTTTAGACAATTAATTTTTCTATAATATTTGTTTTCATTCCATCTTTGTTGTGAGAACTTTTGCATATTTAATATTATACTTAAGTTTTCATGGAGATATAGCGGTGGACCCTACGATGCATTCTTTTCGGACAACATTTTAGCATTAATATAATAGTTTGATAGACCTATTTATTAAATATTTACCTGAAACGTTGGCTGAGAACCTAACGTGCAACCCTCACTGTTTTTCATCTGGATTTGCGACCGATATTGGAACATTATTAATATATTTTTGCATCTTATATATTTACATATGAGCAAATGAACCTATAACAGAATGTAATTTCTGTGAGCATGAAATATAATGTGGGGTGAAGTGCTGAGTGACGCTAGCATGGAGGTGTGTAGAAGGATATTTGCTGAACCAGAGGGGAAGCATATGGAGTGTGAGACGTAGTTTGCAGGGGGAAGAGGAAGCTCACAACAAGCTCAGTTCAGGATAATTTAGGTGAATTGGGTGATGAGATTCATTACAGCTCTGATACCACGTTAGGAGTAATGGGAATTTCCTAGGGTTTCTTTCCCATGATAGTTCTCTTTAACTACACTACTATTTATTATATTATGTTAAGTTTACATGTTACACCTTAGAATAATGGTATTTACTATAGGTCCTTTAATTTGAATTTCTCACTTTGTGAGGTATTACAACAACAACCAAGCCTTATCCTATTAGGTGTGGTCGGCTATATAGATCTTTTTACGCTATTGGATTTTATCCCTGTTATATCATTATTTATATTTAAATAAATTTTATCTTATTTTATTTTTGCTAACCAAGGATGTTAGGTGGATATGTGGACATACGAGGATAGATAGAATAAGGACTGAGAGCATTAGAGAGAGTAGGAATTGTATTTATTGAGAAAAAATTTCGAGAGACACGTTAAGATGGTACGAACATGTACTTAGACGACCAATAAATGCCCTTGTTAGACGATGTGAAACTATGATAAATACACACATTAAACGAGGGAGAGGAAGGCCAAAAAAAGACTTGGTTAGCAACAATAAAACAAGATAAATTTTATTTAAATATAGATGATATAATAGGGGGCAGAACCTAATGGTGTAGAAAGATCCATATAGTCGACCCCACCTAGTAGGATAAGGCTTGGTGGTGGTAGTTGTTGTTGTTATTGTTTATTTTTTCTAATCAAGTCTTTTTTTTGTCTTGTTCGTTTGATATATACATTTGTTATATTTTCACATCGCTTAATTGAATCATTTATTAGTCGTCTGATTATATGGTCGTACCATTTTAAATGTGTCTCCTGGAGTTTTTCCTCAATAGGTGCAATTCCGTCCGTGACGACCTAGTCATGGTTGGTCCCAATTCCGGATAAAGGAGGGTTGCTAGCCAGCGTAAAATTATAGTAAATGCTCAAAAATATATCCATTAAGATGTATTAAAGATTAATGTAATGAAGGTAATAAATACAAGAGATCTTAGTTAAATAAGATTTTTTAAAGATTAATGTAATAGGGTATTAGTAAATGATAGAGAAATAAAAGAGCAACGGAAGACAACTTTTTAATGAAGGTTTAGGTGACCAATTTAACTTAGGCAATTTAAGTAGGTCAAATAAAGCACAACCTAGTACGTGAAGCTCCCACCATGCGAGGTCTCAGGGAAGAGTCTATTGTACACAGTCTTACCCTACTTTGTAAGAGGCTGTTTCCAGGACTTGTACCTTTGACCTTTTAGGTCACAAGGTGACAACTTTACCATTGCACCAAAACTCTCCTTCAATTTAAGTAGGACAAATAAGTATAGAATTTAAATTCGTAGCATTCAAACTTTTGAAGTATAATAAACTTTAAAAGGTATGCAAAATAGAAAAGTTGTGGGACTAGATGATATCTCAATAGAGGTATGGTAGTGTTTAGGGAATCACGATATTAAATGACTTACAAAATTATTTAATATGATATTGAAAATGAAAAAAATGCCTAATCAATGCATGATAAGTACTTTAATTCCCTTGTATAAGGACAAAGGAGACATAAAATTGTACAAACTATAGGGTATTAAACTAATGAGTTATATCATGAAATTTTGGGAAAGAGTAATAGAAAAAAAGATTAAGGAAGGAGACCATGGTGACCGAAAATCAATTTGGTTTTATGCTTGGAAGGCGACGATAGAACTATACATCTTCTTAGACAACTGATTAAAAAGTATTGGAAGCAAAAGCAAGATCTACACATGATATTCATTGACTTAGAAAAAACTTATAATAAGATCTCGAGAGAAATTATATGGAGAGTTCCATAAAAGAGAGGTGCTAGTGTAGCAAATATTGTACTAATTAAGGATATATATGAAGATGTAACGACTAGAGTGAAAACTTTAGGCGGATTAACTGAAACATTTCTAATAAGGTTAGGGTTATATCAAGGATAGTTCTAAGTCCTGATCTTTTTATACTAATCATGGATGAATTCCTAGACACATTCAAGATACAGTACCATGTATATGTTGTTTGCAGATATTGTTTTGATAGACGAGACATGTGAAGGAGTAAACTAAAATCTTGATGGGAAATACTAGAAGTGAAAGATTTTAGACTTAGTAAAGATAGAATATATGAAATTTAAGTTTAGCAATATTAGATATAATGAGACAATTGTTAAGATAAGAGATGATGAGTTATCGGGAACTGAGAGCTTTAAGTATTTAGGATCATTTTTGTAAAATGGAGGGATTGAATGAGATGTCTTACATAGAATACAAGCAGGATGGTTGAAATGGAGATTAGTGTCAGGTATTTTTTATGATCGAAAGTACCTCTAAAACATAAAGGATGTTCTATAAAATGGTAATTAGAGCTGCTATGTTATATGGTGCTGAATGTTGGCTATGACTCGACCACATGAGCAGAAGATGAAAGTTACAGAAATGAGGATGTTAAGGTAGATGTGCGGATAGAATAAGGAATCAAAATATTAGAGAGAGTCGGATTTGCATTTATTGATGAAAATTTTTAGAGATACTTTAAGATGATATGAATATGTACTTAGACGACCAATAAATGCTCCAGTTAGGCATTGTGAAACTATGTTAAATACACACATCAAACGAGAGAGAGGATGATAAAAAAAACTTGGTTAGCAATTATAAAACAAGATAAAATTTATTTAAATATAGATATGATATAACATGGAATAGAGCTCAATGGCGTAGAAAGATTCATATAGCCGATCCCACCTAGTGGGATAAGGCTTGGATGTTGTTGTTGTTGTAGGTGCTACCCTGACCAAGTTTTAAAATGTTGACCCGCTTCGAGGTTTCGGTCCCAGACCAGAATAATACGATTTTGGTATCTTATCGTATAGTGCCATGTCGATATGATTTTGGTATTTTTTTATTTATACATAGTAATTATTAGATAAATATGTTTATTGTGTATAATTTAATCGACGTGCGTGTCTCCAAGTTGGATCATGAGATTGCTGTTTTGGTACTATTTCCTATGCATTATAAAAATTAAGAATAATACACATTTTCAGTTATTATTTTATAATGTCGAGAATGTTTTTATCATTGTAAACTTACAAATTAAGTATATAAAAAGTAACTTTCCAAAAGTAATCTTCTGTAAACATTTTTATAAAATAAATTTTAAACAATCTCCTAAGAATATTAATTCAATTTTCTCATTTTAGAATGATTAGAAGTGTTCACTATTATAACTTTTTTATTAGGATTCATAAATGCGACAATATACCTTTATCAAAATTTTTGAAATAAAGGACAGCTAATGTTTTCTAGGCATATCAAGTAGAGACATTCTAAGACAAAAATATATATTTCATATGTTTTGGAAGCAAGAATCTTAAAAATAAAAAAGTTAAATATCTTGAAATTTAAAGATCTAAATTTCAAATTGATTATATAAACTAAAATACTACTTTATATATTAATTATATAAATTAAATATTTATTTCTTTAATTATTAATTTTTATAATATATATTTAAAATGGTAAAAAAATATTAGAATATCAATTAAATAGTAAAAAAGAAAAAAATATAAAAGAATAAAAAAATAATCAGAATATATATGGTTTATTAGAATTTTTTAGTTTTAAAAAAAATAAATAGTAAAATAATTTTTAGAATATTAATTAATAAAATTATTATTATTTTTTAAATTTTAATATATTTTAAATATATTTTATTAGAATAATTAATTAGGGTTATGAGAGCCTATACGAAATATCACATCTTTAGTTGGAAAATGCTTGAATTAATTAAATCATTTATTAATTTTCGATCAACAGAAATGCTTCGCGGATGCATGAGATGCCGATGGCGTCTCGCGACGCATGCGATGTCATGCCTCTGACTACTTTCGCATCGTGGCTTTTAGGGTTTTTGCGAAGAGGGTCGGAGGCGCCTCTGGGATTCTTTGCCCGCGATGCTTTCATCGACACCGGAGTCGGCCCACGACATATTCGCGATGCCTTCGGTTGCTGTGGCCTCGTCATCGCCTCGCCGTTGCCTCCATATGTCATATAGCATTTTTTTATTAATCAATTCCTTTTGTCGCACGATTCCTTCTGTCGTGCGTCGCGTGCGATTCCTGTTGGTGCGTTGCACACACAATTATTAGGCTTCGTATGCCGGTTTCGCTTTGGTGGTGGAACGATAAAAACCGTCCTTGCAGCTCGACATGGAATGACATTTCAATCGTTGACCCTGACTTGACCTTGACTCTCTTTAATATTTTCATTTTTTATCTTATCCATCCTTATATGTTGCATACCCATCTTAACATCTTTATTTTCGCAACTCTCATTTTTTGTTCATGTGCTCGAGTCATAGCCTAACATTCAATTCCATATAACTTAATCGCTATTTTGGAATCTCCCTTCTAAGCTTTAGACTTACCCTGCTTGCCTGTATCCTTTGTAAAACAATTAACCCGTCCATCCTTTTGTAAAAACAATCCTAGATACTTAAGACTTTTAAAGATAAATTCTCATATCCTATTTTAACAATTATCTTGTTATGTCCTACTATTATTAATTTAAAATTTATATATTTTATCTGTACTTTACTAAGCTTAATGTTCTTTCATCAAGATTTGAGCAGGTTTAGTCTTTCATGTTTCATATAAAAAAATGTCATCTATAAATAATATGCATCATGGTTTTGTTACATGTCTTAGATGTGTATAGTAAGTTCATCCATAACTAGTGTAAAAGGTTCATCCATAATTAGTAAAAGGATTAGTGTAAAAGGATATGAGCTTAAAGTTGATCTAATGCTATTTTTATACAAAACGAATTAATTTCTTCACTATTGTCATTATAAATTATATCATTATATATATCTTTAATTGTTTTAATATACGCTATGCTAACACATTTCTTTTATAAAATTATCTACATATTTCTCTTAGGACTTTGTTATAAACTTTTTCTATTTCAATAAATGTCATGTGTAAGTCTTGTTTCTTTTATAGTTTCTATCTCCAATTTCAAGTATGAATCTAAATTAATTTTAGGTCACCGAGATCACCTTGATCTCTTTAATTCTTTTTCTATCAACCTTTCTCAAAGCTTCATGGTACAAGTCATTAGTTTAATGCTCCTATAATTTGCACACTTTTATACATCTCGGTTGTTTTATATAGGAGGACTAAAGTACTTAGCCTCAATTGATTTGACATGTCCTTCGTGTTTAATATAATAACTTTGTAAGTTATTCAATACCCTATTTGTCTAGACACTTTCGTGCCTTTATTAAAATATCATCTGGTTCAACTACTTTTTTGATTTTTTAATCTCATTTAATGTCTATTCTAATTTTCAAATTTGAATTTTCTAATAAAAATTTAAATTTCTATACTCCTTTGAGTAGGGATGGCAATGGTTCGAGTTTGGGTTGGAATCCATATCCTTCGTCCTCATATCTATCGGATATCTATCTCATATTCATACTCATTAAAAGTTCGGATGTCTTCGTAATAATTTTTCTTCATCATTCAACAAAAGCATATTTGAATTAACATCATATTAAACAAAAGAGAAAATATAATTAAAAAAATAAATTAAATATCTATATAGCCTATTCTTAACATCAACAAAAATAATTAGTGAGTTTTGGAAAAAATTCTTATATATATATATTATTGGGACTTTTACCTTGAGCGATGCGCTGTGCGTGTCACTCATGGGCGATAGTCTGGTTGGGGCGCCCCCGAGTGCACTCAGGATATCAGAATTATATATATATAATTTCATTGGGTAATCAGGTCGGATATCGGTAGTCCTTCCATACTCTCCTCTATTCGGATATTATATCGGATTCTCCGTCGGGTTCAGAGGAAATTGACATCCCTACCTTTGAGTTATTTAAATTTCTTAAACTAAGTTGATAACCTAAACCATCATTAAAAAGTTTATCAAAATATTTTGTTCATTGTTTTATTATTTCTTCATCTTTCACCAATGCCCTATTGAATTCTTCTTTAATGCATCTTATTTAAGTAAGATCTCTTATTTGCCTCTCTCTTGTTTTAAGTATTCTATAAATGTTTATTTCCTTTTCTTTTGTATCAAATTGTTGATACAAGTGTTTGAAAGCTTACTTTATTTATTGTTTTCTTAGCTTCTGCATACTTTTTAAAGTTTTCTTTACTTTTACAAGTTCATGGTAATTTATATATTGTTGATTTTTTTTTTTGCTACTTTCTCATTAACCATTAAAATTCTTTATTAGGTGGCGTCCATCCTCTTGACTCACTAAACACGCTCTTGGCCACTTTTTCAAATTTAATGTCATCTTATCCTATGTCTTAGTCAAGTTGTTATATATTTCTCCTAATACTTGTGCTCCTACCCTTTTATTAAAGATACTTGTTATGCATCCTTTAACTTCTGCTACTTAATCTTAGGAGCTATGCACATTTTCCTTCTACTAAAACTATTCTTGAGACGTGTATCTAACACCACTAATCTATAATTTTATCGCAATTTCTAACTACTACTACTTTATATTTTAATGAACTATCTATAACAATATGTACTTCATTCTCGTTTTACTCTTTCGTGTATACTCTCACTTAAAACCCAAGTCGTTTTTCATCTTTACCTTCTTATCTACCTTTTTTATCTCTTGCAAATTTAAAATATTAATTCTTCCTTTAATCATGGTATCTATTACCTTCATTGCTTTGTCAATGAGCATTCTTACCTCCATTGCTTCTTCTAAAAACTACTTTGTTCTATCTTTATTTATTTTGTTGGGATCATACAATCCTTGTTAATTTAATGCTCATGCTCTGCAGAGATAGCATGGACAAAATTGTATCAAAAGCTACCTCAGCAACATAATCGTGCAAATGCAAATGGCAATTTGGAACTCATGGTGCGCCCATCATTTCCTCTCTTCTTTAAGGAAAGTCAACGACCAGTGATTTTCCCAGCATCATCAAATGTGATAGCAATTGTAAGTGACACCTGGAAAGTTGGTGATTTGGTTGATTGGTGGTTTCAAAATTGCTACTGGTCAGGCAAAATAAGCAAAATTCTTGAGGATGATAAAGTGTCGGTATGATGACAAATCTTACTCTTTATCTTCTAGTATTTGTTTTGGTTGTGCACCATGACATGTTAAGAGATGGATAGTGTAGAAAAGCTTTTAATATCCACATGTTATTTCTCTTTTTGCCCCAAGTTTCCATGCATCAACTAAAGGAACTTAAGGTTTCTTTTTGTTTTTTTCCCACAATCAGGCTTGGTTTATATGGATGGATAACAAGGAAAGGTGAGAGGGAAGCACATCAAGATAAATGATTCATTTGCAATTGTGTGATTCTTCTTGTCTCCCTCCCCGCCTGGTTTCCGTCTAAGTAAATTTGTCTAAGGGATTAATAGAGAACCTAAAATGACAATTTTGCATTCAACGAGTACACTCAACTTATCTTATAATTTAATCCCACAAGTATTTGAATATGTTGGCTACATAAAAAATCATGAGCATAGGTACCAATGATTCCCTTTGTTGTTTGTTTGAATAATATATTTATTCTCACTACTAATTGGCATGATTACTAAAATTTTATTTCCACTTCTTATTTAATGTTTAAATTTTTAATTTTATAGTTGAAAGAAGAAATATGTCGAAGTCTTAATTTCCCTATTGTGATCTTATGGTAGTTGAAGGTTGCTATTGTAGATTAACTCTATTGTGTTTCTTGTTTAGATGTCATCCATTTTGATAATTAACTAAACGTTTGCAACTCTACGGACCTATTATTGTTTTCACTTTTAAATAAATTTAATTTGTGGATTAAAGTTTTTTTTGTGTTAGTCGACACCAAGGTTTAAAATCTTGACCCGTGTTAAGCTGTCGGCCCCAAATCGGAACTAAATAATTTCAGTATTGTATTGTGCCTATACGATTTGGACATTTTTTTATTTATACATAGATTATTAGATAAATATGTTTATTGTGTATAATTTAATCGATGTGCGTGTCTCCAAGTTGGATCATGAGATTGTTGTTTTGGTGCCGTTACCTATGCATTATAAAAAAATAAGAATAATTTTCCATGTGATGGTTATCATTTTATAATGTTAAGAATGTTTTTATACTTACAAACTAAGTATATAAAAACTTCTCGAAAGTAATTTTTTATAACACATTTTTATAAAGTAAATTTGAAATAATCTCTTAAGAATATTAATTCAACTTACTCAATTTAGAATGATCAAAAGTGTATAAGATTATAAGTGTTTTATTGGGAATCATAAATTTGATAGTATACCTTTATCAAAAATTTTGAAATAAAGGATTGATAATATTTTCTAGTGTATATCAGGTAAAGACATTCTAAGATAAAAATATATGTTTCATTTGTTTTGGAAGCAAGAATCCTAGAAATAAAAAAAATTAAATATCTTAATATTTATGGATGTAAATTTTAAATTGATTCTAAGACAAAAAAAATATTATCTATAATAAGTATATAAATTAACACAAAATGCTACTTTATATATAATAATTATATAAATGAACTATTTACTCATTTAATTAATTATTAATTTAAATAGTACATATCTGAAATGGTAAAAAAAATCAGAATATCAAGTAAATAGTAAAACAATTAAAATACAAAATAATAAAAAATTATCAAAATTTAAATATGATTTATTAGAATTTTTTTAGATATTTATAGAATTTTTTAGAATTTTAAATAAAATATAAAACAGTAAAAAATTTTCAGAGTATTAATTAATAAAATTTATTAATTTTTAAATTTAAATATATTTTTTATATATTTTATTGGGATAATTTAATTAGGGTTTATGAAAACCTGTTCGAAATATCACACCTTAAGTTGGGAATGTTTGAATTAATTAAATCATTTATTTAATTTTTGATCAACAGAAACGCCTCGTGGATGCGCGGTGCTAGCGTCATGCGACACTTCCTGTGGAAGCGCTGGAGGCATCCCATGATGCTTTCGGCGGCGTCTGCGATGCCACGCCTCCGATCGCTTTCACATCGTGGCTTTTAGGGTTTTTGCGAAGAGGGTTGGAGGCGCCCAGGGCGCTTGGTCCTGTGATGATTTTGGTGGCGCTGGAGGCGTCTCACGACATCTTCGCGACGCCGCCGTTCGCGTTTAGGTCAAATTGAAATCATACTTGTCTGGAGCGTGGTCGTCGCTCTCGCTGCCGCCTCGCTGCTGCCTCGCCGTTGCCTTCTGCTACTGATGATCGCTCGCCGCCGCCGCCTCCCTACGTTATATAGCGTTGTTTTTTATTAATCGATTGACAGAAGGAATCGAATCAATTCCTTGTCGCGTGCGATTCCTTCTATTGCGTGACGCACACGATGAAGCACGAAATTGTCGCGCTTCCTGTGTCGGTTTCGCTCCGCTATGGTAAAATCCGTCCATGCCACCCCGGCACGCTATGGTATTTCAATTGTTGCTTGACACTACGAAACATATTATTTCCAATGTTAGTGCAAGTAATCCAAATGTAGAAAGGATCAAGACATTAGAGTTAGTCATGTCCCTTATGCTACCCATTTCTTCCCTTGCAGACATGACTTCCTTGTGCATGGGTTCCATGGGTTGAATACCTCCTTTAGCTTTATCACGACAACTTTTTATGCAATGATGCCCTTATGGGCTAGGGTTTCATCATGAGCAACTCAGTCGGCTCACGATCCACCAGCAGAAATTCCTCTCAACTCTAAATCTATCCGTCCATGGCAAAAGCTCCTCCAGGCTCTAACCCCCCAATTTCTTCTTCTCTTCTAGATTCTTCCTCAGTCCAGTACTGAAATCTCAGTACAAAATGAGACTTTGAACCTTGGTTTAATAAGTAAACGATCTAGCCTTCGCAATTTGAGATATAGTTTAATCATTTTAAATGATCATTTTGATTAAAAGGAAATTATTCCATACATAACCTTGTTGGCCTTGCACTACTTTTATATAGGTATTATCAAGAAATATTGAATATTAAACACTTTCATATTTATGCATGAGATAAGGACACTTTTCCTTATGTTGATTTAAATATATTGTAAAAAATCCAATTTATTACAAACATGTTCGATTCTATGCTTGTTTTAATGATTTGTTGCAAATTTACAAATTAATGGATAGAAGTGATAAAAGAAGTGATGATCTTATTAGGTTGCACTTTTTTCCTTATAAATTGACAGTCAATCTACTTGTCATCTCATGGAACACGATTTCGAGGTTATGCATAGGAGCTTGATTGTCATAGGAATGCTTCAATGGTTCTGCAAAAACATATCCTAGCTTGGTCACCAGATGCTTAACCTAGATGAGCTTAGATGTTGCTAGGGCTATTGCCTTATATTTTGCCTCTCCACTCAATCTGATCCAGAGAACCGAAGGTGTTGGTCTGCGTTGGTGGGTGGTTTGAGAGCCAAAACTGAAAGCATTGATGGATGGATTGAAGCCAGAGGATCTGATTGAGATAAGAGTCTTCAGATTGCTTCATTGAAGGGGGCAACACCTTAGGAGACAAAACGACACTTGGTTGTTGTGACGGAGCTGGTGATTAAAGAGACAATGCATCATTGTGAGATGCGTTCAGGATGTGCTATGATGAAGGTTACTTGAGAATATCACCCAAAGGAAAATACAACACTGTGACTGAAGAAGATACTTTGTACAAAAGACCTAGAAAGGTCACTAAGAGAAAAAAAGTGATTAACGAGGTTGGCTAACGTCGAACCTCGGGTGACCGGCCTAGTCCCACGGAAATTTCTCACTGGCCGCTAGGGTAAATCGGGAAGCGCTCGCGGTCAGCGGTCTAGAAGCCCAGTGTCCTAGGGTTCGCACCTCATTTGGAGGAAAAATTCCTACAAAATACACCGTAGCTGGGGATCGAACCGCGGATGCCTGGGATGACAACTAGTCGCCCTTCTGCTGCACCATAGCCCCGGGGGCTAAACCAATTAACAAATGATTAACATATTAGAAAGGTATTAGAAGCGGCACTAAGAGGAGGGTATTAGTGGTGGCTTTGATATCATATTAAGGGGAACATTATTCTAAACACGACCCTAGGTAGCTCCCAGTATTTACATTCATATTATAAGAAATATAAGCATTACAGATAGACCCACCTATGCCTATGACAAACTCCACGAATGGCAATATCACTTAGGATTCACAATGAAGTAAATCATTTTTTATTATATTATATATTTTTTTTGTTTCCCTTGATTCCTTACTGTTGTAACTCGTTTAACTATAGTGTTGGATCATCACAACTAAAGACTATACACCGGCATTCTTCGGAAACTACAATTTTTGTCTTTGCTATCCTTTTTTTCTTTGTATATAGAGATCAAATCATATATGCAGTGAAATAGACAAAACAATTTTGTTGTACCTTGTGGAAGACACGATAAGTATCATGCCCTTTACTTTGTCTACATAAGCCGATCTCTTGATGTAGCATAGAGGTTTTAGTGTCCGCCTGGTAGAGAAGAAGGATCACACGATCGCCACATCAGTTTTCAACCTTGTTTTCTCCCTAAGTCATCTAAAATGTTTCGGGAATATTCCTTTTTTATCCACTTTCAATTAGTTTCCTACTGATCTTATCTAATGCATGACGATGAGATCCAATCTCGACCATTGAGTATAGATTAGGATCCAATCCATTTTATTCTCCACTAATTAATTTTGGAATTCTAAAAGATCATAAATCTTTTAATAATTTCACTACCTATAAAAGTATTTTAAAATTAATTTTTGCTCCAAATTAACTGATACAACTCTTGCGAAATCAAAATTAATTTTAATTGTATAAGTGCAAATTAAAAATTCAATTAACTTCTAATTGATTTTCAATTTGATCTCTTCAATTCGAATTGCATAAATTAATATTTAATTTCACAATTGCTATATAATTTAATTGAATAAATTAATGTTTACATTCAAGTTAAATTCTCATTAATCAACAGAATTAATTATTGATTATCCTTTTCCAAACTACATGCTGAGGGTTCAGGGCACAAGCTTTATGGGTGACTTTGTAGGCTCTCAAACATATAGAGACAAATCTTAAGTGATCAAATTTTTTGATACTCTATAAAGAATTTCATTGGATAGGTATGATTAACCTTTAGCAAAACATCAAGACCATCAACTATTCTGAAAGTGTTGCTTTTCATGGCTTACCATAATATAATCCCTTTATCATCTCACATCATGACATGTTCATAGGACTTGTCGATGTCTATCCTAATAGCCACATTTGAATAATTGTTCAATACAACTATAACCCAACCCATTGAAAGGAAGACTAAGTTGAGAACAATTTCACTATGCATAGATTTAATTCAATTAGTGGCCTATCAAATTAGCTATGTGATATATTCTCTCTTTGATAAGGAGTGATGAGTCCCCTGTTGATTTCTCCCTTATCTCTATAAGATTAAGCAACACACTCAACTGCAAATATATACATCACTTTTACGGGTTGGACCTAAGAGTGTCAATCCTCTTAAAATATTAGTAACCTCAAGTCTAAGGACTAGTCATACCCATTTGCATGAGACCCTTGTGGACACTGTAAACTACCAAATGAGCTTTTCATCATGTGCTAATCTAGCAATCTACCTATGTGCTAATCTAGCCATCACTATGTCTATTGGTGTGAGATGACATGTTAATGCATATCAGATATATAACATATATTAGTCATAGCATGAAGTCGATATTCCAATTTATCAGAATCACTAAACCCAGAGACCAATTCAATAACATCACCTTGTGCTTTAGGATCATCTTATCTTTGATCCATCGCTAAAGTAATGCTACTCTGAACGTTTATTGAGATTACGAGATCATGACTAAACCCGTGATTTCATTAATTAAGTATGCAATTGCATTTCATAGTGATTCTCTTAACAATCTGATTACTTTAGGGTACTATCACTAAAATAAAGATCATTGGTCAACTTTTATTCTTGGTATCATTTCAACCTATTTTTTCCATTTTATATCTCTTTGATCAACACTTAACTGTTCTTGCATAGTAGCATGTTGTAAAATTATCTTCCCTAATAACCCCATAATTTTAGCTTTCTCCACTAACACTGCAATCCAAAAAGGATCATAAGTCATGTCACGGTCTTAAAAAAAAGTCATTTTCGCTTAAGGAGTACATGATCACACAAAACTCCAAACTGTCTTCTTCATTTCTGCCATTCACTCTAGTCTGTATCTTTATTGATCTCTTCTTCGGTATTAGTAAATCTAGGATATCACTAGACGACAAATCTTATTTGTCCTGTCAACTCACTGATTTTATGCTATACTTATTAATATATAATATAATTTAATTTAAGATAATTGTCAACCCACATTGTAAAAATCCACCAGAAACTCTGGGGAACCATAAGCAACATGGAAATTGAATGATGAGAAGAAATTGGACATTTCTAGTAGAAATTGTTAGCCAATTTATATGCATTGTTTACCGTGAATCATTCTGTATTGTTTTATTGCTGAATTTGATTATGGTATTGGCTCAAGATAAGACATCAGAGCAGTCCACATTTTGTAGCAAATTACTACTGCCATTATTACTATTTTTTTTACACATACAATGTAAATTAGTGGATATTTGCATCTCTATGTTACAGTTTGTCAGGTGGTGGAATTTGTTTAGTTGATAAAACATAATTTTCCTCTATTTGGCTTGCCCTTCCAGTTAGATTTGCCAGATCCTCCAATTGGTGAAGGGAAATCTTATGATGCTGATTGTAAGGATTTGCGTCCCACACTGGATTGGACTCCAGAAAGTGGCTGGAAAGTTCCTGCACCCAAGGTTATCATACTGTTACTTTTAGCGTTAGCGTTTGTTTGAACTTTGAAGTATGTAGGGAACTGTCTAGTAACAGTAAACACATACTTTCTTGCTTCTTTAAGTTCTTTTGCAATTTGTATGATTAAAAATCAGGTACTTTAATGCCCTACTTCTTTGTATTTCACAAACTAAGCAATTTGACTTTATTTTAATTTTGGGCCAGATATTTTTTGATCAGGTGGATGAACAAGCCAACAAGGGTTGTATACCCTCGTCCTTTGTACATGTTTGTTAGTGCCATGTAACTATATAAGAAATATTCTGTATGCATTACATGTGGAAGTTACCACAGACAGGTTGATAAATTTAGTGTTTAAGTTTCTTCCCCATGCTGTTGTATCATGTATGTACATCAACGAAGAAAAAACTCTAGGTTTTGAACTTCTGATCAAAGTTCTGATAATTGACTGTTCCTAAAGGCTCAACTTATTAGGAAAGGATCTAATATAGATTTTGTTTTGAACAGTGACGAGCATTTATCCCCAACTACTTATTTGGATATCATCATTGTTGGCTGAATTATTATACTTAGAGCTAGATATATTGAAATCATTTTATGTCCTTAAATTCTTTACCTTAGTTCTAGATGAATTAACTAATCACATTCGAGATGAATTATACTGTACTGTTTGATGAAGTGTACATAGATTAAATGCAGAACTCTAAACGTGTAGGGCACTTTGGAAACAAATTTCATATCTTTAGATATCTTGGATATACAACTTAACATGAAGGAAATTTTGATTTGTTTTTCTGTTGTGATCGGATGGTTGAAATAAAGAGGAGCTATAGTCATGCAATTATCATGTGTGTGCCCGCCCCTTAGGCAAAATGAATTTATAAGATTGTTAATATCTGTCATATTTTAAAAATTGAAATGACCAGCTGTTAGAAAGTAACACATTAAAAAAAGTTAAGGTAGAAAAAATGAATAGTTTAAAATATTGAAAAATGATATAATTGATGTGTGATGTTTACTAGAACGAAAAAAATAAAAAATCTTAATATTTGAGAGCAATTAGATGGGTTGAGATGGCATGGATATGTTCAAAGGCAACTAATAATTTTATTGTTAAGAAAAGTGGAATCAATTAAAGTGAAAGAGGGGGTAGGTGGATTCTAATGAAAATTTAAATTAATGTTATTTAAAATGATTTTAATATTTGTTATATAGCTTTGCATAGAACTAAATAAAAGTATATGATCTATAGGGAGGACGACAAATAGTTGGAATAAATGTGGTTTGCGAATGATGATGACAGCTAGTAATAGTAGGGCATTAATCCTATCAAGTGTCTGGTTAATTTTTCCCATATACTTTTTTTTGAATTCCTGATGATCTGTGTTTGATTTCTCAATTACTTTGTAAAAAGAATTTGTGGGTGCTAAATGATGATTTTCTAATCTAAAATTACTATATCATAACTTCCTTGATACCGTCTTCAGAATATCTACTAAATTTACATTTTTTTTATGGTTGCTACTAGGAGCATGGAAGTCTTTGCAGTTGTGCCAAATTGATTCATCGGGACAGTCAAGGTACTTCTGATCCTGATCTAGTGTTTGCTCTTTGTTCATTGTGTTTTCAGAAATTGATTAATCATAATTATTTAATTGCCTATTAGTTGTGAGTGAACGTGTTCAAATAATCAAAAAAGGAAAAGATATACTGACATAGCATGATTGGGGAATTAACCCATTAACTATTGTAGGTTAAAATTTATTCAAAATGCTTGAACATAAGTAGTGGTTTGCTTATGTTTGGACCTTGAGGAAACAACTAAAGCGGTGGGTGGAGAGTGAATAGCAATTGACCCTGCAAAGATGTACCATGGTTTCCTTCTTTATAGCCTATCCTTAACTTATTTTTATGCTATTCTGTCACCAAATAGATGATTTGATCCATCATTAAACTAATTTTCTGACAACTTTCACCTCTAGTCTACCAACGGTTATCTATTTCTACCATAAATTGACTAAACTCTTGTAGCCCCTAGGCAATCCAATCGTTGCTGCTCCAGTGTGTATGATCAATGACTCTTTTTGGCTTTCTAGTTGAGACATAAAATGGCTGCAATCCACCATAAGTCAACTAGAACTCAATTAGTCAATTGTGGAGCCACTATGCATGAGTTGACTTCTTAGTTAATTCAACTTACTAGCCAACTGGAAACATCTCCAAGCAACTGGAGCCCCAACTATGATCATCCTAATAATTGAGCCTTCTCTTAAGTAAAATCTACCCTCTTTCAAGGATACAAGTCTCTCAACACTCACAATCCAGCTTCACTTTGCCACCAAGGCCGTCTCCTGTGAGATTACTAGTCCTTTGGATGCACCAATCTATCGACTTGCTCCACGTGCCACCTTTGAGCTGTACCTACGTAATTCTCCTTCTATCTATTATCAATGTCGCACCTCGATACACATCTTCCCGTGATCCTCCTGACGTTTCATACCATACTTCTCCAATCTTCAGCAAGCCTTGCCACCGAGCCAACTGACTTGGCGACGACAAGTTAAGCTCCACGAACTACTTCAACACCACCCCAATGTTCTAGTTTTGTGGTCCCTTTGATGCTTCATGCAACTTTCACTAAACTCCATAAGTCCTCCAAGCCATTCGGTGTGTTGCCTTGGTTGCGCTATCATCATCCATATTGACCTCGTTGAATCAGTAGAGCTCAATGTGTATCCTAAATCAAGTTCCTACACAACTTAACACACAAATTAAACATATATGGCTTAACATAAACCCTTTGCCCATATGTTAAAATCCAAGATTGAGTATGACCACTTAGCACCCCTTATATCTATATCTAGCTCAGAAAGATAGATTTTAAAATCAGTGCATTTTTTAAGCCCAACACAATTCTCAAATCTAGTTAAAGGTTCAATTTTTTACTTAATCCTAAAAATCCTAGTTTTGATCTCATCTAGTTGTAAATGTCAGATACATACTGAATTGTACCTATGCATCAATTCATTGGACATTAAATACAAATTGAATTCATTTCATGCAATTTGAATACAAACCTCAATGTTCTCTTGCATGTAGCTCCCTTAAGGCGTAATCATCTACGATTGAGCTTGCCACTCATTCCTAAATCCTTTGACACGCCCTAAAACCCTTTAGTATGTCAAACATCTAATTTCCCAATGGGGTGCACAAGGCACTCACTAGAGATAGCCTCTCTAGTGACCCTTCCAAGTTTAAATGTTCCTGGCAATTCCCAACCTACATGGATCACTTGTACCATAATCATATGTTACCCCAGCGTATAATGATACATTGAGTTTTGATGATGATGGTTTGCACCCCAAAGCCGACCTATCATACTTTGACCTTTGCTTCCTTAGAATCATGTTCATGCCCTTGTATGTTTTTTTTTGCTCTTGATAATCAAGCCTTGATTTCTAATTCTAGACTTCTTAATCTAGAATTCTCATGCCTCCCTTGCATGTTTCTTGACCTAGGCATACATCTACTGTTCTTGAGTTGTTTTCCTAGGTTTTTATCTTCTTTCCTAACATTAGGGGTAGAATAGTCATCATATCTTAAACCATAATTTTGCACATTCAATTTAAAATTCAAATTTTGCTTAGAAATGGATACCTTTTCCGTTACCTTAGAGCTTCCTTTTTATTTGAGCTTTCAACTTCTCTACATTCTTTCTTGGGCTTATTCTTCCTCAACCACCTTCTTCTTTGGGCACTTGGTATGTAGTGACCCCTTTCACCACAAGTGAAGCAAATATTGTGGTTGTTCATCCTTCTTTTTCCTACTACTTGGATCAGTAAAATTATTGAATTCACCAAGTTTACTAGTTACCGTCTTTACCTCTTTCTCTACATGTGAACATTTGTTTTTGCAATTACCTTCTTTAAATTCACCAATTAATCTTCTAGAAGATGCTTGAGTATATGGGAAACTATTACCCAGTTCTCTTGATATTCATATTATATATATATACATGCTACGTGTGGGATTTTGTCTAGTACTAAATAATTTAACATTGTGAGGTATCTAACATTAACTCAGCACATGTCTCAGAGGTTTGCAGGTTCAAAAATATCCCTTTGTGGTTCACCTTGGAGCATCTTTGACTAAAATTGCACCATCCTGGAGCTGTTTTAACCATATTTGGTCAAAACTGCTTCCAAACTACATCACCTTGGAGCAGGTTTGATGAAAGTTGGTCAAAGTTGCTTCAAGGTGGTGCAACTTTAACCAAAGCTGGTCAGAATTTCTCCAATGTGGTGCAACTTTGACAAAGCTACTCCACTTTGAAGATATATTGTTCCAAGGGTGCGAGCAGGTTTGACTAAAGTTGTACCATCTCGAAGCAACTGCACCACCTTGACTAGCTCTAAGATGGTGTAGCTACTTAAGGTGGTACAATTTTTGTCAAAGCTACGCCAAAGTAGAGCATTGAGGGATATTGTAGGTATAAAATTGAGTAGGGCATAGTTTTAATACTTTTCGAAAGAGGGAGCGCTCTTTTGATGACATGGATAATTAGGGGCATTCTTTTATTTTTCTACCATTTCCAATAGATATGAGTAGTGTTGGTGTAATGAAATTAATATATTATCTTAAATTTACGAGGTAGGCATGAACTGATTTTTGGGGACTTTTATTTATCCAGAAGCAATCAAAATGAGGCTAGACGCACTTTGTGACAGTTTCTTAGATGACATTGAAGAGTGCTCTTCTAGCACCAGCAATGAATCAAGTGAAGGAATGATCACACCGACACAAGCACTGTCATCTACGGAAGCTTATCCTACAAAAGCACTGTCATCTACAGAAGCTTCTCCTACAGCCGATATAGAGGATGCCCATACGACTAAAAATGATGATGCAATTTCAGCGAAAAGCGGCACTGAGGTGCAAAACATGCTGAATTATGTCGATTCTCTCAAGGGAATATGGGTAAATGAAATGAGACGAACAGCTTCTCTAAGGTGTTCTACCATCGAATCATCCATCATTCAGCTGGAGATGCTATCTCAGAAGATTAGATGGCTTAAAGGCTTGGTGAAGCTAGATCCTGAGTTTTCAAGCCCCACGAAACACACTTGGGAATTTGTAGAGAGCTGCGCCTCACGGAAATAGAAATGGGACATTGCTGAGTCTCAGACCTGGGAATTTGTAGAGTTGTGCCTTGTGAAATTATCTGGGCATTCAACTGCCAGATCGTACCCTTTACTTGTAATCAAGGTGTTTCAACAAAGTTTACTTCCATATTTGCATTCATGTCAGTAATGCAAGTCATGAGACCTTCGCATCTGTGGGCCAAATTTTGAGCTACTCGTCATGTTCGTCAGATGGTAAGCTGACTTGTATGTGATTTTTTCTCTCTCCAATCTTATCTTAAATCCTGCTCTCAACTGATCGTTGACAAATAGTTTATATAGTTATGAAGGCGACTCCCTTAATGTGTACAGTTCACACTCCTTGTCAACTATAAAAAGTCTCATTGGCTAATTTTGATCGCCAAGGGTTAAAGAAAAACAGCGTCGAATAGTTATAAGAAAGTGATGAGTCTGTGCGTGTGACTAAGCATCCGTTTTAGGATTTAGGATTTAAGGATTAGATATTATATTTAAGTTAAAAAAATAAAAATAAATTTAAAAAATTATGTTAGAGGTTGACGGTGCGTGACAAAACATATTTTGTTATGTTATATATTTTATGGCGTGCACCTTGTGTATGTTTTGGATTTCTTTTAAACAGTCATATTAAATTTACAATGTGTAATATATTATTAACGAGGTTTTTTTAATCTCGGGTGACCGGCTCGATTTTACGAAAGTTGTTCATCGGCCGTCAGAATAAATTGGGAAGTGCTCGAAGTGGATAGTCTAGAAGTCTAACGTTTCAGAATTCGCGTTTTAGGATTCGCGACCTAGGGCGCTCGCAGTGGAAGTTTACAATGTGTAATATATGTATATATATAAACACCCCCTTTTTATACAAACTTTATAAAATAATCATTCGCAACACCATTAAGGAAAGGTCGGTGGACCCCACATTCCGGAAATTGATGATATATTCAGTCCCCAACTCTTCCTCCTCCATGATCACCACCACTAACTAACTAATGCATTTAATTATTCGCCATCATCGATTAATTATTTAAGTGATTTATTCCTATCAATTCGTGTGCGGCCTCCAGCGCCGCAGTCGAACCAATTCCAACCGAAGCGACACCTCTCGTCTTCATTACGTGGCACCCACCACGCTCACTACGGACGAAGCCACGTTGACTAAGTCAACTCCTACGTTGACCATCGCCTCCGCCGGCGCCTCTTCTTCCTCTGCCTCCGCCGCCAGGAAGTTGTCGACGATCTCGATGCTGGGATTCACCACGTGCTCCGCCCACGCTGCTTCGGCATCCGCCCCCTTCTTCCGGAACGCCTCGGTGGCGTCCACCCTGACCACGCCCCACTCTGGCAGGGCCGCCAGGCGGCGGATCTTCTCCAGCTGGCAGCAAGTCAGCTTGCAGTTGTTGGCCTTGATCTCGTCGAGTGCTTCCTCCAGAAGTCTCTTCTTTTCCGCCTCGTCGGCCCCCGATGCCTCCGCCCGGAGGTACCTGTCCAGCTCCGGCACTCCGATGGCGCGCCGCACTCCGCGCGTGTAGTCCGGGGCCTCCACGTCGGGGTCGAACATCCGCCGGACCTCCTCCACCATCCCCCGCTCCACCATCTGGTCCACCCGATCCGCCACGAAACGGTGCAGCTCTGGCAGGCGCACGTCCACCCACAGGAAGCAGCACTCGTTCCGGCGCAGGAACTCCCCCCTCCCCCCGTCCACCAGCTCCTTTATGTAGGAGTTCGACCCGCCGGCGACGATCGGGAGCCGCCCGCGCCGGGCCACCGACGAGACGGCGTTCGTTGCCGCGCGGCGGAAATCAGCCGCAGTGAAGTCGGCATCGGGAGGCAAGCAGCCGAGGAGGTGGTGGGGGATGCCGGCGGCCTCCTCCGCGGTGATCTTGTTGGTTACGACGTCGAGAGCGTCGTACACTTGCATTTTGTCGGAGTTGACTATCTCGCCGCCGAAGTAGGCGGCCAGGTCGATGGCAAGGCGGGACTTGCCGGTGCCGGTGGCGCCCATCACCAACACCACCTTGTTTTTGGTCTTGAAGGATCCCATGACTAGCTAGCTATCAGGATATTAGCCATATATTAATTAATTATGAAGTAATTGTGCAAGCTATTAGGATTATTATTATTATTTAACCAACGAACAAGATAAATATAGAGCTATCTCTTCATTGGATCGATATATATGCATAGTGCATGCAATAAATATATATATAAAAGTTGTTACAATATTAGTAAATAGAGTGTGCACGCGGCGATAAGGATTCTTACTTGTGAGAGAGACACAATCTAAGATAGATATTGTAACAACCAACAAGGGATGAAGTCGGAAAGGACGAGGAGAAACGAGAGAGAGAGAGAGAGAGAGAAGGGAAGTGGAAGTGATTTGCGTGGACGTAGGACAAGTGAGAGATTGAATGCAACGCGGGTGCCGTTTTATAGTGGGCGTGAGGGGGGTGGAATGATTTGTTTAATGGAGAAAACTATTGATCAGCTTGCAGGAACATCGAGTCTCTTTTAATTAGTTTAATTAGACTAGGGTGGAATTTTTTTTTAAAAAAAAATAAACAGCAATCCATTAATGTGCTAATTTAAAATTATGAAATCCTTAAAGGATACATACTAAAAAATATTTATCATTTAAAAAATATGTGCATCGTCGCTTAGATGTCCGTCGCTGATGTTTTTAGTGACGGATATAAAAATCCATCGCTAAGAATAACAACGGCAATTTAAATACCGTCAGTAAAAAATAGTGACGAAGCTTTAATTTCCATCACTAGTATTCGAAATGGAATAGAAGTTTCGTTCAACAATTAATTAGTGATGAGAAATTAATTTTCCGTCGCTATTAACGACGGAAAAGTAAATTTTCCATTGCTAATCTTCTAGAAAATTAACAGCGCCTCCCCATTTTTTCCATTTCCCCTATCCATTTTTTCCATTTCACCTATTTACATTCAAATATAATATACTGCAACAATCACAAACGATGATTTTCACAACAATCTCCAAAGACAATGTTTACATCATCTAATATAAGACATCCTACTCAAAATCAAGAACAAAATCAGTTTCAATAATGCAGGAAATATCATTTGATAAGTTGTGAATATAATAATAAAAATGCGATGTTAAACTACAAAATACATAACTACTTATCGAATTATTGTAAACTGATAAAAAGCATACCTTTCAAGTAAGTGGATATCTAGATATGTTGATAAAATTAAATATGCAACACTGAAAATGAGCATGAAAAATTATAATACAATTAGAGATCCATATAATTTTTAAAAAAGTAATAACAATATTTTTGACTGAAATATGGAAAAAAAATTAAAAGTTAAAATAAAGGATAACACACCTTAAAATGATCTACTCAGGAGGGGAATGACCAAGATCCTCGGTCTCATAGGACTCCAAATGATGCGGGCATTGTTGGTACAATCGACCTATAGAGTTTTGATGTTTGTGTAACAATATGTTTATTGGAGTTTGGTCAAGGTTGACCTAATCGGGTGATAAGTCTACCAAGTGATTAGTCCTAACTAGAGGTTAGGCAAGAGGTGATAAGTCTACTAAGTGACTAGTCCTGACTGGAAGTTGGGTAAGGTGGTGATAGGTCTACTATGTGACTAGTATTAATTGGGATTATGCAACGAAAATCCTAGTAAGTGAAACTGGACCCTAGTGAGTGAAGCTAGGTTGGTGAAGTCATGTTGAGTGGAGCCGGACTCTAGTGAGTGAAGCTAAGTTGGTGAAGCCTTGGTGAGTGAAGCCGGACTCTAGTGAGTGAATCTAGGTTAGTGAAAGTCCTGGTGAGTGAAGCCAGACAGTGGAAAGTCTTAGTGAGTGAAACTAGGCAATGAAATCCTAAAGTAGGTAACCTTAGAAGCTTGGAGGAGTGAACTCCAAGGAAGTTTGATCGGAAGGTTTCCGATCAACCAGCGGATCTTGATAAATCTAAGAATATGTTTATCAATACTGTTTACACTACTATTATTGTTGTTGTGCTAATATAGTTTTGTAAGAAAAGTCTTAGTGGATTAGGCGATTAAATATTGAGCAAATTAAGTCCAAATAGGTCTGGAGGACCCGATGTTTGGTAGGTGAGTTGAGGTAAGTCCTAGATGAGAGTGTTGTGAGGTTGTGTCCCAAGGGGACACAACCTTAGGTGCTGATCCAACTAGAGAAACCTACGGAGGTTTTTAAGTTGAGATAGGATAGCTCTTACTGTCGTTTACTCATGCATCTTATATATTTGTGTAGCTTTGTTTTGAGGGTTAATCCTTTACATGCTACTGTGTTGTGCTAACATTTTCATGCAAATTAGATAAAGGAAGTTGATCGAGAGTTCGGTCGACTGACCGAGTGGATCATTTGACTGAACCAAGCCGACTGTGTTAGATTTAGTATATTCAGAGGGATCGGTCGACTGATCATCGAGATTGGTTGACCGATTATATTTGGTAAGGTGCGACATACACAGATGGAAGACTTTCAGTCGACTGATTATGGGATAAGTCGACTGAATGCTATTAATGCAGAGATAGCCAAGCACAGCCGAGCAGTGCAAAGAAAGTATGCCGTGGGGTTCGGTTGACCTATCAAGTGGTTCAGTCGACCGAATGGGTTTTCAGTTGACCAAACGTGCCTTATATAAGGCGTTCGAGATCAATGCATTTAGGAGACAATTCTATTTGTTCTACACTCTTTTCTTGCGTCGACAAATTGCTCACAATTTACTACTACGATGTCGGGAAGCTCATCGATACATTGCGCTCAAGACCACTCTTCCGTGTCGGTATACTTGTTCTTTTTGTTGTACTTGTACTTGCATACTAAAAATAGAGTTAGTAGGTTGTTACTAACTTACCTTTATATCTTGTACGACATTGCTTTCTCCTAACCAAGTAAAAGAAAAAGTGTACTTTATTTTTCCGTTGCTTAACTATTTCTATCTTTTTCTTTTACTTTATTTTATGTTATCGAAAAGAAATACTTACGAATGATCGAGATTCACCCTCTCTCTTGATTTCCAATGATCCTACAAGAATGACATCTGTGAATTTGGAGTGAACGTTGCTACTGCAAACACTTGCATATGGCATACTATCTCTTCAGTTCGAGCTTGTCGCTTCTGCATCTCCTGGGACTCTGCATCCCTCTCAACCATCGCCTGCTCAAATGATAAGAGTCGAGTCCACAAATACTAATTTTCCTCTCACAATGCTTGTACCTCATTGATGAGGAGGAGGAACTAAGATGACCCCTGGTCCCTGGAGCCCTCATCCGGTCATAGACAACTTTGGCATGAATGCCAAGCCCATAGAGGGTGGTCTTCTTCCATTCACTGACTACATTATAATAAATGTTATTAACCTTATCGCTAGAAAGAGGCTGTTAAGCCTCTCCTTTTGCACCAAGCTAAGACGTCTGTGTAACTTTAGTGGACGTTGCTTCCCATGTCAAAATAATGATTTTATTAATCTCCACATAAAGTCTACAAATATATATATATATATATATATATAGAAAAATGATAGGGAGAGTGAAAAGCATAGTGAATGACGTGACACCTTACATGCAGCGATCTCCGACGGGTTCACCGTGCCCCCCAAGGTATAGTTTGATTCGGGACGGCGGTCTTCGGCCGCCGATGGTGTCCAGGCGATAATCAGACGTGTGCATGTAAAGTGTCATGTCATGCCACGTCATTCACTATGCTTTTCACTCTCCCATTTTCACTCCCCCTATCATTGCTCATATATATATATACAAAAGTTAATATTCGTATTGTAGGATCGTTGCACGTGAAGGGGGGGGGAGGGAGGGGTGAATCACGTGACTTTTAAAAATTGTGTCTTTTTTGGAATTAAAGAAAGTGAGCGTAGTGGAAAATACGAAAGAAACACACAAGTACGCAAACACCAAGGGTTTTACTTGGTTTGGAGCCTTTAATGACTCCTACACCAAGGCCTAGGCCCTTTGAACCTTTCCAATAGGAAATCCACTAATCCTCTCCACCGAAAACTCCTGGTAGAGTAGTTTAATACAAGAAATAGAATTAGTGTAACACCCTACACTGTCCTTGCACAAGTATATAACATAAGTACAATTGAAAGTTTTTGTTACCCAATACTTTTAGAAGAATCTTGATCGGGCTCTTGTGTTGGAGTCGGTCTTCCAACAGCGGTCAGACGTAGTTGAGTCAAAGTAGGGCCGCAGCAAGAAGATGAGGAGGTAGAACGATGGCAGGAGCTCAAGCGTTGAAGAATATAAGTGATTGTGGAACACTTGAATTCGAAGTTCTTATATAAGACATTTGAGGCATCTCAGTTCCTAACTGAGGAGCCTTAGATCCAACAAATTTTATCTGATCTGAAGCCTACGTCATCACTGTTTATCCTCTGGAAGGCGCCTCAGATTTGAAGTGAGGCGTCTTAGTTCCCAACTGAGGCGCCTCAGATTGCCGAACCCTTATCTTCAGCGGCAACTTCGAGGAGGCGCTTTCAGTTCCTTGAAGGTGCCTCCAGTCACAACTGAGATGCCTTAGGTCTCACCTGAGACACCTCGGGCATTGTTCATTCGAGGCTAAATTTTACAATTTGAACCCTACAAAATGTGTTAATCCAAAACAAGATATTCCCTGCAAGACAAGGTCAACACAAGTACAAAAATAGACTAAACAAGTTTAGTATTAAATAGACCCTGTCTTCTCAGGACCAGAATCTAATTAAGGCCTCAGCTTAGAGCTTCAAAATGGTTCTAAGTTGGACCGCACCTAAAGTTCCTACTTGGGACTCGTCCTCACCGAAATTCGTGTATCCAGTGACTTTCCTCACTTACTTTGTGCAAATTTACTTAGCTTCTTAACCCACCATATCTTCAACCAACTATCAGGTCCGACGTACCCAGCTGGACTTCATGCCATGTCTCCACCAATTTGGGCTTCAGCTAGTTGTCAGGCCCTGCAGACCAAATTGGATTTCTTGTCATGACTCAACCATCCTGGACTTCAGTTTGGTGTCACGTCCTAAGCTTTCAATCCCGCACACTCGGTAACAAGGTTAGAAAATGACAAACTTAACTTTAACCTATTTGTCATTCATTAAAATATGAGTTTTATCGTTAGTACAAACAACACCAATACTTATATTAATTGTAGAGGAATGTTGATCGATAAATGACCCATTTGTCTTCTAATGAAAATATATTTTCCAACATGGTAAATAGATTGAAATATTTGTTATAAGGAGTACTTGTTATGAATAACTATGATTTTTAATTCTGGGTAGTAATAGAATACAAGCAATTCATATGTACAAGAATAATAAAGAAACATGAACATATTAATGAAAACTAATAAAAATGCGATCAATTAGTCAAGATAAAATACAAGCTACATAAGAATGTAAATCATCTAAATTACTCAAGCGAAAAGTATACCTAGTACGTGCGAATTATGTCAAGAACCGAAATTCAGTATTATATTGTGGTGTTATATTTTAAAAATTAGCATCACAATGATATTGATTTTTGAAATGCAACACAATAGTGGTAGTGTTTTTTGAAATCCAATACGTGTTATTTTTTGAATGCACTACCATAGTGGTTGGTAGGAGGGGTAGAATATGAAGTAAGTACACCCTTTGAAAAATTTAAAAATTAGGTGTCTTTTGAGAATCTCACAACTTTAAGTGTGACTTTGGTCAATTATTGAAAAATAAAATAAAGTTATAATAAAAAAAATATGGTATCGTAATTACAATTATAACATTGAATAAATTTTAAATTTTACGTTGTATATATGATCATGATTTGGTGAAAATAAAAGCATGCGTGGAGATATATAAAACAAATAGTCGCGGATTGGACTTACATTTTACATGTTAATCTAATGTTATCGTAATAAATTTTAGATACATTAAGGATGCACAAGTATAGCTTGAAGGAAAAAAAGAACAACAATAACTTTATCTTACTTTTTTTATAATACAACAACTAGATTTGACTTAAACTAAACATGCCCAATTGGTCCACATATACATATAATATGACGTACTTTGTCACATTAATTAGATTTGCGATTACGTACATGCATAAAACACATGTTAAATCAAATTTACTTCTATATCAAAGGCCCTAAAATACTTTACATGACCACAATACAATAAATTAGTACATTACTTATGCAAGTTCAAAGTACTTGGGCATGATTTGAGGATCCTAAAGTGATGTTTATAACAAAGATGGGTTATAATCTAAACCAATGCATGCAAAAGGAAATGAAATTTATATTATTGATCAGCAGAAAGACAACCTCTAGGACTAAAATTACTAAGTCATGGGTATCTAAATCATTCATAGACAATGCTTCTGGACCTAAAATTTGGATACTAATATATTTAATTTTTGTGTTTGAGCAGACACATGCCAAGCGAGAGCATCCAACAACATGACTTATAGATAGTGGATGCTCTCAGCATATGACAGGAGCTTATCGGAGTTCTCATCACTTAAAAATAAAAGTACTATTTCTTTTTTAAAATATAGTGGGGAACTTAAGGTAGTAGGTATAGATGATATTGAAATTTTTGAACAATTTAAGATCAAAATTATTTTGCTAGTCAAAGACATGACTTTTACTTTCAAGGATTAGTCAACTATATAATTCGGGATATTGAGTTGAGTTTAACTCATCTCAATGTTTCATTAAGTATAGTGAACTAAATACTATCATGCTTATAGGATATTAGAAGGAAAACATCTATTAAGTTGATTTGCATGGTGCTACTAACTTGTCTATTAAGTATTTCATGTCTATATTTCATGTGTAAAGAAGAGGAGACTCGATTTTGGTATCGAAGCTTAGCTCATACAAATGCGAGGAACATTAAGAGATTGGCAAAGAAAGAGTTAGTGCTAGGGTTGCCAGAGTTGAAGTTTCAAAAAGACAAGTTGTTCGATACATGTTAAAAGAGTAAGAAAACCAAGTCTACCCACTAAGGTAAGAATGTTGTGAGTACATGTAATATTTTAGAGCTTCTACATATGAATTTGTTTGATAGCAGTAAATATAAGTCATTAATGTAGGTTTGCAAAAGTCGAGATGGGAGGGCGGGGGGATCTTGATCGTTTTAATTTTTTTTTTGTCTCATTTCGTAAAGCCGAATCAAAGTAAATAGCAACGGAAATAAAGTAATGCAGATTAGGACATAGTTCGATTTTACTTGGTTCGTAGTTCAATGACTACTGCTCCAAGGCCTACGATCCTTGTTCGCTTTGATAGACAATCTAAGATAGTTCTTTAGAAGAAGTAGATTTATACAAGTATGAAGGAGGATAGTAACAATACTATTATCTTCATTGAATTAATGCAAGTATAAAAACAACGGCAATTTACCAAAGGGCGTACCTAAGAATTGGTATTTATCAAAAAACGTACCATGGTTTCAATGTTACCAAAGGGCGCACATATTTTAGTAAACTTCCTCTTATACCCCTACCGTCAAGTACTGCATGCATTTCTCTTTCTCTTTCTCTTTCTCTTTGTCAGTAACGAATTTCGAGACGGACCATAAAGAGATGTTACTTTATATTTTGATTTTTATATTATGGAACCTTTCTCAAAATAAAAAAATATTAAAAATAATTAAAATATTTTTATTAAATTAAAACTAAAAGAACATTTCAGCCACCCACGTTGGGCCTGAAATGGTTCCATTTCAGGCCCAACGTAGGGCTGAAATGTTTCCATTTCAGGCCCAACGTGCCCAATATTACGGGTCTTTTCTCGATTCTTTGTTATTTCATTTTAACACCTCGGAGAAGTCCAAATAAATAATGGATAGCAAATTTGAACTCCTTGTAACCTCAGAAATCCACAGGAACTGAAATTTTTACAATCGGAGCTCTCTAGGTCAATCAGTGGCCTTTTAGGGTCATTGGCCTGAAATGGTTCCATTTCAGGCCCAACGTTGGCCCTGAAATGGAAACATTTCAGGCCCAACGTGGGTCTGAAATGGTTCCATTTCAGGCCTAATGATCCTAAAAGGGCTAATGTGTCAAAATCCACTGATTGACCTAGAGAGCTCCGATTGTAAAAATTTCAATTCCTGTGGATTTCTGAGGTTACAAGGAGTTCAAGTTTGTTATCCATTGTTTATTTGGACTTCTCTGAGGTGTTAAAATGTAATAATGAAGAACTGAGAAAACACCTTTAATATTGGGCATGTTGGGCCTGAAATGGGCACATTGGGCCTGAAATGGAAACATTTCAGGCTCACGTTGGGCCTGAATGGTTCAAGAACCAATGACCTTAAAAGGCCTAATGTGTCAAAACCCACTGATTGATCTAGAGAGCTCCGATTGTAAAAATTTCAGTTCCTGTGGATTTCTGAGGTTACAAGGAGTTCAAATTTGCTATCCATTATTTATTTGGACTTCTCCGAGGTGTTAAAATGTAATAATGAAGAACCGAGAAGAAATCACACATTAGGCCTTTTAGGGTCATTGGGCCTGAAATATTGGACACCTATTGCATTGGTGATATCTAATATATAGATGTTTGGACACCTAAAACAGCATCTCCTACCTCTAACCTCTCTATTCATATGGAATTTTCAGAAATCCAGATATAGGAGGTCTATCAGTGGGTTTTGGTCAAAACTCACTGATATTTCTAAACTACTCCTATTTGATTGGTGATATCTAATATATAGATGTTTGGACACCTAAAAATCATCTCCTACCTCTACCCTCTCTATTCATATGGAGTTTTCAGAAATCCAGATATGGGAGGTCCATCAGTGGGTTTTGACCAAAACTCACTGATATTTCTAAACTACTCCTATTTGATTAGTGATATCTAATATATAGATGGTTGGACACCTAAAACATCATCTCCTACCTCTAACCTCTCTATTCATATGGAGTTTTCAGAAATCCAGATATGGTAGGTCCATCAGTGGGTTTTGGTTAAAACCCACTGATATTTCTAAACTACTCCTATTTGATTGGTAATATCTAATATATAGATGTTTGGACACCTAAAACATCATCTCCTACCTCCACCCTCTCTATTCATATGGAGTTTTCAGAAATCCAGATATGGGAGGTCCATCAGTGAGTTTTGACCAAAAGTCACTGATATTTCTAAACTACTCCTAATTGATTGGTGATATCTAATATATAGATGGTTGGACACCTAAAACATCATCTCCTACCTCTAACCTCTCTATTCATATGGAGTTTTCAGAAATCCAGATATGGTAGGTCCATCAGTGGGTTTTGGTCAAAACCCACTGATATTTCTAAACTACTCCTATTTGATTGGTGATTTGGACACCTAAAACATCATCTTCTACCTCTACCCTCTCTATTCATATGGAGTTTTCAGAAATCCAGATATGGGAGGTCCATCAGTGAGTTTTGGTCAAAACTCACTGATGGACCTCCCATATCTGGATTTCTGAAAACTCCATATGAATAGAGAGGGTAGAGGTAGGAGATGATGTTTTAGGTGTCCAAACATCTATATATTAGATATCACCAATCAAATAGGAGTAGTTTAGAAATATCAGTGGGTTTTGACCAAAACCCACTGATGGACCTAACATATCTGAATTTCTGAAAACTCCATATGAATAGAGAGGTTAGAGGTAGGAGATGATGTTTTAGGTGTCCAACCATCTATATATTAGATATCACCAATCAATTAGGAGTAGTTTAGAAATATCAGTGAGTTTTGGTCAAAACTCACTGATGGACCTCCCATATCTGGATTTCTGAAAACTCCATATGAATAGAGAGGGTGGAGGTAGGAGATGATGTTTTAGGTGTCCAAACATCTATATATTAGATATCACCAATCAAATAGGAGTAGTTTAGAAATATCAGTGGGTTTTAACCAAAACCCACTGATGGACCTACCATATCTGGATTTCTGAAAACTCCATATGAATAGAGAGGTTAGAGGTAGGAGATGATGTTTTAGGTGTCCAACCATCTATATATTAGATATCACTAATCAAATAGGAGTAGTTTAGAAATATCAGTGAGTTTTGGTCAAAACTCACTGATGGACCTCCCATATCTGGATTTCTGAAAACTCCATATGAATAGAGAGGGTAGAGGTAGGAGATGATGTTTTAGGTGTCCAAACATCTATATATTAGATATCACCAATCAAATAGGAGTAGTTTAGAAATATCAGTGAGTTTTGACCAAAACCCACTGATAGACCTCCCATATCTGGATTTCTGAAAATTCCATATGAATAGAGAGGTTAGAGGTAGGAGATGCTGTTTTAGGTGTCCAAACATCTATATATTAGATATCACCAATCAAATAGGAGTAGTTTAGAAATATCAGTGAGTTTTGACCAAAACCCACTGATAGACCTCCCATATCTGGATTTCTGAAAATTCCATATGAATAGAGAGGTTAGAGGTAGGAGATGATGTTTTAGGTGTCCAAACATCTATATATTAGATATCACCAATGCAATAGGTGTCCAACCATTTTAGGCCCAATGACCCTAAAAGGCCTAATGTGTGATTTCTTCTCGGTTCTTCATTATTACATTTTAACATCTCGGAGAAGTCCAAATAAATAATGGATAGCAAATTTGAACTCCTTGTAATCTCAGAAATCCATAGGAACTGAAATTTTTACAATCGGAGCTCTCTAGGTCAATCAGTGGGTTTTGACACATTAGGCCTTTTAAGGTCATTGGTTCCTGAACCATTTCAGGCCCACGTTGGGCCTGAAATGGTTCCATTTCAGGCCCAACGTGGGCCTGAAATGTTTCTATTTCAGGCCCAACGTGCCCATTTCAGGCCCAACATGCCCAATATTAAAGGTGTTTTCTCGGTTCTTCATTATTATATTTTAACACCTTGGAGAAGTCCAAATAAACAATGGATAGCAAATTTGAACTCCTTGTAACCTCAGAAATCCACAGGAACTGAAATTTTTACAATTGGAGCTCTCTAGGTCAATCAGTGGGTTTTGACACATTAGCCCTTTTAGGATCATTAGGCCTGAAATGGAACCATTTCAGGCCCACGTTGGGCCTGAAATGTTTCCATTTTAGGCCTAACGTGGGCCTGAAATGGTTCCATTTCAGGCCCAATGACCCTAAAAGGCCACTGATTGACCTAGAGAGCTCCGATTGTAAAAATTTCAGTTCCTGTAGATTTCTGAGGTTACAAGGAGTTCAAATTTGCTATCCATTGTTTATTTGGACTTCTCTGAGGTGTTAAAATGTAATAACAAAGAATTGAGAAAAGACCCATAATATTGGGCACGTTGGGCCTGAAATGGAAACATTTTAGCCCCTCGTTGGGCCTGAAATGGAACCATTTCAGGCCCAACGTGGGTGGCTGAAATGTTCTTTTAGTTTTAATTTAATAAAAATATTTTAATTAATTTCAATATTTTTTTGTTTTGAGAAAGGTTCCATAATATAAAAATCAAAATATAAAGTAACATCTCTTTATGGTCCGTCTCGAAATTCATTACTGACAAAGAGAAAGAGAAAGAGAAAGAGAATGAGAAAGAGAAATGCATGCAGTACTTAACGGTAGGGGTATAAGAGGATGTTTACTAAAATATGTGCGCCCTTTGGTAACATTGAAACCATAGTACGCCTTTTGGTAAATACCAATTCTTAGGTACGCCCTTTGGTAAATTGCCGTAAAAACAATATTCCAATAACAAGGGTGGAAGGTTGCGCATAGTTTTTGGAGAGCCTCTCTGCATAGTAGTATCAACACTTGCACGAACAGTAGTACAGACAAGATCAAGCACTTGAGAGAATTAATTCTCGGCTCGGACCCCGAGGGATTCTTTTATAGACACCGTTTGGTCGATTGAAAACATGTTCCATCAACTGAACCTTTCCGTTGATAGAGCTTTCTATCTGTCAATTGAACTCTGCACCCTTCCTTGTTTGCTTCGATCCGATCTGTCCGATCTAGTAAATCACGCTGTTCAATCGACTAATCCACTTTGTCCGTTGATGGAACCTTTGAATCTCCTTTCTTGCATGATCTGATCTGATCGTTTATCATTACCTTTTATTGTTCAGTCGACTGATCACTTTGATCAATTAATAGAATAGACCATTTTCCATATTTGCTTAACTGTGATCTGATCTCTACCACGCTGGCTGGATTGGTTGATTGAATTCCACGTTCAATCGACTGGACCCTTGATCAACCCAGAACTTTGTTTATTTATAAAACAAAGTTAGCACAGGTATTAGAATAATAGTAGTTATGCAAAATAGAGTTAGATAATAGATAATATAGATGCATGAATGGTCAGTTAGAATTATCTTGATCTCAACTTAAAACCTCCATTGGTTGCTTTAGTTGGATCATTATCTAAGGTTTGTCCCAATTGAGATAGACCTCACCACTTGATGTGCATAGATTATATATGATTTTATACACTATTTAATGCACATATACTTGTATTTCACGAACATAATCTATTTTATTGTACTCTCTATCTCTTATGACTTTGCTACTATCTTCCCTTTTTGTTCAGAGATTTGCTCTTTGATCATTTTCATTGATAGGACACAAATTGGAGCTAAAATGGAGTGGAACTAAAGCAAAAAGGGAGCGAAAGCTGAGCCAGAGACAGAAGTAGCCAGCCACACAGCTAGGCTGTGTGGCTCCACACGAGCGTGGGGGGTTGGGATGCTCCACATGGCACAGCCATGCCTCACCTGACATAAGTCGCATGCCCAAGCCATGCCATTTGGCGCAGCCCATGTAAACCTCATTGAAACTGTTGGATCGAGGTGGACTGGCAAGAGGGGTGAATTGACAGATTTGAGATTAAAAGAAGGGTCACTCAATTTTACTTGGTTGCAACTGGAAGGTTGCTTATAAGATAGTAAAGTTCAACTAAAACACTCCTTATGACGGAGAAGCCTTTACAAATGAAGCACAAACTTAGAGAGATTATAAAAGAATTGTTGACCAATTTTCTTTAGCTTCTAGGCCTATTTATAGCCTAAAACAGTTAATCTTGACCGTTGATCGTAGATAAGCTTGAATCTTGAGCGTCGATTTAAAGGATAAATTTTATCCTTTATCTTAAATATAAGATAAACATTTAAAAGATAAATTTAAAGGATAAATTTTAACCTTTATCTTGAGCTATGACTCGACTATCCATTTCCTTATTGTTTAAATCAAAGGAGGATAGATCTCCTTATCATTTAAATCAAAGGAGGATAAATCCTTATCCTTTAAATAGGATAAATATTATCCTTATGCATCACTTATTTTTCCAAACGCTTCAAGCCACGTCAAAGTCTTCAAGCTAGGCTTCCTTTGCTTCGGTCAAGTTCAAGTCCAAGTCTAATCAAGTCTTCTTCAATAGTCCAAGTCCAAGTCAAGTCAAACTTTGACTTGGTCAAAGTCAATCGAGTTGACTTTTTATAGAAATGATATTTGGGTGATTTCCGGCCAACCGGAGTTAGGCTCACCCGAACCCGATTCTGACCATTCGTCCCTCGAGCGTACTTCCTCCCGGCTTCTCGTCCCTCTGACATGCACGCCCTTCTCGCTCTGCCGGCATACTCTTTCGCAGTCTTCGCATCCCTCGGATGCACCGAGCCCATCGACTCACTCTCTCATGCTATCCTTCTCGTCCGCTGCATCTTATGCTCGACTTCCTCCACTCCAAAGTTCTTGTACACTTAGACAGAGCGATCAAAACAACACAGGACTTAACTTGACCTAATTGATCACATCAAAACTAACTGGGGCACCAATAATCTCCCCCTTTTTGATGTGGATCAACCTAAGTTCAATTAGGGTTAAACCAAAAAAAATAGTAAAAATAATAAAACTAAGTTAAGCTATTAAGTAGCAAAATAATTTTGCATTTCAGAAGAAGAGAAAAACCTCCCCCTGAACTTCAGCCTACTCTCCCCCTTTTATCACAGCAAAAATGTGGTAAGGAAATTTAGGGAAGGAAAAGAAAAAAAATCTTTGCAAAATAAATAAATAAATAAAAAAAATTTGTTTAAGTAAAATTTGGTTAAGAAAAACTTTTGAGAATAGTACAAAAAATTTTGGAGTTAATTGTTTCTTCTATGTCAAAAAAAATCAAAAACATATAAATTAAGGAATTCAAAATAAAATTTTTAAAATTCAAAAATATAGTTGAAAAATTCTAAATAAATTTTGTCAAAGTCAGTAAATGATGTGTAGATATGAAAAAATCGGATCAGGTCAGAATAAATTTTTCAAAATTTTAAAATTCAAACTCAAATTTTAATGAAAAATTCATAGAGAATCAAAACATTTTTTTGAAAAATCTAAAAATTTTTGTTCAAGAGTCAAATAGAGTTTGTAGCCTGAGTAAAGGTTTTTAATTTGAAAAATACTTTGCTAAGTCTAAAAATAAATTGAAAACTATCAAAGATGAATTTTTGAAAAATAATATATAAAAATTCAAAAACTCTTCTAAATATTTGAATAAAAATTTTACTAACTTCTAAGGGTGATATCTAGATCCAAAAAACTTGGTTATAAGAAAATAAATTATTTATCTATTTTTAAAATTAAAAATTCACTTTTCGAATAAAAATTCATAGATATTCAAAATATATCTGAAAAAATCTCAAAAATTAACAGTAAGTAGATGACATATTTTTACATCGAACAAAAATTTAGAATAAATTTTTTACTCACAAAATTTGGCCGACATCTATTTTTTTTAAAATATTAGTAATAGAAATTCAATTTAAAGTATACTTTGGAATCCAATATAAGTTTCTATTTACAGAATTAATAAAAAATTTCCGAGGAATATAACTCTTGGGCACTTTTTTAAGTTGGTCCCTATGATTTTTAACGTACCAGTTTAAATTTCCAGGAAAAATATCTTTTCTTTGTCGTAAATATGTAATTTCAAATTATAATTTCTCAACTAAATTTTTTAAAATTTCATTTTCTATATTCAATTTGTCAGATAAATCAGATGAACATGCAGTGCCTAATTTCTCTTTTAATTCAGAGTTTTCCTCTTCTATTTTATTCATGGACTTCAGCATGGATTTTATTATAGAATAAATTTGACAGGTGGAAGTAGGCTTACCTCACTTACTAGGTCGATTTCAAAGTTAGGGACTCCCCCTTTGTTGCTGCTTTCTTCCGAGGTGCTTTCACTGTCTTCATCTTGGTGACATGCCATCAGTGCAAGTCCAGTGTATCTTCTGCTTCCGATTCGTCCGATGAGGTCTCGTCCCAGGTGGATTTTAGTGCTTTCTTCTTCTTTGGCTGGTTCTTGAGTTTGGGGCACTAATCTTTCAGGTGACCCTCTTCGTTGCAGTTGTAGTATCGGACCGCGCGTTTCTTCTTTCTCTGCACCTTTTTAGAACGATTAGCTTTCATGAATTTAGACAAGTTTCTTACCATTAGTGCTGTTTCTTCATCGTTCGTTGAAGATTGTTCGTCGAGTTGATCTTCCTTATTGTCAGCACGACGTTGTCTGCTTTACTGTTCTTTTCTACACAACGAGATTCAAGAAGTTCTAATGTAGAAAATAACTGTTCTAACGTACTCACCTCTAAATCATTTGAAATATAGAATGCATCGATTACTGAGGTCTATTCCGAGGTTCTCGGAAACGCGTTTAGGGTGTACCTTTGAGCATCGCGATTGGTCACCTTTTCTCCAAGATTTTTGAGGCTTATGATTAATTCTTTTACCTTGGCATGTAATTTTGCAACGGATTCTCCGTCTTCCATCCGGAGATTGGTCAGTCAGCTTCGAAGGATGTCTCGTCGTGCTAGTTTTTCCTCCGAGGTGCCTTCATGCAGTTCCATGAACTTTTCCCGAAGTTCATTCGCCGATTCGTACTTTACGATCCAGTTGACATCTTGCTCAGGGAGAACGATTAGCAGATGGAATTCTGCGTTTCCGTTTGCTACAACATCTGCTTGCTCCTTCTTGGTCCAAGAATCAGGTTCTTTGATCTTGTCTCCATTATCTTCCGGAGCTAAAAAATCGTTTTTCATTATTAATAACAGTTCATAATCAGTAGTAAAAAAAACTTGCATCTGTTGGTGCAGACAACACCCAAGTCGAACCTGTGTTTTGATAAATGGCAAAGGGTTCAAAAGTTAAGTCTTATTTGTTATCTAACATGCTGCTTGAGTGTGCAGGTTGAAGTCCTAGCAAAGGAATGCTAGGCACCTAGCGAAGGAATGCTAGGCACTGAAACCCTAAGTCCTGGCGAAGGACAGCTGGGCACCTAGCGAAGGGTTGCTAGGATACGAAGACCTAGCGAAGGACTACTAGGCACCGGGTGAAGGACAGCCTGGGATCCAAGACCTAGCGAAGGACTGCTAGGCACCCGGCGAAGGACTGCCAGGATCCGAAGACCTAGCGAAGGACTGCTAGGCACTGGGCGAAGGACAGCCTGGTATCCAAGACCTGGCAAAGGACCGCTAGGCAAAAGTCCAACCGGAGGAGTCGGTTGGCAACAGGTAAATTCTCCTGAGAGGAGTAGGTGAGGATGCATTCCCCGTCGAGGGAACAGTAGGCGTCGGTTAGACCTAGGGCTCCATTTTGGAGACCCAAAGTCAGAACCAAGACAGCTAAGGCTGTATAAAACTAATACATTATTGCTCTGTGTTGTTTTGGACTAACCCTAGATGCAGGACCGAAGGAACGAGTGTCTGCAGCTCAGAAAGCCTCAAAGGAGTGAGGCAGAAGCTGAGTAGGGTGCCCCCAGTGTCCCGGGTGCCCCCAAGGGGAAGGCAAAACAAGTTGAGCAAGAAACACTTCGGAAGCTAAGTGGGCGGGGCGCCCCCGTGCTCCCGGGCGCTCCCGTGCTCCCGGGCGCTCAGGGCGCCCCCAGTGTCCCGGGCGCCCCCAAGGGGAAGGCAAAACAAGTTGAGCAAGAAACACTTCGGAAGCTAAGTGGGCGGGGCGCCCCCGTGCTCCCGGGCGCTCCCGTGCTCCCGGGCGCTCCCAGTGCCCAGGGCGCCCCGCACCCAAGCCACCGAAGTGGATAACTCTGATCCAGCCGAGAAGCTCGCTGAAAAGGTCAACCAGGGCGCCCCCAGCGTCCCGGGCGCCCCCAGAGTCAATCCTCAGCCCTATTCGAGTGGGATAAGGGCTGACCGAGGTAATTCCGGATCGGATGACACGTGGGGGGGGGGGGGGCGCCCCCAACGTTTAGGGCGCCTCGAAGTGCTATAAATAGCACCCAACACCAAGGCTTCTCAACAATCAATCCTTCCAACGCACTCACGATCTTCTACTCCCGCGCTCTGCTCCGGAAACCTCCCGACTCAAGATACAAGCGCCGACGACGTCCCTCTGCTCCGAAAATACAATTTACACCGGACGTCGGTAACGAAGAGCTGCTTTTAAGTTTACTGTACTATACTTGTAATACATTTTGTAAACTGTTTTTGCACACATATAGAATTGCCCGCAGTAAACGGTCAACGATCGTGGGCCTTGGAGTAGGAGCCGACCGCGACTCCGAACCAAGTAAAATCTTGGTGTTCGCGTGTGTTTTACTTTATTTATTTCCGCTGCTAATTCTCTTTTACAAATCCGAATGTTTTACGATATTCACCCCCCCTCTATCGTTCTTCTCGACCCAACAAGTGGTATTAGAGCGGGGAAGCTCAAATTTGGTGCAACCACCAGTTTGAGAATTTTTCAGATTTTCGTAAAATTATTTCTTTTTTTTTTCGAATTCTTATCGTTAATCGAGACCAATGCAACACCCCTCGATATTTAATTTTCTTTATCCCGCACTACTAATCCAAGATGAAGTCTTGGGACAAAGTTTTTCTTTTTCTTGTCTCTTTTTCAGATAAAATCCTTAATAGCCATGCAAGAAGGATTCAGCACAGCCAGACCTCCACTTTTCAGTGGAGAAGACTTTTCCTACTGAAAAAGTCGAATGGAGGTCCACCTGAAAACTCAGGTGGACATGTGGATAATCATCCAGTCTGGGCTGGAGATTCCAAAGAATGCTGAAGGAGTACTGACGGACCCGATTTAGCTAATTAAAGTTGTCACGAATGTGGATCCGTCAGAATTTAGAATTTATAAAATGCTGGAAACCCTTTTTGCAATCAAAAATATGAAAACGTAGTAAAGGGGCCACAGGTCGTATTTTTCCTCGGGACTAGTTGATGTTATTTCGATTCGTGCTTGTATTTATGTGTCGTTTGTGAATTTTGGGTTTCAAATAAAATTGGGGTTTGAGTTATAAATCGGCAATGAAATCGCAATTAAAAGAGAAGAATCTTAACCCAATGAACTAAACAATGAAATGGCAACTAATGAACTTCCTTTGGGAGACTTAATCAACCAATGCAACTTAACCACCTTGGGAGAATAAATCTGAACTCAATTGCAAAAAAAAATACACTACAAATTGAATTTAACTTCAGGAATTGTCTTTAAAAATCGAAACTTCCCTTGACACAAATGTAGCAATGAATAAAAGGAGAACTTGATACGTAAGGTTACAAACTTATGTGCCAAAAAGCTTTATACTCCATGTAGAGCTATAACTGACAACTCCCAAATGACTCTTAGCAATTCAACTGTAAAGGTAAGTCTAATACTGAAGTGCTGTGCAAGAATGGGTTAAGAAGTTCAGCAATGAAGGCAGGAAATAAGGGACAAACTCAGTGCAGAATTGGAATGCAAGAAATCAGCATATGAAGGCAGCGAAATTACAAAGAAATAAACAAGACAGCTGAGATTAATCACTCAAATCAGAGTTTAGATGAAATTCAGCAAAGCTAACTCCATTCATATAGCTTCAGCAATGATAACTAAAACACTGAACAATAAAATTGAAGCTATCGAATGAATAGATTAGTAAGTTCAAATTCAATTGCAGAATTTCAGCAGTGAATAAGTGCAGAAACACAACTCAGTGAAACAACATTTCAGAACTAAACTGATGTGCATGATTGAAGCTGGAATTTCAGAAACAATCTGGATAAAAACAGACAGCTTCATACACCATAGCACATTCGAAAATTGCCTTTAACTTGATTTCAAACAATTGCCTAAACTGCACTTGGTACAAAGAGAAGAAGTGATCAGCTTGATACTCGTTCAGAAACAATGGATGTGCTGAAAATTGATACTAATGCAGGAAATATAAACTCCCAACTCTGAAATTTAAACTGTCAATTCACTTGGAAGACAGAGATTGATAAACTGCTATGTGTGGCTGAATGAAGTAAATCAGAAATGAAAACAGAATTTCAGCAATGCAGATAAAAATTCAGAATAGAAATCAAATGCTGAATTAAATTCAGAGTTGCCGCATGAATCTGATGCAGGAACACCAAAGCTAACTAAATTTAAGTAAACAATCCAGTATTCAGAAAGGTTTAGAAGGAAACCAACTCTAACTTGATACACTTCAAAGGCTGTAACCGAAACAGTTTACAGAAATGGAAACTGACATGCAGAAATTTAGCTGACTTTTGCAGGGATAAACTGAACATAAATGGGGCTGACATCATGTGTGAAAGTTCACTAAGAGTTGAGTTTAACTTGGTACAGCTCCAAGTTGAATTGTTATTTGATACAAAGAAAAGAGTTGATAGCTGGATACGCAGAAATCAAATATGAGTTTCAGAAATAAGGTTGCGCAGAACTGAAAACTGCAAATGAAGAAATGAAATCGAAATTCTGAATAAACCAGACTAAACACAAGCTGAACTAAAATACAATAGCACACTAAAGTCTTCGTTTAACTTCAAGAATGAAAATTATAATGAATTAACTACAAGGCTACTGATACGCTAAAAACTGGCTGATACGCAATTGTAGAAAACAGGGTTGAAATGGGACTGATACGCAAGCTGGAAACATAAAGCAAATTGAAATTAAAAACAATTATCCACTAAACAAATTCCCTAGCTATTAAACTTGAAGATTGAACCCTAATTTAAGCTGGAACAATGCAATAAACGAAGTTAACAATCTGAAACAAAAACAAACTGTAAATGAAGTGGCAGAATTCAGAAATGAAGTTACAACTGAAACATAAGAAAATTAACTACAAAAACTAATCCTCAACCCTTCTTCAGCTCACGTATTCCTTGTTCGTCACGCAAGGGTGAGCCTCGGACCCGCAAGCTCAGCAAGTCAGTGGGAAATTGTCTCTGCTACTCAATCTGAGCTCAACTCTACCCAAATCTGAATTCCCATTCGAATCCATCGATTCAACTGCGTCCAAGTGATATTGTGATCTGTGGATGATCGGAGCAATCTAGGGAACCCCTCCAGATGGCTCCGGTGGATGGAAATGGATCGCAACTGATGATCGACGACTCCAAACAGCAGAGCCACGGAAACCTCTCAATAGCTCTGTTCTTGGGCAATAGCGAGCTGAAATCTTCACTGAGTCCTCTTCACCATGACCTAACACTTGCTCTGAATCAGGAATCGAGTGGTCGCGCCTCGGATTGAAGAAAAACCGAAGAAAAACTACGAACTATTGAAGAAGACGACGTTTGCGGCGAAGACGCGACAACGGCTGAAGGCTGGGAAAGTTTGATTAAATACATAGGAATGGACGACCCTGATTGATTTGAGGAAATCCAACGGCTGATCTTGCTCTGATCTGAGCCAAACTTTGATGATGATGATCAGGGGTCAGGATCTGCCTCGTGGTAGCTCGGATCCTCCAGATGTGCAACGGATGGTCCAGATCAGTCTAATCTTTGAATGGACGATCTAGAGCCCTCCGAGCTTGATCCAACGGTTGATTGAGCTCTGATTGGGATGAAACCTTCAGATCTTGATCAGAATGCTTGATCAACCCTAACCCTAGCTCGGATTGCTTCAGATGGTCCCGGATGGCTCAGATCTAGCCGCTTTTGAATCGGACGGCCCGGATTAATCCGAAACTTGATAACTCGATCTGGGTCCACTTCCGACTCAAGTTTGACCCAGTATGCCCTAGGTCCTTGAACCTTTCATGCCTACAAAAATAGATCAAAAATTTAGTGGCCAAATAATCCAATTTTATGCAAATTTGCAATTAAGTCCAAAATAAGAGTAAGTTCTAAAACCTAGGGCAATTTCACAATTAAGCAATAAAAACATAGGTCAAACAGGATTTTAACAATTAAAATAATCAATAAAATGGTACTTATCAACTCCCCCACACTTAACCTTGAGCGTCTCGCGAAACTACTAAGTAAGTATCCCCTAGATTTTCTTAATCATAATTAGAAACAAATGAAAAGAAATTACCTGAGGTTGTCAATTTTCAAAAATCTAAGCTCTATGGATTAGTATCTTGTCCTTAAATCAACAACTTAGCCTTTTCATCCTTCATGAGTCATTGAGATGAATTTAACTCATAGCCTTTCAAGGAAAATTTTGGTGGCTCTCTCCTTAAGTTCTAAGTTGATGATGGAAATGGAGCTCACTCATACACACATGTTTCTTGCACTATCATAGGCTTGCTTATTGTCTAATCTCCACCATTAGTCATGATTAGGATTCACATCTACAAAAACAAATGAAAACATGGAAAATGGTAATAAATGAAATAAAAGCCAAGAAAATGAAAAAAAATGGGTAAAGTGGAAGACTTGAGTGCTTGAGGATATTTTTGATGCTCTTTGCTTCTCTTTACAAATCAAATCTGAGTGGTGGAGTAAAACTTTGACCAATGCATTTGATTTGGGTGAAGAAAACCCCATTTGACTTCATTGTGCCACTTCCTTCAATTGCGTGCCATTTGGATCCTTCTCTTTCCTCCTCATCAAATCTTTTTCTTTTTCTTTCTCTAGAGCTCAGAATATATTGGAATCAAAGGATTGATTCAGATGAGGGACTTCACATCAGTTAGCATATAGGGATAGTTGAGCTAATGGTAGTGGAAAACCTAAATGCTTCACTTGGAATTTTGGCACTACAACTTTTTTTTTCTTCTGATTTTTCCTGTTCTGATTTAAAACATCCTAGCAGCCAGCATTTTTGTTTCTGATCAGCTATGATTTTCTCAATACTCTTTGATGCATTTCCTAATTTTGTTCCCTGATTCACAGCCCTTGAAAACCAAAATTCAGCCTCAAGTTGACACAATTTCTGCACATACTGCTTGTATGGAAAACTACCAATCTGAATTTTTTTTTTTACTGCTTTCTCAGGTTGCTACTTTCCGAAATATCTAATGGCTGGTGAAGGTGGCTCCCTGATTTCTTCACAGCAGTTACACATCACAAGAGCTCTCATCGAATGGTAATACAAGATTTGAGTGCTTCCTTTGAGATTATTGCTGAATTCACTGCCCTGCAACTTTCCTTCACTGCTGATTTCATTCAGCAGTTTCAATTCTGCTCCTAAGAGGTTTTGTTCAATTGAGAATCATTCTACAAGTTCGGTTTGAAGGCAGCAAGGCATTGATGATTTAGAAAGCAAGAATTCAATTAGAAATTGGTACAAACTGCCTTACTAGCTTTCCCCACTGAATTTTTTTCGAATGCAGAAATTCACAGCGGCTTTTCATAGATTTTTCAGCAACTTGTAGCTCAATTCAGATTGTAGCAAAGTGTTACTGATTTCATCCTCCATCTGTGCTACCAACTCCATTAATTTCAGATTTTTTTTTCCAGCTTCACTTACTGCCCAGATTTTCTTTCACTGTTGATTTTGGCACAAATTTTTCTTGGCTTCAGATTACCCAATTTGTGTGCAGCTTCTACATCAGCCTCAATTTAGCTTCAATTCAGCACTTGGCAGCAATCTAAATTCCAGAAATTTGGATTTCAGCCATGGCACAATTGTCTTCAAATGTGATACACTGATTTTTTTTTCTTCTTTCGAAATAATACACTGATTTTTTTTCCTTTTTTGGCATGGCACAGATTTTCAAAATTTTCCATTGCTTGCCACTTGAATCTTCAAAGTGTAGTAAAGAATCTAAATCTCCAATTGCTTCCACCTCTCTTGCTCATTCTTGGCACCAAACTCACTCACTTGGCACATGATTTTTTTTTCCGAATTGAAGTGCATCCTTGATAAGAATTGCTTCCAAATCACTAGTCACTCCCCCACACTTAAATCTTTGTCCGTCTCGGGCAAAATAGCATTAAGAAAACATCCCAAGCAAACAAATCCATGGAAAAATTGGGGTTAAGATTAGAAATAAGGAAAAGACAAATAGAATAGACATGATTTTTGCCAAAATTGATATGGAAAGGTAAACAAAGTGATTAGCTTCTATAGATGTGATCCAATCATCGAAATATGGTTTTGAAAGAACCTAAGCAAGTTCTAGAGTACAATAACATATGTGTGTCACAAAAATAAGGCTAATTCTCACTAGGTGCAAATGATTCATCTCAAATCATCAATTAAGAATCTAAAACCAAGTAGTACTCAAATATCCAAGATTTCATCCATGAGCTTAAACCCTAAGTTTTGACAACCAAATTTAATTTATTTTCAAAAGGCTCTAAAATGCTATAGAGATAACCTAGAGGGATACTTTTATTTCCACTCATGCTAGAAACAAGTTTCCAAGAAAACTAAAATGCATTTATTGACAAGGACTTAACTTAGAAGGAAATTCTACTTCTAGAAAGCATGAAAATGAAAAATGCAATAAAAGAAAATATAAGAAAGAAAAATCTCCCCTTTATTTCTGGTGGACGGAGTCTATCAAGCAGTAGCCTCCATCGTGGTAGTGGAGGAACATGGGTGGCTGAGAGAACTAGGACTCCCCCACACTTGAACTTTACAGAAAATTGCTCTGGTGGCCTAAGGTGATTCAGGTTCAAGATCCATTGAAGGAATGGAGTGCTTCGAATTAAAGTAAAATCATCTCCTCCTTCTTTCTGCCTTTTAGAAGTCCTTCCAGGAGGTTGAAGTCCGTTCAGTTGGAGCACCCACTCCTGAAGTCTTCTGGACCCTGCAAAATAATGTAATACCTCTCTCAAGCGTGCAGGGTAAGACAGAAATAAAATAATATCAGTCTCTGCATGAAATGTATCCAAAACTGCATCACATCCAATTAAATCAATTTGTGGTGCCTCAATAAATTTTTCACAATTATTTTCTATAAAATTTGCATCCAGAAATTTATCACAAATAATAAAATCAATCCTTGGCACTTCAATAGAAATTTCACAATTATTTTCTACCAAGGATGTATCAAGCAATGTATCACAGCCAATAAAATCAATCTCAGGTGCCTCAATAAATTTTTTCACAATTATTTTCAGCAAAGAATATATTAAGAGACTCATCACAATAATCAACATCAAGTCTAGGCACCTCTAAAAATTTTTCACATTCAGCATTTTCATGATATGTATCACCACATGCTTCAAATTCAGCAACTTTAACACTAGGTACCTCTAGGGATTTTTCACAATCAAATTCTACAAGAGATGCATCCCTAAGTATATCACAGACAATAAAATCAGTTTGAGGTACCTCTATGCAATTTTCAGAAAAATTAGGAGGAGTATTTACCTGATCGTGCTGAAAAATACCTGGAGATTCTACAAAAGTAGATGTATCCATGTTCTCCTCATCATGTTCAAGCTCCTCTTCAGCCTCAAGTTCTGGTGGACAATCAACTAAAGCAGGTGATCCTTGGGTTCTTGCTTCCACCATGCAAGTTCCTACACTTTCTGGTAATTGTGGTGGTCCCTGGGGCTTAGTGCAATCCCCTACACCTATGGAATCATCTCCTATGCATGCTTCTTCTGTAATATCTGCAACAACAACATTAGAAAAATTAGGACCATCAATAACACTATCATCAGAAAATAAAAGTCTAGAATGGTCCTGTGGAGTTTCAGAATTGAATTCAAAACTATCACAAGCCCTGCTATCAATCTCCTCCAATGCCTCTAAATCAATAGGAATGGGTGATTCTTGGGGCTCAGTGCAATCCCCTACACCTGTAGATTCATCTGATTGTCCTGCTCTTTGGGCTTTTATTTGATTCCATTGATCAACCAATTTTGCAAATTGGTTGTCAATAAGCAGTTGTTGTTGAAAATTTTTCTGTTGTTGTTGTTGAAAATTCTGCTGTTGTTGTAGAACTTGTTGCAACATCTCCATCATCCTTTGGTGTAGAGCCTCATCCCAATCAGGATCATCAAAGCCTCCTTGGTTAGTGTGGAACACTTGTTGATCTTGAAATGTAACATAAGGCTGCTGAAGACCAAGAGTAGACTGTGCATTCTGAAATGGAGACTGTGGGGGCTGATCAAATGGTTGAATAGGCTGATTAAACTGCTGAAAACGTGGCTCACAACTTGGTGGAGATGGCTGAAAATTATGGCCCTGGAAATCCTGGATCTGAGGCTGAAATTGTGGTGGTGAAAACTGAAATTGCGGGGGCTGGAAATTCTGGGTTTGTTGCTGGAAATTCTGATTAAAGGGCTGTGAATGTTGAAGAGGTTGCTGAACATTCTGTATAGGTTGAAATTCTTGCTGCCATGGCTGAGGTGGAGGCTGAAATTGATTATTTCCTTGCTGAAAACTTACAAAAGGCTGCTGGAAATTTTGGTTAAAATGCTAAAATCCTTGATTTGGTTGAACTTGATGGAAGGGTGGTTGCTGAAAATTCTGATTATCTAAACACCCTTGCTGAATTCCTTGAAAAAGGGATTGATCTTGTTGATAAGGTTGCTGAAAGTTGGGCTGAAAATTCTGGAATTGTGGCTGCCCAATCTGAAAATTCTGACTTGGCTGAAAATCTTGCTGAAATTGTTGACATTGTGGCTGAAAGAATTGATATGGTTGCTGATTAAAAGGTTGGTTCTGCTGAAATTGTGGACACGGCTGCTGGTAAGTAGATGAGAACATTTTGAACTGGCAGTCCTGTCACAAAACAAACAAGAAAATGGCAGCAACCGTATACAAAAGGTAAAGCAAAATAAAATAGAACCCAATGATATGTCCAAAAGCACACAAGCAAAAATCAAACAAATCAACTAGTTGCTTCCCCGGCAACGGCGCCAAAAATTTGACGGACCCGATTTAGCTAATTAAAGTTGTCATGAATGTGGATCCGTCAGAATTTAGAATTTATAAAATGCTGGAAACCCTTTTTGCAATCAAAAATATGAAAACGTAGTAAAGGGGCCACAGGTCGTATTTTTCCTCGGGACTAGTTGATGTTGTTTCGATTAATGCTTGTATTTATGTGTCGTTTGTGAATTTTGGGTTTCAAATAAAATTTGGGTTTGGGTTATAAATCGACAATGAAATCGCAATTAAAAGAGAAGAAACTTAACCCAATGAACTAAACAATGAAATGGCAACTAATGAACTTCCTTTGGGAGACTTAATCAACCAATACAACTTAACCACCTTGGGAGAACAAATCTGAACTCAATTGCAAAAAAAAATACACTACAAATTGAATTTAACTTCAGGAATTGTCTTTAAAAATCGAAACTTCCCTTGACACAAATGTAGCAATGAATAAAAGGAGAACTTGATACGTAAGGTTACAAACTTATGTGCCAAAAAGCTTTATACTCCATGTAGAGCTATAACTGACAACTCCCAAATGACTCTTAGCAATTCAACTGTAAAGGTAAGTCTAATACTGAAGTGCTGTGCAAGAATGGGTTAAGAAGTTCAGCAATGAAGGCAGGAAATAAGGTACAAACTCAGTGCAGAATTGGAATGCAAGAAATCAGCATATGAAGGCAGCGAACCAATTGCAAAGAAATAAACAAGACAGCTGAGATTAATCACTCAAATCAGAGTTTAGATGAAATTCAGCAAAGCTAACTCCATTCATTCAGCTTCAGCAATGATAACTGAAACACTGAACAATAAAATTGAAGCTATCGAATGCAGATTCAATTGCAGAATTTCAGCAGTGAATAAGTGCAGAAACACAACTCAGTGAAACAACATTTCAGAACTAAACTGATGTGCATGATTGAAGCTGGAATTTCAGAAACAATCTGGATAAAAATAGACAGCTTCATACACCATAGCACATTCGAAAATTGCCTTTAACTTGATTTCAAACAATTGCCTAAACTGCACTTGGTACAAAGAGAAGAAGTGATCAGCTTGATACTCGTTCAGAAACAATGGATGTGCTGAAAATTGATACTAATGCAGGAAATATAAACTCCCAACTCTGAAATTTAAACTGTCAATTCACTTGGAAGACAGAGATTGATAAACTGCTATGCGTGGATGAATGAAGTAAATCAGAAATGAAAACAGAATTTCAGCAATGCAGATAAAAATTCAGAACAGAAATCAAATGCTGAATTAAATTCAGAGTTGCCGCATGAATCTGATGCAGGAACACCAAAGCTAACTAAATTTAAGTAAACAATCCAGTATTCAGAAAGGTTTAGAAGGAAACCAACTCTAACTTGATACACTTCAAAGGCTGTAACCGAAATAGTTTGCAGAAATGGAAACTGACATGCAGAAATTTAGCTGACTTTTGCAGGGATAAACTGAACATAAATGGGGCTGACATCAAGTGTGAAAGTTCACTAAGAGTTGAGTTTAACTTGGTACAGCTCCAAGTTGAATTGTTATTTGATACAAAGAAAAGAGTTGATAGCTGGATACACAGAAATCAAATATGAGTTTCAGAAATAAGGTTGCGCAGAACTGAAAACTGCAAATGAAGAAATGAAATCGAAATTCTGAATAAACCAGACTAAACACAAGCTGAACTAAAATACAATAGCACACTAAAGTCTTCGTTTAACTTCAAGAATGAAAATTATAATGAATTAACTACAAGGCTACTGATACGCTAAAAACTGGCTGATACGCAATTGCAGAAAACAGGGTTGAAATGGGACTGATACGCAAGGTGGAAACATAAAGCAAATTGAAATTAAAAACAATTATCCACTAAACAAATTCCCTAGCTATTAAACTTGAAGATTGAACCCTAATTTAAGCTGGAACAATGCAATAAACGAAGTTAACAATCTGAAACAAAAACAAACTGTAAATGAAGTGGCAGAATTCAGAAATGAAGTTACAACTGAAACATAAGAAAATTAACTACAAAAACTAATCCTCAACCCTTCTTCAGCTCACGTATTCCTTGTTCGTCACGCAAGGGTGAGCCTTGGACCCGCAAGCTCAGCAAGTTAGTGGGAAATTGTCTCTGCTACTCAATCTGAGCTCAACTCTACCCAAATCTGAATTCCCATTCGAATCCATCGATTCAACTGCGTCCAAGTGATATTGTGATCTGTGGATGATCGGAGCAATCTAGGGAACCCCTCCAGATGGCTCCGGTGGATGGAAATGGATCGCAACTGATGATCGACGACTCCAAACAGCAGAGCCACGGAAACCTCTCAATAGCTCTGTTCATGGGCAATAGCGAGCTGAAATCTTCACTGAGTCCTCTTCACCATGACCTAACACTTGCTCTGAATCAGGAATCGAGTGGTCGCGCCTCGGATTGAAGAAAAACCGAAGAAAAACTACGAACTATCGAAGAAGAAGACGTTTGCGGCGAAGACGCGACAACGGCTGAAGGCTGGGAAAGTTTGATTAAATACATAGGAATGGACGACCCTGATTGATTTGAGGAAATCCAACGGCTGATCTTGCTCTGATCTGAGCCAAACTTTGATGATGATGATCAGGGGTCAGGATCTGCCTCGTGGTAGCTCGGATCCTCCAGATGTGCAACGGATGGTCCAGATCAGTCTAATCTTTGAATGGACGATCTAGAGCCCTCCGAGCTTGATCCAACGGTTGATTGAGCTCTGATTGGGATGAAACCTTCAGATCTTGATCAGAATGCTTGATCAACCCTAACCCTAGCTCGGATTGCTTCAGATGGTCCCGGATGGCTCAGATCTAGCCGCTTTTGAATCGGACGGCCCGGATTAATCCGAAACTTGATAACTCGATCTGGGTCCACTTCCGACTCAAGTTTGACCCAGTATGCCCTAGGTCCTTGAACCTTTCATGCCTACAAAAATAGATCAAAAATTTAGTGGCCAAATAATCCAATTTTATGCAAATTTGTAATTAAGTCCAAAATAAGAGTAAGTTCTAAAACCTAGGGCAATTTCACAATTAAGCAATAAAAACATAGGTCAAACATGGATTTTAACAATTAAAATAATCAATAAAATGGTACTTATCAAGTACCACAGCCATACACTGAGTGGGATACTGCTCTGAAAAGAAGGATTGAAGCTGATGCGAAAGCGACCCAGACCCTTCAATGCGGCCTGACCAAGGAAGAGTTGAATCGGGTAGGACCATTCAACAGCGTCAAGGAGTTGTGGGGCAAGCTGATCGAGCTGCACGAAGGAACTTCCGACACTCGAATTAGCAAGAGAGATCTCCTCCTGAACAAACTGTACACGATCAAGATGAATGACAACGAAACAGCAGCCCAGCTCCATGCCAGAATTCAGGAGTTAATGAACGGACTACACACAATTGGTCACAAGGTAGAAAACCGTGACCTAATAATGTACGCTCTTAACGCTTTCCCAAGAAACACCTTGTGGGCATCTATGGTAGATGCTTATAAAGTTTCTAGGGATCTTTCCAAAATTAAGTTAGATGAACTTTTTTCTGAACTTGAATTGCATGAGCAGACTAACTGCAATTTGGCCGAGAAAGGTATTGCCTTTGTTGCAGGTAAAACTGGAAGGACAACCAAAAAGAAGCCTCAACCTGCACCCGAGTCTGACTCAGATTCAGACTCAGAAGATAGCGAGGGAAATAGGCCTAAGTTGGTTCGGCTAGCCCGAGACTACTACAAAGAACTGAAGAACCAGACCAACAGAAGAAAAGCCAGCCAAAGAAAGGAAGAACCAGCTGAACCCTCAACTGAAAAGAACAAACCCAATGTAACTTGCTACGAGTGCAAGAAGAAGGGCCACTACAAGACTGAATGCCCCAACCTGAAAGAAACAAAGAAGACAAGAAAGAAGAAGGCACTTCAGGCAACGTGGGACGAGTCCTCCTCCTCCGAAGAAGAAGAGGTCCCACAGTCGAACCTGCTCGCACTAACCGCTTCAGAAGAAATAGAGACAGAGTCAGAGTCGGAGCCGAACGACGGCAAACTCACATTCTCGGAGGACGGCGAAATAACTGTAAGAGGTTTTACAAGAATTCAATTAAATGAGTTAATTTCGTATCTTTCTCGAGATTTGGCGAAAGCTAAACTCCGAGTCGAATCTCTCCGACAGGAAGTAAAATTCCTGAAAGAGAGAGCTAACTCTAGATCCTTAATTGAGAAGGTTCAAGAAGGAACCTCTACTCAAGTTGAAAAACTTGAGAAAGAGAACTCCTCCTTGAAAACTCAAGTTAAGGACCTTAGATCAGCATTAGAACGATTCACTTCTGGTTCCAAGGGTCTTGACATGATTCTTGGAAAATAGAAGTCAGTTCTAAATCGATCTGAACTAGGCTATAGAACCAAATCTAGACAAAGATCCTACTATGCTGTACTGAACCAGTCCAAACCTAAAGTTCAGGCATGGGTACCCAAACTGTGCCTGAACAAACAAACTAGATCAAATCAGTATTGGATCCCTAAGGACAAGATTCACATCTTGCCTAACCATTATCGTGGCTTTAGTCCAGGGGGAGCCAAATTAAAAACTATATTTATTATTAGATAAAATTCAATTTTTGTTTTCAAATGACATGCTTGCTTGTTTATTTAATTTCTGCAATTTACCATGCTTAGACTTAGGAATGGTTAGTTTAAGGACTGAACCAACTTAACTGAAATTTGAACAATATAGTATTGGGTGGCGGTGAGATGATAGTACGTTAGGGAAGCCAATTCTAATAAGGTCAAGTATACTCTACTTGGTCTTTTTAGACTGGTGAAACTAGCCGAAGCTACCGATCCAAGACCCAAGCTAGTTAGACCAGAATTTTTTAAGAAATAGTTTTGAAAATGAAATTTCATTAAAAAGCTTTGTCAAGGAAAGGGTTGATGATCCAATAAGGCTACGGCCAAAGAAGACCTAGTGCCTCGCCAAGACCTGGAAGCTAATTTTTGATATTCAAATTCAAACTATTCTTTGTCAAATTCGAATCTAACACAAATTTTCAGTTGATTGTAGATTCAAACATTTTTTTTCAAACTCAAAATCAACTATTTTCAAAATTAAATTAAGTTTTTCATAATTTTTCAAATTAATTCTAACTACCAAAACCTGTCTCACAAAAACTATAAGGCTAACGTGATTGATAACCCTAGATTGGGTGAGACAGACTAGGCTGTGAAAATCAATTTAAGTTATTCCTAATTCTAATTGGATCCAAATCAACAAAACTCTTTATCTGTAGGAACATAAAGATTTGAACCAATGGATGTTGGATAGCGGTTGCTCCAGACACATGTCTGGAGATAAATTGAAATTCACCAAACTCAAGTTCAAGAACCTAGGCTCAGTGACATTTGGCAATAATGCTACACTTAAGGTAATTGGGTCAGGTAATATTGAACTTAAATCTGACTTTGTTATTAAGAAAGTACTTTTGGTTGAAAATTTTAATTTTAACTTGCTTAGCATAAGTCAGTTGTGTGATTCTGGTTATGTAGTTACCTTCAACAATTCTAACTGCCTGATTAGAAACCTGCAAGACTCAGAAACCATGCTTAAGGGCATTAGGAAAAATAATGTTTACACTATAAACCTACCCCTAGTACCTAAATGTATGTTAACTCAGTTAGAACAATCAAACCTCTGGCATAGAAGATTAGGTCACACTAATCTGAGAATTATTTCAAAAGTCACTCAACTCAGCCTAATTAAAGGTATCCCTAAAATTAAAATTCATGAAAACTTAATATGTGAATCATGTAATCAAGGTAAACAAACCAGGTCTAGTCACAAACTAATCCAATCTGATCAAACTCAAACTACACTTGAGCTCCTGCACCTTGACCTATTTGATTCACATGGAGTCAAGTCACTAAGCGGAAATCGGTACTGCTTAGTAATAGTTGATGATTACTCCAGGTTTACCTGGGTTAGGTTTCTAAAGACCAAAGATGAAACCCTAAACCTATTCAATGAATTTTGTAAGTTAATTGAAAATCAAAATGATACTAAAATTAAAAGACTTAGGAGCGACCACGGGGGAGAGTTTGAAAATCAACGGTTCATGGAATTCTGTAAAGTAAATGGGTACATACATTAATTTTCGTGTCCTAGAACCCCCTAGCAAAATGAGATAGCCGAAAGAAGAAATAGAACCCTACAGGAAGCCGCTAGGGCTATGCTCAACGAATTCAACCTAGTCAACCAATATTGGGCAGAAGCAGTTAGTACGGCTTGCTACATTCAAAATAGGATCCTGATTAACAAGCGACACAACAAAACACCCTATGAATTATACTATCATAGACTTCCAAATTTACACTACCTAAGGGTCTTTGGATGCAAAGTCCATATCCTAAACACCAAAGACTATCTATGAAAATTCCAGTCTAAGTCAACCCCAGGCATCTTCCTAGGATATTCAACCACAAGTAGAGCCTAAAGGGTTTACAACAAACAAACTAAGAAAATCGAAGAAACAACCAATTTAATATTTGATGAAGAAATTAACTCAAAACCTGATAATCCAAATCAAACTTCATCAAATACTGATCAAGAAGATAATGAACAAGCTGTTGAATCTTTAGTTAAACCCATAAACGACTAACTATTGAATCAACTATTGAACCAATAATTGAACCAACTCAAATAGTTGAATC